>JAOQGH010000001.1:190955893-190970750 GCA_025769975.1 Gallinago jamesoni | reverse complement strand
ATTGGAATGGGCTGCCCAGGGAGGTGGTTGAGGCACCATCCCTGGAGGTATTCAAGAGATGAGTTGACATGGTGCTTAGGGATATGGATTAATGTTGGGTGATGTTTTGTGTGGTGTGGGTGGTGTTCTTTTGGGTTTTTTTTGTTTGTTTTTGGTTTTTGTTTGGTTTTGGGTTGGGTTTTTTTTTTATTATTATTATTGGTTGGACTAGATGATCTTAAAAGGTCTCTTCCAACCTAGGTGATTCTGTGATTCTAAAACTGCCACAAAGAGCAGCTCTCACCTGCTCCTTTCTCAGACAAGCTTCTGTACTCAGGTGACCGGGCAATCAAGACTAATGTTTGGTATTGAACTCCAAAGGGAAGCACAGACACATTAATGAATGTGGTTCCCCAGTATAGATGGCAGTGTGACTTCTTTCCTCAGTACACCATTCCTCATCTTCATTTTCACCTCATCGGAGATTCAGGTTGATCTTCTTTTTCCACTCACCCTTCCCTCTGCCTGAGGTTGGTCTCTCCATTGTGCTGATTCACTGGTTTATGCAGCTGTGCTCCAAAATCACTCCTTGAAATGACCTGGTTTAAGGAAAAAGAAAGTTGCCACCATCATCTCTTTTCACAAGGAAAAAACAAAAAGTATGCTTTCCTTGGCTTTCTTGTACCGACACTATTTTTGTTCTTTTCCCATTCCTATAATCAAAAAAGGCATTCTAAGTGATAAAATCTGTTGGCTTTTTGTGAGTTTCTTGAAGTAAAATGATCAAGGCATATACAACAAATAATGAATAACACTGGATTGCAATTCATTTGGACAATTACACATAAATACATTAAGGAAAATCACATCATTTCCCAGAGAGTTTGAAACACAAAAAACAGGGAAAATACTTGGCTCAGTAAAGAAATTGCTTATCCAACTCTAGTAGTAACACATTTAAGAGATTAATTTCCTTTGCTGAAAGCTCTTCTGCAATGGTAGAGCTGTCCTTTTCCTCCCCTGTGAAATATGGAAATGTGCCTACAAAGATTTGTGAAAATATACAACATTCTTTGCCAAGGAAAACATAAGTTGAAAGTGTCCTGATTTTATATCTATATGGATTATAACCCATCCCCTCCAGAAATCTATCGTTTGTTATCCTAAAGACATGTGAACTGTACAGCAAGGTATTGTTCAAATGCATTGTTTAAATGGGACTTTCATTTGTTACGTCACTTTTAGGCTTCTTGAGGGAGTTGGCTGTAAATTGCTATTGGCAATCTTTAAAAGATGGAAGGGAAAAATATGTTATTTATTGAGTGTTGTCTGTGTATTTAGCCCTGCACAACATAGGGAGCAAAGCATACTGTTCCCCAGGAGATATAATTGGTTTGTATTAGGTGATATGACACAAGCCCACAAATTTCCTGTAGAACAAGAAAAGGCCTGGCTTCAACAAGGTGTTAAAGTATAGGGTGCATGGCAGACATTCAATTTATAGTGGATCATCTCTGGAAAATGTGGAAGAAAAATATATATTAAAGAGGGAGTTGAGAGAACAAAAGCATAAAGGGAAAAACAGAGATACGGAGATGAGTAGAAGACAAAGACTCCACTGAGAGAACACCTTTCAGTTACCTGAATGTTTCTTGGTATTAAACTGTTATTTAATACATAAAACTATTTCGGATTCTTTCAACACTCTGGTAGTGGCTTGTGAGAAATCTCTGTGCTCCATGATTTACACATCTGTTATAATACTGAGCAAAGGGGCACATATTAAAAATGCATGTATTTGCATGGATCTAAATTTATTTGTATAAAATTAAAGAGAGATTTGCATGTATATTGGCTTTTTTGATATTTGTCATTTTTTTCAGGATTCCTGACTCTCTTTTGCATGCACACTGCCTTGACGTTTCAGTCTTACCTTTCTTCTTCTTACCAAAGAAGAGCAGGGAAAATAATGCAATAAGTAAGGAAAAACTGATCTGTGGGAGAGTAGTGATTGAGCAGATGTGAGAAAAGATGAAGGATTTCCTGCATGTGAGATTTTTTTTCTATTTAATTATGTTCTATATAATACTGACTGACTCCTCCTTTACTGTCTTACCAAAATTGTTCCTCTAAACCAAAAAACCCTCAATCTTCCCATCAAATTTTCAGATTTTTGCTGTTCCATCAAGCAGAAACAGCACACATGCTTTTCTTTCACTCAGAAAAATCCTCCCAACGTTTTCTGAGAACATCTATCCATTTACAAATCCCTTTGCCTTGTCCTTGGAGTTCTTGGTTTCATGAGGACTCTGCAAGCAAGAGGAGTTCTGCATTATCTGTACTGCTGAGCCAGTGGTCAGGGTTGGCTTTTTAGGGACAGAAGTAAAAAGGAAGCCAGATGTCCATCAGCAGTGCAAATAGCATTTTAGTATCGCTTCCAGAAGGAGGTAGAATGGTTGCCAGATCAGGGTATGGTCCACATGGATGTGTGCCACAGGAAAAGCACTCTCCATTAGGAAAACCTGCAGACAGTGCAGGTCTGAAATGCACTTTTTATGGTCTGTGTGGCTTTACTGCTGTTTCTTTTGTGGTAGAGTTTCTGTGATAAATTCATTCCCCACTAAAATGTGAGCACAAGATAGAGCAGACCAGAAGTTTAAAGACCTAGTTTGTTTTTGTGCTTTTGCTCATAAGGAGAGTGAAAGATGTTTATGATTCCAGGTGCTACTTTGCACTTTACAGAGTAGCTACAAATCTGTAGATTAAAAATAACCAACAGAGAAGGGCTGAATCTGTGGTACAATCTAATCAGTTTTAGGATTATAAAAGAAAAGACAAGATGAAAGAGCAGTCTCTGCATTGTTTCTGTATAAACAATGTCTATGTCTCCTTGAGCTTTACAGATTTGATGTTTAGGGTGAGGATTTATTTGAGTCAAAAAAGATCAGAATCAGATGCTGTAGGTGAGGGGACCTAGCCACACTGTGGATATGAGAGCTTTGATGAGTTTTTGTGTCTTTCAGTTAGGTGACATGAATCGTGTCCTGCTGGACAGTGCCTGTTTAGGAGGGAAAGAGCTATATCTAGCTCTCCTGGTGCCTTGGTAAAGCCATAGCTGTGTTGCATCCATCGTTAATATTGCATAGGAGCAGAACCAAGGAGACATAATCATTTGTCTCACAATGCTGGTTGTTCTACAACGGCCACAGATAGCAAGGCCATGCTCCCTGGTGCTTACCCACTAAGGGAATTCACTTGCCTTCTGCCCCACTGCCTTCAATTAACCTGATCAGCCCAGGAGACCTCCAGATTGTGACCCAGGCATGATGTGCAGACCTCTGGGTGCCACAGTGATTATTAAAGCTAACCGCTGAGCGGTGTTACCATGATTATTCTGGTGTTAACTGCAGATGCAGACAAGGATCTAGGAAAGGGGAGGGACTGGTGTTCATTCTTCTGCAGCTGCGACTCTTCAAAGTGTCAAACTTTGCAGGGTTTCCCCTTGAGCAGTGGGGTGGGTAAGCTCCCATTTTGCCTGAATACGTCTGGTCTTCAGTGATGAGGTCCGGTGTGCTGGACGAGACAGTCAGGTGTGGAGGAACCTGGACAAAAGAGTTAAAGGACACAAGAACAGCTGAAGGCCAGGGATGACGATACTGCATGCCAGTCACTGATCATCAACCAATTGGTACACTTAGTTCAGCCTTTCTTGAGCTGCTTTCATTTATAACAGTGGCCAAGTTAGGGAAAAGGGCTGGGTTGGGTCGAGAATATTTTCTGGTGAGATTTTGAAATTTTTATCATTCTAGCATGGAATAAAGTCAGTGACTTCTAATGTAAACCTATTGGAAGTATGCAAGAAAGCTGGGGTTTGTTGTTTTGTTTTGGTTTTGGTTTGGGTTTTTGTGTTTGTTTTGTTGTTGTTGTTGGTTTTTAAATAAAATAGCCCACAAAGAGTAACTATTAGCTCTTCTAATTCCTGAGAGGTTCAGGCAACGGCTCTTCCAGTGCCAGAGTAGGGTCTCAGAAATGTCTTCTTTCCCTAGGTGCACTATCCTGGCAGATCTGAAAAACTTCTTCCTTGGTCACTTGGAAATAAAATGTAATGTGAGTAAACTACCGGAACTTGCCAGATGTTTTTAGATAGGAGGGGAGAAAACAGAAGATTTGCAAACGTCCCAGAGGTGGTATCAACTCCTTTTTTCGTATAGTCCTGCTAATTAGAGAATTAATGTGGGATACAGGATGTTCTGATTGAATTCAGTCCTTTTCTGGAAAGGATTTTTGCCCATATTAAGACTCTGATCAAATTTATTGTAGGGTATTCTGAACTGGAAAAGTGTTCTTAATAAAGTTATTTCATTTTACATAAATAACTAAGCATGGCAGGAAGAATTAGAACGGAGTTTTTCCAACTCCTGACAGTGTCTGAATGTCTTTCTCTCCCTCCTTTTATCCAAGCCATGATATTCTTAATTTGCTATTCTTCTTTCTCCCCTACTCCTTAATAGTTCTTAGGCTGGTGGACTCCAGGGACACTGCCACTTCTGGCCAGGAATCTCTTCCCCAGACAACGACAATTTTGTATCCTCCTCTCAGACTGTCCCTTGGGAAATGTAATGAGGCACTTCCTTTGTAGCTAAGAAGCTCCTGCACTTCTAATGTTTGTATCTACCTTTTTCAGTTAACTGCAGAAAATAACTTCTAGAGTGTAAATAGTGGACGAGTGTGTCCACATGAAATCCATCAAGGTTATCATCTCAAAGATGCAAAGGTTTATTAGCTGAAATATATGGAGTACTTGTTCCCAAACTGGACTACTATTAACTGTCAAGATAATGACAGTCTTGAGCCAATCAATCACCTATGTATAGAATAAGCACCACCATGATATCATTAAGATTTCCATTATCCTGAGGGAAATGGAGACACAATGTCTGTATGTCCTTTCTCCTTAGAATTTTTAAGGACAGTTACAATGTTCTGAGTCAATTCCAGCAGGGACAAAATAGCTCAATTAAGATTTCTGGGTCATCTCCAACTCATCTCCAATCGAAACTCTGATCTTCCTCAAAAACGTTTTGATTTTGTACTCATTAAATGAGAACCAGGTGAGGAGTTAATTAAATGCATTTGGTTTGATAATGTCTGACTTAGTTGGTTTCATGAAGCATAGTCACACAAGTTGTTTTTTTTCTGCCCTTGTGTTTCATTTTATTTATCTAGAGTTTTAGTTCCTAAACTAAGGAAAACAAACTTTACATTGATTTCTAATCAATATTTTCTTTGCATCCCTGCAACAAACAGCACAGGGTGACAATGTCATGTTCAGATAAATAGGCTTTGAAAATGCACTTTTCCTGTATAATTGAAAACAGAGCTACACATTAAAAAAGCATTTCCTTTTCAGCATTCACTTGTACAGGGGAATTTGTCTGGCAGAATGTGTATAGGTCTGCGTTTCAAAGAGGTAAGTACCTTTCTGATCTCTCCCTAGGTATGCCCTGCTTCCATCATGCTCTCTGGGAGAGCAATTTATTGTATATTTCCAGTTTTTCCAAAGTGGAAACTCCGCCAATTTTATTTTCTATTTTTTTAGTGAAAACCAAAATCATTATTTTAAAAGTAAGATTTAAAAAATATTAGAAAAATTCTTTCTAGAAATTAGTTTTAATCTCTTTCTCCATTGCAAAAATTTATGAAGGGAAAGAGGCTTAAACAAGGTTTTCTATTTGTTTTTTTTCTATTTTAAGCATTCATCTTTTAGAACTGTTACATTATTAATCTGCACCACTTGACTTTAGGGTTGTTCTATTCTTTAACACTATATATGTTGTACATTAATAATAATGTAACAATTTCTTGGAAATAACTATTTCAGATTGTTCACATCACTGATATGTGTTATGGCTTATCTTGCCACGTAGTTCAAATATATTTTTACTTCAATGCACTGCATGATCTACCTTCAAACACTGCTCAGGTATTAGTTTTAGAGCCAAAACTGTTACTGTTTAAAATATAGCTAAAATTAAATCTTTCTGTTACAGAATTTATACAGAAAATTTCATATTTTCTAAATATTCCATTAATTTTATACAGTTGTGTTTTTTTTTTTCCATATGTTGCTGTTTAAAGACAATGTGAACAATGAAATTAAAAGTGTCTAGGGTGGCTTCATGGCTAGTATTCTAAGTCATGTCGTATTGTTTCCTTTCCCTAAATGCATGAGAGTTATCCTTTTAACAGAAGGCTATAGAGTGTCATATGAGGATATGTTTTTGTCAAGGAGAGCGTTGGCAACTGTCGGAAAAAGAAATGTTCTACACAAACATTTTCAACCTTTTCCTCTCTTTGGTTGTGTAAACTTTACCTCCAACACTTGGCTTATGCCTTTTATTATGTTAGAACACAGCAATGTAAAAAAGTAGTTGTGGCAAAAGGAGAAGTTGGTAGGTGAAGACCAAATCAGGTGAAGATAAATCCAATAGCTTGCGTTAAAGAAACAGTTCATCATCAGATTTTATGTCTACTGCCTTGGTTGAGCGTCTTTTTCCTCTTTTCATTTTTCAGCTGGGAATCTTAATAATCTCACACAGTTTCTATAAATCTGGAAAATGGAAAAAAAAAATCTTTAAAAAATTGCTTTGGATTTTTGAGAAGACTTTTGTTTTGGGTTAATGTTAGTGACTGCTCAGATATCTGGTGCTTAACATGTTACACTCTGATAGGGAGCATATCCTTAAAGTCCACAATGACTCTAAATTAATTTCAAGGCTTTGGCTTTAATACATCAATAATTTCAGTAGTGTCTGGAACTCATTAAACAGATTAGTTGTAAATATTTCTGTTAAAAGTTCTAGGACTGAAGCGTTTCAAATATCCATCTCAATTTTAAACTATCTGCTAGTTCTTCCATTCATTACAGCCTATAGAAACAGCTCAGAACATTGCAATTTCATGGTCTTATGTTGTGGAAGAAGTTTCAGTTTTGTCACCTGCTCCATAGGAATTGCTACCCAGGTTTGTCAAGAATGAATTAGCATGTTCTGAGAACCTGGATAATCATTATCACATTCGAAATGGACATTGATCAACCACTTTTCTGTGTCCTTCTAGTCTAGTTGTTGAAATAAATAATTCTATAGTCAAGTTCCATCCCAGGTCCACAAGTTTTATTCCTGTATGCAAATCCTTGGATACCACAGCACTGGCAGCAAATACAAACATCAGTCTTTTCAAGCAGATCCACAGGGTTAGTGTTCATGTAAATGAAATATTTTCCTATCTTTACTGCATTTATTGTGTGAAAGAAGAGAATACTTAACAAAGGCAACCCTAGTCTTGCTTCTGCAGTTCTGTCTAGAAGATGATTTTGAAGTTGGCCAAGGAAGCAGCAATGACACCTAAACCATGAATTTGCAGGTGCACCTGCCAGACATGAACCTACCAGGGAATTGGCATGATGTTGGTTTCTACTGTAATTAGTCAGTAGAGAAAAGGTAAAATAATCACATCCCATTGCTTTTGCTAGCATACTTGCAGTCTAAAGTGCAAGTCTGAAATATGGGTGATTGTTTGATGTGTCTTGTAGTGTCCAGAAGTCCCTATGACTCTCAAAGAAATAAATAAATCTTTGCATTTGCTGTTGTTAAGGAGCAATTCTCCCAGTTTTTTAGTTGTAAAATTATCTTCTTTTCTACTTTTATTCTCCAGATCTTCCTGTATGAACTTTTTTTTTCTGTAAAACCTCAGTTTACATGTTCCAAGACCCTTTTATTCAGTTTGATTATTGCCTAGTATAGATCATTTTCAGTACAGGCCTTGGTTTTGAAATTCAAGTAGTACTTCAAGTTCAACCACTGTCCCATACTTTGATTTAGCTGTTAATGTCCTACAGAGAATGATGCTCTCCTATTAAGAGCTTAATTTAATTAAATTAATTTAATTCCCCTATTAAGAGAGTAATTTTAAGTTGTTATATCTCAGATGCATTAACAATGCACAAGGCAGAAACATGATTTGATTGACAAGGAGATGTTTTAGTTGGAAAAGGCCTGAATGTAAACTTGACAAATGAGCAAGCATGACATGGAGATCACAGGAAAAAGAGAACTGGAGAATGACATGAGATTTTTACAAAATTACTTTTCTGATAAAGCCACATTTCAAGCTGAATGATTAGCACTTACTCAGCAGATCACCATGTACTGACCTTGGCAGTATCACCAGGGTCAGATTTGCATACATATTCACATGCATGAATAATTCTCAAATTTTCCATTACATTAGGCACAAACAGGTTTCTTTTCTCTATCATCATGCATGAATGTCTTCTCTTGCCACCATATTCCTCTTGAAATGAAAATAGCGGGTTCGCCCTTATGGCAACTCAGCACACTGATGCAGTATCACCTTATAGCTATCTCCCTGAAAAGCCCACTCCCACATTAAGCCTGGTTTTCATACATTGATTCCTCTTCTTCTGAATTTATTAAGTAATAGCGAAACAGTGATCATCCACACCTGGCATGTGGTACCACCTGCTTTTGGATCATTGTCATTGAGTGACACTGTGTAACTGAGATCTTGATATAACCTGTTGTCAGGTATTACCTGTTATCACTAATTGCTGTGCCAGAGCAGCAATGGAGAAAAAGTCTGCAAAGTCTTTCTGCAAAAATGAAGTGGGAGATGCATAATAATCTTTCCTTTGCTCATATCCAGCACTTAGCAACACCTGGACAACACCAAGTTCTACAGCAAGTGACATATTCTGTAGGCAAACCTCCTTGTGTTACTAATGCCTTCTGTAAGTTTTTGTTTCTTAAGGTGACTTAGCTCTTCAGCATAGCGACTTACTTGCTACTAGAGTTGCACAGAAGATGGAAGTCCCACTTCTTGAAGGGTTTTTAAAGTTTAAGATATGGATTTGTTTCAGATCTAAACAAAACTTGATCACCTGCAAATTATGTAGAAAAAATTTTTACAATACAGTATTTTTATTTTTGATTTTATAGTAACATTACAAATTAATCTGCAGGCTTTAATAAAATACTGTTTCACTGGTAAAAATTGAAATACATTGCTCTAAAATCTATCAAAATCAAATAAAACCTAAAGTATGATTCGTGTGTAAGGGTAAAGATTAGAGATGAAGTTCAGGCAGTTCTTACACATACATGAAATTCCTTAATATATCATTCCTGCCACTATGAAGAAGAACAAAATTCTTTACAATGAACTTTTCTGACTGTTTGCCTTTTTTGACAGCTGGGACTGAAGTCTCCACTATGGCTGTTAACTACAAGGGGTTCTCAGTTCAGAAAAGAGGTTTCTGTATTGATAGTACAAAACAGATTTCAAATTTTGTGAATTACATGTAGGATCTCATATTTAGTACCATAGAGGAAGCTGGATCAGAAGGGATTTCTAGGAACTTTTTGGTTCAAACTCCTACTTAAAGCAGGGCTAACTTCAAAGTTATATCAGGTTGTTCCAGGCCTTGTACTGAATAGAGATATCACATCTTCTCTGGGCTGCTCTCTTACTGTTTTCCCTGAGAATAGTTTTTTTTCCTTCAATCAATTTTCCTTTGTTACAGCTTGTGATGGTTGCCCCTTCTCCTTTTGCAATATCTCACCAAAAAAAAGTGTGAACCCTATTTCTCTGTAACCTATAGGTAGTTTCCCTTTCTCTTTGCTAAGCAAAATCATTTCTCTCAGACTCTCCCCTGTCAGGGACTCCAGCCCCCTGAACAATGTGGTGACCCTCTGCTTCCTTTTTTGCTGATCCCTCACTTGTTCTGGAGGGCCTCAGACTGGACACAGTACTTCAGATGAGGCATCACAAGGGCCGAATAGATGGCAATAATAACTTTCCTTGACCTTCTGACTACGCTTTTTCTAATGTTGGTTTTTATGCAGCTACTCCTGTTTGCTGCAAGAGCATACTGCAGGTACATGTTCAATTTGTTGTCTATATGGGCAAATCATTCCCAGCAAAGGTTTTTTTCTAGGCAGCTGGAGCCCAAGCTGTAGTGTTGCATGAGGCTCCAGGTGGAAGAACTTAGCTGAACTTCATGAAACTTCTCTTAAACAAGTTTTACAGCTGAAAGTCATCCCTAAAATCCAATTTACCAACCTACAGATTCCCGTGTAGATAATCTACATGGGAATTTGATTCACCAGCTAGCTGGTCCAGAACACAGAGCATGTAACTGAGAAATTTCTAAAGAATTAAGCAAATACCTTTAAATATTAGAGAACCTTCTGTGTGTACGGCTAACAAACTCCTTAGTCTATGGCTAACTTCCCAGCACAGCAGAAACCTAAGCAATATTTTGAATATTTAGGACCGGGGTTTTTTTTTTGCAACACAGAAAACAGTAATATCTGAGAAAATAATTTCATTCATTTGTATATATTAGAAGCTATAGCAATTCTTAGGGTTAAACCTGGTACTTAAGTTGTACATTCACTGTAGTCATCTTTAGAAGTATGTTGTAGTTTCCAGTGTATTTGGTAGGTCCACACAGCAGAAGTCTTTCTTGCATCTTTTCAATTTGCTGAGGTTGTGATTTCCTACCTTTGTCATTTTTGTAGGTCATGCTTTAACCTACATCAGTAATGTTTGCACAGCACGAACAGTGCTTGCTGTACCTTGACTTATTGCATTCACTTCCACCATTGTCAATTCATTTGGACAAGAAAGGGTTGTAGCCTTTTGGAAGGTCAGGCATGATTCAAGGAGGAATTTCTTACCTGTGTGAGATGCTTTTTTCTATAACCTGGTTTCATATCATTTCATCTGATGCTATAGAATTCACGTACACCAATCAGCTATCTCAGTGCAGCTGCATGCTCTCCTATTCACACTCAAGCACTACCTATGCTATATTCATAGTGAAAACTCTAGTTTATGAAAAATATCTTTAATGCTTTCAAGCATTAGTGTAATTATGATCTGTGGAGAAAGGGAGCATTCTATGCAAACTCTTTCATGCTTCAGAAAAAAAAAAAAAAGTCTTGTCATTTGAGTGGTAGCATTTAAACAGTTGACTCCAAGGATAAAAAGTGTCCAAGGCTTATACAAGCTTTGAAGAAAGTGTGTAGGAGGGATCAAAAGAAGGAGGCCAGAGGTCACCCTCCTTGCCAAGTTACAGACATGAGAGAACTACAGCCTTAGCACAATATGTCTCTGTGTGGATGAAATGCAGCCATGCAGCTATCGTACAGAGGCAGCATCACTGCCACCACCAATAGTTGTGCAGATCAAAGCTGGTGGATATGTCCTTGAGTGTTTCTTTTTTCTGCTTTATAGAAGAACATCTCATCAGTGTTGCCTATGGTCCAGGAGAAATACTGTGATACCACCAAGAGGATTATGGGCACAAAGAATAAGGATAAAAAATCAGAAAAAGAACCTAAAGATGCTCAATCTGGGAGCTGAAGCAATGGGGTCATGTTCTGATTTGTCTTTAGGGGATTAAAGTATGGTCTTTAAAACTCAGAGTTTTGTACGTGCCTTGGAGACCGAACAGTTTCTTTGCCTTTTAAGTTGGACAACTGCACAACCTCTAAAGTGTTGTTATCTTAGGGGGTCACCGTTGCTTTGAACTGCACTGCATTCAGTCTGTAGATATTTTCCTGCATGTTTGCAAAGAAAAAGGCAGGGTCCAGAAGTTAAATTTAAAATGTATAAGAGAAAGTTATCCCAATGTAATTGCATACCAAACTGTTTTCTGTTGCATAAGTAAGAGATTCTTAGCACTGGGAGGATACATGACTCCAAATTTTCCTTTTGTGTAAATTGAATTAATCTAACTAGAACTTGTGGAAAAGTACTGAACAAAAGGAAAAGGTGTAATTGATAAGGAATGTTTGGGTGTTGTTCCTAGCATAAAAGGTAGTAAGTCTACTAATTCCTTCATATCATAGATTAATCCTTGAGGTTAACAGTAGGGCAATTCTGTAACTCATAATGTAGTTTACTTATAGATGGAATTATACCTGTGAAACCACAGAAATGGAAAGCTGGTGTTACATTTTATTGAATATCCCTACAAACTAGAGCAAAATACAGGTCAAAAAGTGTCATATTACGGGTTAACAAAAAAGACAAGTGTAGATAAATTAACAAAAAAAAGAAAAGGGAGATAGAAGTAAATGAGGCAGATAAACATTAAATACCTTGGTCTCAGTTTCAAAATGAAATATTGACAGTAACCAAATCTGTAAATGCATTAATTTAAAAAATAAAGTGTACAAAACATCTTGGCTAAATATATTTTATATTTTAGATGAGATAGATGTATTCAAGTAAAGAAGTCCTGGTTCACCTTAGGGCATTAAAGGAACTAGACAATATAACAGCTGAATCACTAGCAATTATGTTTAAGAATTGTGGAGAACTGAATTACAAACATATTATTTATCCTTGAAAGGGAGAGTATGGAGGACTTGGAAAATTATAGCTCACAGCACTCAAATTTAATCCCTGAAACAAATCATTAGGCAATCAGTTTAAGTATCTAGAAGGTAAGATAGTGATAAAAAGTATCCAACGTTAGTTCTTTAAGAATAAATCAAGCCAAACAATTTTTTTTTTCTTAAATAAAACAAATAGTTTAAAGAATAAGGGAAAGGTGGTAAATGTAACATACTTTGAATTCAGTGTGATTTTTGGCACTGTCTCAAATGGTATTCTATGATTATGTGATTCTCAGAAACCTGCTGAGAAGATGCATGGTGAAGATGAAATCATTATCAGGTAAGTTTGCAATTGGCTAGAAAAATATCACTGAGAACATGCAATTACCATCACCGTTAGAAGCATCTTCAAGGCTCAAAGTGAACTCCTCAGAGCTCATATGCATTTAATATTTTTTATAGTGACGAGAGATGGAATAATGGTTCAATTTGTGATGTTTGCAGCTGATACCATGCAAGAAGGGCTAGCAAACCCTTTAGACCAAGATCAGGATAAGAACAAAAAGTTCTTTTGAAATAGAACCAATGTCATGACATTGGAAAAGTCAAAAAGGAAACAGATATATGTTTTAGCATGTGCATTTGGGAAGAACAAAACTTTCTTTTGTAAATCTTTGCGTGGTTTTGATCTTCCTTTTAGTTTTGGTTCTTCAAAATTTCCCAAGCCACGTTTCTTTATAAGCAATATCAGCAAAGTTTTGGTCGGTGATGATGCATCATGCTTTCTTGTCCTAGACACACACAAAAATGGCAAGATAAGACAGATGGGATTGAAATTATTGCAATTTCTATCTACCTGGGAAATATTTGACAGAAACTCATCACACTTGTTCTTCCCTTCCCCATTCCTACTGTTAGTTTATGACCTTCCCAATATGACACACGTACTTGCTCAGGTCCTACTTATCTCTCCTCAGATGATACTTCAGGAGCGGGAAGAAAGAGGTTCCTCTTCATTGAGTGAAGTAGTACTAGTGGTATATCTAGTCTCACCTCTCACAGTTTTACAGGCAATTTTCTCTGCTTCTATTTCTGTTGTGCTAGGGATCTCCCCCCCCCCTCGCCCTCCAACTGAGCAACGACAACAACAAGGACAAAACCACTTCTACCCTAATAAAACTACTTTTGGCTCCTCTATGGAAAACCTTGGTCTGTCCCCTCACATTCTGGGATCAGATATCACCAAGAGCTTCTTCTGGCAGAACCAGGTGTATGTGCTTTGCCCATATCTCATCAAATCCATTCTTTGCTATACCTCCATATCCCCAGATATCAAATGCTTGTTCTCTTTTCTAAATAAAGAGAAAGAAGAAACTTTCAGAGTCACTATTCTTTTCACTTTTCTCAATCAAAACAGTATAATGGCATCAGGTTTATATTTCTACAACTTGATAACAGCCTTTTTAAACTCCATTTGAAAATCTACAAGTTTATTTTAGCTTTCAGTACCTAGTAGTTTCACATCCACATCTGGAGTACTGGCAGTATGTAATGCAGCCACTATCTTACCTACAATACATTAAAATGTAGTACTTTGAAGACTGTATAAGAAGGTGTTAATTTATGGTAATGTTTTTGTATGTCAATGCACTGACAGAAATAAATGTGAGTTTTTCATTTAAGAACAAAAACCCAAATATTCATGATTTGAATCAAGTTTTGCTATTATATAAATTAAAAGCATGTTCTTTGCTCTCAACCTCCTCTGTTAACTTGTGATGATTCAAGGAACGTATATGGTTTATTTCACAAGGTCTTATAAACTGAAGTTGGCTAATAGGAAATTCAGACTGACAGATCAATTATAATTAGCTATGGAGCCAAGGTACAGGTGTCAGTATGTTATAAGAAGCTGTTTTGCATTGAGTCTTTCAGTTTAATACATTATAACATCCTTTGGCCATCAGCTTTGGATCAACCTACGGATTCCTGAGCTGATTCCCTCAATATACAGATCTTATAAGGACTCATACAAGTGCATAATTTCCTTCCTAAGGTAATTTCAATGATTTCACTGGGAATACTCACATGAATAAAATAAAACATACACTAGAGTGTCTTAGGAATCCCAAGCAGGAAATCTAAGAATTCAGTTCCCGATAGGAACATTAAGAAAGCTATGTTGCATTTACTACATATATTTATGACACTATATCCATTTAACAACATAAAACACAATATGTTAAACAGTTTACAAAAGTGAGCACAGAGAATACTGCACAGCTTGCAGTTTTTCAATGTTATTCCTGGTCTTCATGGCAGGTTTTCTTAAGGGAATCTCAAGAATTTTGCTGTGTATGTTTCAATGAGACATAGAATCATAGAATCATAGAATCATAGAATCATCTGGGCCGGAAGGGACCTCCAAAGGCCATCTAGTCCGACCC
>JAOQGH010000001.1:190931774-190947069 GCA_025769975.1 Gallinago jamesoni | reverse complement strand
CAGCAGGGGAGTTGGACTAGATGATCTCTATGGTCCCTTCCAACTCTAAAAATAATTCAGTGA
The DNA here is from genome assembly GCA_025769975.1 of Gallinago jamesoni. Classification (NCBI taxonomy): domain Eukaryota; kingdom Metazoa; phylum Chordata; class Aves; order Charadriiformes; family Scolopacidae; genus Gallinago; species Gallinago jamesoni. The sequence continues at coordinate 190,947,006 of JAOQGH010000001.1, read as the reverse complement.
AATTCAGTGAAAAAAAAAGAAGAAAAAAAAAAAGAAAAAAGATAACTGGAAACAAAAGGGAAAAAAGAACCACTATGTTTCCAGAATCAAGCATTCAAAATAGGGAAAATGTCTAAATTAAAGCTACCTGTGTGATTTTATTAATTCCATTTAATAACAAGAATACCGAGAAATATTTCTAATTTCATTACTTACAATATTTCAGGGATGTAAAAGGACATGCATGCAATATTGTTCCTTCACTTAGTAATGCAAAGCATTAGCACAGCGTACAAGCATATTAAAGAGTAGGACAGGAAGTTGTTGCATTGTCCTCAACCTTAGCACTCCAATTGCATGTTTGGTTTGGACACTAGAAACCTGTTTCGGGATGTAACCAAAAGACTTATCTTTTTAAGAAGCTGATATGTGTGAATTTTATCCTCATTATTTCCTACTTTCAAAATGTAGGACTTAAACCCTGAAGTCATCTTGAGGGAAAAAGTATAAATGGAATTGTTATTATTTACCAGCCAAAACAATAAAGTGGCTAAGAAAATACTGTTACTTCATATTTTGCTATAAACAATAGATAAATATCATTATCAGTTAAAGCCCTAGTTGAGGTCAGACCTTGCATGGGTCACAAGGACCACTCATCTTCATGTCCTCCAGTCAAAAGTTAGTTGTTGTTGTGCTTTGTAGACTAGCTGCCTTTTGTTCCAGGTACAACTGATAAAGACATAGGTATGTCAAGACCTGTGTTTTTCTCAATTCCAGCCACTTTGGTGAGCAGTATGTTTTGAACAGCAGTATGCTAAATTCACTTAACACGTTTTAAAGCATTTTCTTGCATTGATATTTGGTATATTTTCTAAATTTTACCTAGCTTTATAATCTATTTATATTTCCTGTGAATTTATCATGGAGAAACAAACTTCTATTCATTCTCTTCATCTCTCCAAGTGATCCTAGCTCATAAATTGAAAGTCCTGTAAGTCATAAATTGCTTCATTTTCTTCAGTGAAATACTATAGGATACTCTCTGAAGAAAATGTAAATATTTACATTTTTCTAATTCTTCAGTCTTTATAGATGAGCTAATAAAATGTTATGTTTAATTAATGAACTTCTTAAAGAAGGCCATCAGACCATTAAAGGGCATAAACTATCTATAAGGAAAAACAGAAATTAAGATTATTGTTTTCAGCATAAACAGTTACCAACTGTCAGGCTTTCCACATCACTCAGGAGGCACCAAATTTGGAGGTAAAACAAATCAAGAACTTTCTTCCTAAACTCTTGGTTATTCCAGTCAGGTGTCAAGTACAAGGTGCCTTTTTTTTCCTTCCTTGATTACATTGATCAACACTGGCATGATGAATTAGGCAGAGCAAACCAAGAACACTACAAAAAGACTTTCTGTTCTATCAGGCTGTTTCTTGTTTTTAATTACAATGATATTTAGTTGAGATCACTGCCCAGAACTTATCAAATATTGTTAGACATGTAGCCTAGAGCTGGCTAAAACCTATCTTCAATATCAATAAAAAGATTAAAGTCACAAAAGCAGTGCACTGTATTCCTTCAAACAAAGCTTCACTGTTACTCTTATTGTGCCCAAAGATTTAGCCTAAGAAAATGTTCTAAACCATAATTTAAGAGTACTAGTTTTACACAGTACTTCCCATGCTTGTAAAATGAGAACTGTTTAGCAATGAGCTGTCCTGGCCAATGTGAAACTCCCTCATACTCTGCAGAGAGTTTTTAGCATGTGCCTTGCCTCACATCCTTGCCTGAAGCAAATTTGGAGGTCCAAATCCTTGTTCTGTGCAGGTTCACAGAAATCTTATAACTGGTTTCAGTGAGACCTCAGCAAATTCTCTGAGTGGTCTCTCAAAGGAATGCTATTTTAATTTCTTTAATTTAGTATTATTTTCATGTATTTCCCCTTATATGTCTAAGCTACCTGGCAAGACAGCTCATGCTATTTTTTTGTGTGTTATTTGTTGATATTTTACAAGCTACAGTTATATCTATCTGCCACCGATAAATATTTAAAATCTATTTGTTTAACACTCCTGATGGGCATAAGGTATAAACTTTCCTTTGGGTTAGACCCTGCACTCACAAATATCCTTTTATATTTAGTTTATGTGAGAAGGTTTTGGTAGGGGTGGGGCTGCAGGGGTGGCTTCTGTAAGAAGACACCAGGAGCTGTCACCATGTTGGACACAGGCAGTTCCAGTTCACTCCAAATCAGGCCAACCACTGGCCAAAGCTGAGCCCATCAGTAAGGCTGGTGATAATGTACTTAAGAAAGGGTTAAAAAAAACATTGTGTAGCAGCTGTGAGAAAGGAGTGAGAAAATGTGAGAGAAACAACCCTGTAAACACCAAGGTCAGTGAAGAAGGAGAGGGAGGAGGTGCTCCAGGTACCAGAGCAGAGATTCCCCTGCAGCCGGTGATGGAGACCATGGTGAAGCAAACTGTTGCCCTGCAGCCCATGGAGGTCCATGGCAGAGCAGATATCCACCTGCAGCCTGTGGAAGACCCACACTGCAGCAGCAGTCATGTCCTGCAGCCCACAGACAAGCCTGTACTTCAGCAGGCTCTTGGCAGGAGCTGCAGCCCCTGGACAGAAGTCCACACAAGAATGGGTGATCTATTGGGGACCCATGCTGAAGCAGTCCATTCCTGAAGGACTGTAGCCCATGGAAAGGACCCATGCTGGAGCAAGGGAAGAGCATGAAGAGGAAGGAACAATAGAGGCAAGTGTTATGAGCTGAGCACAATCCAATTCCCCATTTCCCTGTGCCTACTCTGTTATTAGTTTGCAATAAATTAAATTAATTTTCTCCAAGTCGAGTCAGTTTTACCCATAACGGTAATTAGTGAGCTATCTCCCTATCCTTATCTCAACCCACAACCTTTAATGTTATTTTCTTCCCTTTTCTTGCATAGGACTGAGAGCAAGAGAGCTGCTGGGTGGCAGCCACCCAAGATTAACCCACCACACCTGTCTTTTTGGAGTTGCCTTTGTCTTGGTAATTTGCACAGGATGTATAAAAGTAGTCCCTAAATCTCGAGGCTTTCAGTCACAACTGAAAAAGATGCAGAGGTTTCTTAACTGATCCCTTACTGATTTTTAATTGATCTACAGCCATCTTCACAGCTCACGTGCCCCAAAACACTTAATCATTCTCCAGATCTGGACTGATATATAGTCACAGAGACAGTTGTGTTTCCATAAGCAAAAGAGTGGCATCTTGCTGAGGAAGAGTAACAGGCCAGCAATGACTCTAACAGTCACGACTCCACTTACTGAAGTGTTTATGGTGGTATATGATAAAATTTGATAGTATTGCTCCTGGCTCAGAGGCAGAAATCAGTCGCCAAATACAACAGAGATTTTTATTATTTTTAATTTGTTCTTTTTAATGGCCGGTAATCTGTCATTCTTTCTGCTTCCAAACTGCTGTCCCATCTAATCGAATGGATACGCTCTCAATGCTGTCGCTGTCTTAGCCATGTCCTAAGCTAAAAATGGTATGAAAAATATTGCTCACTATGACAGAACCATAGCCAGATATTTTGGTTCAAAAGCTTGCATTTATGTGTTGCTTTTCGTGATGCTGTTTTAGATAATACCTTCAGTTTCCCTCGACCAACACATTGATGCGTCTCTAATGGGTTAACTTTGGCTGCTGAGGCGCGTGACTGTCCTTATATGCCTAGTGCAAAGAAATGGATGATGCTTCTTACTGAGCTACAGGAATGGGTTTTGACTGTTGCCAGGAACAACTGTGAGGCTGCACACCAAACAGGGGCTGGCATGAGTGCTATGAGGCTGTTCTGGTGCTTTAGCTGTGCAGGCACCATTGTCCTCAAACCAGGACAACCATGCATGGGGCAGTCAGCCACAACAAGGTTTCCCCAGGCAGCTTGGAAACTGGTAATGTGGAAAGTTCCTAGGAGCAGGTTTCAGGAGTGGTCTTAAACGGTCCTTTGGGGCAGCTCAGTCCTTACAGTCCAATACAGACTAACGTGAGGAGATGATTATATCGGTGTAAAGTCCATTGTATTTGTGAGCAAGGAGTTCATCATCCCACTCAGCTACATTAGAGAACACTGTAAAACTAAAAGCACCAATTTTTTTATCAAAATGCGCAGTGTTCATCATAAAAAGACAAGACTTCATTTGCAAGGTACTTTATTTATATTAGGCAACATAGTAATGCTTTCCACGTGGCCATTTGGCACCCAGCAGCTCAAATAAATTCCCCCTAGTAAGTTCACTTTCTAGAAGGTCCTGAACACTAACAGGAGCGATTTATTCACTGTTTCTGTTACAGAGAGAAAGCAAAGAAAACCTGATAAACTCTGCTTGCATTGGGACATAAGCAGAGCTTTTGGGAAGCTGACAGTTCAGACGAAAACCTGACAGGAGGTCAGCAGCCCTTCATGAGCCTGTGGACACAGAGTGGTCAGAATAAACTCAAACTTCACGGCTTGATGAGACAGACTTTTCCCAAAGGCTAGGTCTGTTAATAACTGCTGCTCACATCAGCTTCCATAATGCTCTGGAGAGCTTTCCTATCATTTCAGTTTTGAGGGAACCATAAGGCAGACATAAGCATACAGTGAAGAAAACACAGTGAAGTAAAAAGGATCCTTATCTTAATTGCTCTGGAGAAAAAGAAAGCTTAAAAAACATTGCTTTGTTTTTCCAATGAGTATAATTTAACAAGCCTCCACCCTGCCACACTGGGAGGTAATAGATTTTTGAACAATTTCTCACTGACCTTAGGCAAACTGTTGTAACGCAGTTTCCTAACAGTTAAAGTGAAAAAATATGTACCTGGTATTCCATAGAATAGCATCAATATTTTAAGGATTGTGAGAAAAATGGAGGACTTGGTATTTCAATCAGATCAGGGACCTATCAAGCTGGGATCGCATTTTTTTAATTTTTAATTTTTTTAATGCTAATGCATTCAGTGGCTTGGCATGATTCACTTTTAATGTAATAACTAGAATTCAAATTCAGCAAATTTTATTCTAAAGTCTGGGTTTAATACAGCCACCATGATGTGGAAAGTAACTTCTTATCAAATGAAATCATTTTTACCAAACAGAAATGAAGAAAACAGCAGAGGCAGCAATTCCTAAGTGGGATGAGAATTACCAGAAAGATGACACAAATAAAGAAAGTGACTGGGTAACAGAATATGAAAGAGGTGATAGAATGAAGCAGTAGAGAAAAAGTGACTTTAAAGAAACTCATGAGAGGAAACATACTGGAGACAAAAAGCAGGTATTAAATTTTCCAAATACTCACTACTGAAAGATGTGAGGGTGGGTATACAGATGTTTCTGTTCCAATTGTAGCATGCTTCAGTTCAAGGAAGACAAGAATAAAAGTTTGTGGAATATAAGCAGGCTACAGAAAACATTTTTTTCTTTTTCTTTTTTTTTTTTTTAATAAATTCCTGACCTTTAAAAATGTAGACTGTGTTTTCACATATGCAATGTGATATGTATGAAAAGAAAAATACTGTCTCAATAACATGCCACAGAAAAATATTTAATTTATCCTTTTCATATGGATTTACTCCTGTGTTAAAAAATTAAGTGCCTTGTAGTAAGTTATCATACCTTAAACTATGATTATGATATCTTTCTTCCTATGTTTCCTTGATTTCAATAATGTAAGGAAAGTCAAGAGCTAGTGGAAAAGAGGAAATATTTAGGTAGAAAATAATATTTGTAATTTCTAAGCAGAAAAACTGATAACGCTGTCTACTTATCACCTTCAACTGCACCTTCAACAAAGCCCAAAGTAACAGCCAAATTTGATGTCAAGCAAAAAATCAATCATAGACTCATAGAATCTTCTAAGTTGGAAGGGACCTTCAAGATCATCTTGTCCAACCATCAACCTAACTCTGACAAAAATAAACACCCACACAACAAACAAAATGCAACACCATCACTAAACCATGTCTCCCAGAACCACATCATCCTGTCTTTTGAACACCTCCAGGGTTGGTGCCTCAACCACCACCCTGAGCAGCCCATTCCAATGTCTGACAACCCTTTCAGTGAAAAAAATTTTCCCAATATCCAGCCTGAACCTCCCCTGGCTCAACTTGAGGCTGTTTCCTCTAGTCCTGTCACCTATGACTTGGGAGAAGAGACCGACCCCTGCCTCTCTACACCCTCCTTTCAGGTAGTTGTAGAGAGTGATAAGGTCTCCCCTCAGCCTCCTTTTCTCTAGGCTGAATAACCCTAGTTCCCTCAGCCTCTCCTCATAAGACTTGTGCTCCAGACCCCTCACCATCGTTCTTGCTCTTCTCTGGACCTGCTCCAGCACCTCAATGTCTTTTTTCTGGTAAGGGACCCCAAACTGGACACTGTACTCAAGGTGGGGTCTCACCAGTGCTGAGTACAGGGGAATGATCTCCTTCCGAGTCCTACTCACCATGTCATTTCGGATATAGGCCAGGATGCTTTTGGCCTTCTTGGCCACCTGGGCACACTGCTGGCTCATGTTCAGCGGACAGTCAACCAACACCCCCAGGTCCTTTTCTGCCAGGCAGCTCTCTAGCCACTCTGCCCCCAGCCTGTAGCGCTGCCTGGGGTTGTTGTGACCCAAGTGCAGGACCCGGCACTTGGCCTTATTGAACCTCATCCTGTTGGTCTCGGCCCATCCATCCAACTTGTCCAGATCTCTCTGCAAAGCCTCTCTACCCTCCAGCAGGTCGACACTGCCACCCAACTTAGTGTCTTCTGAAATATCAGTGAAAATAACATTTTACTCATTTCCTCTCTCATGTCCTTACTTATATTAGTGGGTTAGTATTACTGTTGCTGTATGCAGACAAATACTGACCGAGAGAAATCCTAGTTTCATATAAAACCAGTTATCGCTGTAAGCTGGTAATTTTTTAAAAACTCTGTACTTCAAGATGTGACAGTATTTGGCAGATATACTTTATTAGTTTTTAATCATGATCACAGGCCCAGTTATTTTGGATATTGTAGGATTGTCGATATACTGATAATGGATTTATACTATATTGAAGGTTTTCTGGGGTAAACTTAAACCAATGGTCTAAAATACCTGAGTTCATGAAAACTGTAATTTCACGTCAGTCAGTCAGAAGATTTACACACTTTCTCCTGTGAAACAGCACTACTAAAGTTTTCAGCATCAAAACTGCTTAATCACTAAACCTATGAAAATACAGTGGAGGATATTTACTGATTATAGGATCAGGAAGAGTTAAACAAATTCTAGGAGGCCTTATACCTTTCAGAGATATTAATATCTTTAGCAACACCTTTTACATGTGTTCCACCACTTACAAGAAGATGCATAAGGAAGTCATCAGACTGTAGATGCGTGTAAGACTTTGTAGGATGTGGCATTATTCATGTTTAGAAGAAGAACATGGAGCAACTTTTTTTCCTATATGCCCTCTCTTTAGTATTTGATTTACAAAACAAAAATCTCCACAGGTTCAATTAATCGTGGAAGCATGGTCTGAATTGTAGTTGCCAAATGTTGAAAAAAAATGCGAAATGAGACAATTATACATTTCTAGCTAATGCTCTTATCCATTTTTGTTCAATTTCTGATCTATGGGAAGAGAAGGAATTAATTAGTTCATTCCTTTTGACTTTGGCAATATTCCCTAGAGGATTCTATCTAAGATCTTCTCTTGCGAATCCATGCAGAGTCTCCTGCATTTTTTATTAGTCTATTCACATGTCAAGTAAGACACATAGTAGAAGTAAACTCAGGAATAAAATGAAAAATATCCACAAAATTTAGAAGAGGAAAATGGCATATCAGACTAAACTGCAACCTTATGTCAGCCACCACACGAGGAAAAGGCTAGCTATACTAGAGAATTAATGAATCTTAGAAGCAAAATCACCAGTTTTACACTCTTTTTTAGAAAGGTCCATGTTGCCAACATAAAAAAGTAAACTAAACACTAGAATCACAATGTATTAGGAGCGGGTACGAAGTAAAATTAAAAAGGTCATGTCCGTTATTCCTGTTCCTTTTACACTCCATCCCACCCAATAGTAGAGGGATAGCAGCTGTTGCTTGCCTCAAGATCCAGAGAGGCATGTGTTATTGTTCCTTTTTATGGCTATGAGTCAGTATGATACTACTCAAATTATTTTTAAGATAAATCAAACTAACATATATGATGTAATTTCATTATTTTTATACATAGAGAGATTCAGCAGTGAATGTTGGGAAGTTAAGAAAAAAAGTGAGAATTTTGGCTGTAGCTTGAACTTCTTTCACTTTCCTGCTCTGGACAGAAATTGCTTGTTAAATGAAGGAGAATATAGATGAAGTTCTTCTTCCATGAGCTGTCAATCATAAAGCAGCAAGGAAGGTCTTTTGAAAATCTTCACAGAAGGATTACGCAACCAGTAGAAAGAGTAAGATTTTACCACCATTAGACAAACTTGTCCTGTACCTTGCAAAATAATCTTCAGTGTTGCACACTCAAGGATATAAAAAAACATGGGGAAAATATTATTTAACCAGGAAACCAATAGAGAGGACACTGTCATTAAAGCTTCACAAATGACTTGGTAACCAACTCAGATTTAATGGCAAATGTAAAGATATCCATCCATCTGCTTAGCCATGAGACTTCTCGTTTTCTCCTTTATCTTCATTGTATCATAAACCTGGATTACTTAGCAAATGCCTCTGTAGATGAATGTAGACAACTGTCTTCCTGCAGGAGCTCCCTCTGTACCAGGACCTGGAACATGATGATATATTCCTGTCCCTGTGCATTTAAGACCTATTGAGAAGTATATTACCTTGAACTCAGTGCTACACTAACATGGGCCAAGACACCATTGGATCAGGTCAGCTCATCATAAGTGGAAAAAATTTTACATATAAAGCACCTTTGTATACATATGTAAACACATGGACTTGTTCTCCAGAAGCCAACAGTTAAAAAGGGCTTTCCTTTTCAAGCATGCTAATTGGCAAAAACAGTGTTGAAGATAGTTCTGGACAAACTTACAAGTTTCCCATCTTCTCACTTTAGATTTCACAAAATGTTGCACCACAGCTGTGTTTCCCATATTGGCCAGTGTAAATTTTCCTGAGATGTTTGGAAAGCAATAGGGTATTTGAGCACATTGAGGCTTCTATCAAATATGGTATTATCCATCTAAGGAAAACATCTGATTGCATCTTTGACTGACCACAACCTCGGCTGAAAGAACTTTGCCTGGTAGACCATTCCACTACAGGATCAACTGGACATGCACTGCCTTTTTCCATTTCTGTTCCAATACGATGTCCTCAGCTTTTCTTTATGCCTTATCATGCTCTTCTGTGCTATTCTGTACTAAAAGCAAGTATTCTTCTTTGTAATGCATAAGCACATTTGTGTAATCCTGTCAACCAGAAAATCAAAAATGGTTCATGAAGACAATGAAAGGGATCTGCTGAAGCAAATATATTTCATCATATTAATAGCTGCTCAGGAAACAGCTGCTGAGATTACAAGTTAAAATAGGAAAACTCTGCATTCCATTTCCCAAGAGAAGCTGTGTAGTGAGAGAAGTTATGCCAGTTTTTAAGGTGTATGGATTCTCTTGCGAATAAGTATAACCAAAATAACACTACTACTTATCAGTAACTAGCCCTGCCAACCCAAGGTTGATTGGCATAGGCATTTCCTAGGACATTGCTTAATTTAATTAAAATTCTAAGTCATCTTGTAGCTCTTTGGTAGGATGTTTAAAAAAAATAGAAAAAAAGAGCAATAATTTTCCATCATTTTTCACAAGGATCTAGTCTTCAGAAACATATAGTTTAATATTAATTATAGGCCCTAAATTCTAGTTTGATGAGAATATTTACTTTGGATTACAGGCTATCAGGAAAAGTCAATTTCAGTATTGGAAAACAAGTCTTCTCCTTCCTCACTTGTACCTTGGATCTAGCTGTAAATTACCCGTCACACTGCCTGTGCCATCTTCTGGTCCTTCCAATCCTTGAGCAACCCAGACATGACTGAGATCAAGTTAAAGTAGAGTCCGGAGGATTCTTCATTTCTTTCCCTTACCTGCCCCAAAAAATCTCGGCCTCTAGGAGAAGAATTAACAGGTTTTGTCTACTCAAGTTAAAAAGGAACATACTGAAAGTTCCCTTAAAAAAACCCGAACAACTCTATAAAGACTTCAGTATCAGTTGTAACTTTGTACTGTGGATACTGTTTTTCCCTTTTCCAAGAGGATCAGAGATTTCTTTTAAAATACCTATTTTTATCACAACTTTGTATTTTTTTAAAGGTTGGAATATTTTTAACTCATCAATCCAGTGCAAAAATCAAGGTTTTCATTTTATGTGCAAGTTTATCTGAAAAAAAAAGGTATTCTTTTTCATTTCCAGGAAAGCATCTATTTAGTTGCCATTGGCATGGACTCTTCTCCAAGCACTTTACTGGGGCTCTGACGTAAGCTTAATAGTGTCACATTCAAAATGCCTACTCTGTAATACTGAAGAGGGAAGGTGCTTTTTAGCAAGCAGCATTAGATCCATCTACCAAGGAACATTGATCCTGAAGTTCTTACGTTCATGTATTGCTCAGCTATGCTTTGATCTTCTCCAGGAAGCAGCCATCTTTAAACAGAACTGTACTCTACTTTTAACCACATATATTGTTCAGAATGGTGACATATAGATACTTTGAAATTAATGTTCTGTCATGGGGTTTGAAGAAAGAAGAAAAATCTCTCTCTCTCCCTCTGTTTTTCACTGTCCTCTTCTGTGTGCAATTGGGCTGCACTGTATATGCCTCTCCAGCTAATGCATAAATAGTGCCTGGTACAGTCATTGGAGATGGATGAGGATACAGCATGAAATATTTAAGGCTGAAAACTCAAATCATTTGCAGTTGACATGGCCTTCCAACAAAGCTGTGGGTGTTAGTATGTAGCTAAGCTGTCAGAAGTAACCAACTCCTATTAGAGAACAGGTGGTATCATTAATTGTAGATTAATGAAGGGGAAAAAAAATTAATCTTTACCAAATAATTTTTCAAACTTGCATATTATTAACCTAAAATCTTTTTATGTGTTTATGCCGAGAATGGACTTTGCCTCATCTGCTGGCTCTGCAAATGGCTGCAAAGATATTTCTGTTCTTTCAGCAGCCAACAAGTAAAGAAACTGATGGAAGACTGCAGCCAAGATTTTGGACCTGGTTTCTTCTGCTATGAACTTTCTAGAGTTAGGTTAAGTGCAGGAGGGAGCAGAGTCAAAGCTTTCCATCATAAATTGTCAGGTCCACCACACCAGTAGTATCCAGCCATATCTCCTTCCCTGCTGAACCTTCTTGAGCAACATTTCTCTGTGTGTCTAAGGGACACTGACTAAGAACATCCAGCTAATTTGTAATTAATGTTTCAAAATAGAAGTCATACCTGTTCTATATAGACCCATGTTCTGTCACTCGTGTTAAGTTGGCAATATATTGGGGACCACTGGCAAAATAGTTAAAGTGAATAGCATGGTGGAATCTGGTTCTTGGTGATTTTGTTAAATATCATTCCTACTAAGTAGAACTACATTAGATGCAAGCTAGTACTGTGATGAAGATCCAAAGGATGTGTGAATCCTTTCATGGTTCCAAACACAACAAAGGCTCAGCTGCTCAGTGTAGGCAGGAGCATGGTATATGCAGATCGGTTAAGATATGCAGCAGTTATCATAAAGGAAGAAGTCCATAACGGAAGTTGTCAAAAATCCAAGGAAATTGTTTTCTTGTACACATTAGGAGATCCAAAAACATATGTATGGATGTGCATTTGCAGAACTTTCTACTTAAACACTCCAGGAACTCGAGCTTTTTGTAAAATATTTAAGTAACTGTGTTTATTGCTGAGAAGATAGGAAAGAAAAGAGGGTTTTCTAATCCTAAAATGCCATTGTTTGGAAGACCGGGCAAGGAAGAAGCAGCAGAGAGAGAGAACAGGATCATGTAATTATAGCTATCAACCTTCAAACAGCTATAGTCTGAGAAATAACACATGTAAGTGGGGAAATGAGATACATTCAGAATTAAGACAAACTTCTCAAATATATAGAAGGAAGTAAGTGTGATGAGGAATTGCATTAAAAATTTCTGTTCAGGTTGTACACAACACTAGCAAATATGCTAATAAATAAGGGAAATATTTTTCTTTTTTATAACCTCCTTATTTTTCTCAGACTCTACCAGTTCTTGTGGTTGTACAGTACTGCCATCTAGCTCATCTATTTCTATTTGCCTCCCAATATTCACAAATTTCCACACAGTGGAGATGAAGGGAGCAGACTGTTGTTGTTGCAGTGTGCGTTAACATAGGAAATTTAAAATGTAATAAATTTATGAGACACTAATTAGTCATCAATAGTTCCTTGTGTGTACACTCTGTTCTTTTTAAGACTGTGTGAAAAAGCTTAATCTACTTTATAAATGGAGCAAACCATCCTTCAAGAAATATGCAATGCAAATGCAAATGACTACATAGGGAGCAGCTAAAAAATAAAAAAAAAATAAAAAAATCCTTGCATACAGAAAATCTTAAAATACCACCAGAGTAAGGCGTACATATCTGTAACAAAACAAAAGAACTGGAAGGCAAAAAGTAAATTGATACGATTTAACCGCAAGTTATATGAGGTTACTTTAGCTAAATGTATCTCTAGTGAACATAATTGGCAGTAGCATAAATTACTGCAGGCTGTTATAAATTAAGATGGCTGAAATGATTACAAATAGCCAAAGGTATAAAAAGAACTGAACATTTTTTTCCTTGTTGAAACTCAAGAGTTTGGAAAAAGAGTCAGTGAATTGGCTGGAATACCACGAATTAAAGGAAATTGGGTACTGATAGGAAGCTAAGCTATGTTTCCATTATTTTTCAGTGAAGTAGCTATAAGTATAGGTATACAAAACCTGGCCTTTTCTGGAGGAGAACACTGGGCCAGTGAGGCTGGGATTCAAAATCGTATTTGGTATTTACAGAGATTGCATGACTACTTAATGTTAAACTACTTTATGTGAAGGGGAATACAAAGTTTAATTCTTTGTGGCTCATGAAACTGAGTGGAAATCATTATGGTGGGCAGGATGTCCTACAGAGCTTTGTACCTCTCTCCAACTACAGCTGAAAATAGGACGTCAGCTGGAAACTTGACAGACTCACAGAATGGTAGGGATTGGAAGGGACCTCTTGAAATCATCTAGTCCAACCCTTTAACCAAAGCAGGGTCACCTAGAGTAGGCTGGACAGAAACGTATCCAGGGGTTTTTTGAATATCTCCAGAGAAGGAGACTTAACCATGTCTCTGGGTAGCCTGTCCCAGGGCTCTGTCACCCTCAAAGTAAAGAAGTTTTTCCTCATGTTCATATGGAATTTCCTGTGTTTGTGCCCATTGCTTCTTGTTCTGTTGCTGGGCACCACTGAAAAGATTCTGGCCCCATCTTCTTGACACCCACCCTTTAGATATTTACAGACATTGATAAGATCCCCTTGATGAACTTCGACATGGCTTGTTGAAGCCATGTTGAATAAAGCTCTTGTGAGTTAAGCAGACAGCTAACATTTCACAAATAAATGTTGGGGAAAAAACCAAAACCAGATACAAATACAAATGCAAAGTAATTTAAATACCAATCACTTGCCTGGTGATTAATGGGGTATTTGGTAGTCAGAGATTCATATTTAAGCATGAAATGAATGACTTCTAAGTCATAATACAACACATCCCTTGAAAAAAATAATTACTGTTCTGGAAAAACTAGGAAGCATGAAATACTATATGTCTAGGATCTGGTGGGGGTGTGTGGAAGAGTGGGGGTGTTATTTTGTTTTGTTTTGTTTTGTTTCAGTTTTAGTATGAATAATTAATGGCACTGTATAATGAAGGACATCAGAAAAAAGCTTTACGTGTGAAAGGAACTCAGTAAAAGCAGTGGCAGATAGATTTGCCTCAAAGAGACAATATTGTTACTTTACATGACATTTTCTATATCGAGTGTCCTCAAGTCATCTGTCCAAGCAAGAATAACAAATATATTTTTTACCCTTTTTGGATTACATCAGTATGATGCAGGTGCTGCCTCAGCTGAAGAAAGACTCATTCTCCCCAAGTAAGAAATAATTAAGTAAGGGTGAATGCCGAAAGTAGGAGAGCTTTTAAATTGAAAGCTCTAAACATTATGGACAACCCTGGATGTGGGATTATTTTTAGTATTTGAAGTAACCATAAAAAACTTTTTTGTATTCTGTATTTGAACCTGTTTAAAACAGACTTTAATGATCCATATGCTCTGAATATTTTTAATTAACATTTTAATAAAACTCCAGGAGAAATGCTTTGGTTGAAACAATGCAATATTAAAGAAAAAAAAATTCTTAAGACAAATTTTATATTGCAAAATTATGTGGCTCTCATATGGTGACATTTGGTAAGTAAAAGTGAACATAACTTTCTACTTTATATAAAAATAATCAAGAGTCACTACAAAGTTGAAGTAAACCATGTTATATTGCCTTAATGGTCTATGGTTTTTTCAAAAAATGTTTTTGAAATGACTGAGGACAAAAACTCAGGTAATATTTTGTAGTTTTGGTCTTTAGTGACCTACAGGATTTCTTCACCATTGAATGAAGCTACTGGTCATATATAAATGCTCAGAAGAGAAAAAACAACAAAAAGTCCCCTATCAATTAAGGTGAAGGAATTTCCTCATTGTTAACTTGAAGGAAACTGTTGTTATCATAAGAACTGAATGTTAGTCTACTCTTCAAAATAGAAATCTACACAAACATTTTGCAACATTGGAACATTGACAATTTATGAAATCCATTACCTTTTGAAAAACTGCAGGTAGTTACAAATCTCCAACCATCAGAGATGCTAATATAGTCAGTGATTAAATGTGGCCATAGGCTTTAGCAATCAGCCAATTTTTAACAAATAAAACTAACATGAGAAAAATGGTATAACAAATCATAGAATCATAGAATCATATGGGGCTCAAAGGGACTTCTGGAGATCATCTACTCCAAGCCCCCTGCTGGAGCGGGTCTACCTAGAGCACGTTGCTCAGGAACTTTTCCAGGCGGGTTTTGAATGTCTCCAGAGAAGGAGACTCCACCACCTCTCTGGGCAGCCTCTGCCAGTGCTCTACCACTCTCACA
>JAOQGH010000001.1:190876186-190931674 GCA_025769975.1 Gallinago jamesoni | reverse complement strand
GTCTCTCTGGATGGTGGCACAGCCTTCTGGGGTGTCAGCCACCCCTCCTAGTTTTGTGTCATCAGCAAACTTGCTGAAGCTACATTACATCCCTTCATCCAGGTCATTGATGAATATATTGAAGAGGACAGGACTGACCCCTGGGGAACACCACTTGTTACAGATTTCCAGCTGGATTCTGTGCCCCTAATCACAACCCTCTGGGTTCTGTCTTTTAGCCAGTTAACTGTCCATTCATCTAACCTACACTTCTTAAGCTTAGCTATGAGGATGCTGTGGGAGATGGTGTCAAAAGCCTTGCTGAAGTCAAGGTCGACAACATCCACCACCCTCTTCTCATCTATCCAACAAGAATAGTTAAATTTTTACTTACACTTGCATTGATGTTATACATGTATAAGGGAAAACTGGTTTTAGCAATAATGTCACTCTCATACTTTTCAGTTGGAAATATGTTAAAGTAATAGATTTTTATGAAAATGCCCAATGCTTGTAATAAATCATGCAGTCACATATATGCTTAATGCTGCTAAGATCATGTATGGAAAAGCATTTCTTTTTCCATTTTCCAAATTTTAGTCAAAGAGCACATTTTTTTCCAGTGCATACATTGTCTAAAACTGTCATTTATTCCCCAAATATAGTGAAGCTATTGATGGCTTTCTTGCTCTTCATGGTGAATAATCAGTTGATTTCTCTTATGTTCAAAATCAGTCATTCTTCAAGTTTTTAGAAATGTGCTGCCCACTCTTTAAAAGATCATTCAAAGCTCTAGTAAGTCCAATTCATTGCTCCATATGGAAGGCATCCATATAAAAATAAAAGGATGCTGCAATAACTAATGACAATCTAAAAGGGTTTATGTGACTATTATTTACCTCTGCCAAACAAACATGATATAAAAAATTTAGATGACAAAAAAAGCTCAGTAAGTATAATAGATGCTGACAAGACATTTTGCTTAATTTTTAGTGTCACAGTAGTTAGAAAAAAAAATCTTAACAAAAATCAAAGTAGATCATTAAGACTGGGATGTAGACTAGTTAAATGCAAAAATGAAAACAATTTGCCAATACGTCATAGCTAAGGTACAGTCTTGCCACAGAGACTTGAGTTTGGCTTCATAGCAGCACAAGGTTTCTGGCAAATTTAGGGGAGGAAATCAAAGTTACCAGTGGCACAGTTTGTTGATGGAGTAAATTTTGTAAACTGGTAAATAATAATGATGACAGACCAGCTGTACAGAGTTGTCTGGATTGCTTGGTAAGGTTACTGTTAATATTAATTAACAAAAGTCAAACTCCATATGTCTAAGAATATATACTGGTGACAGGAAGCATGAAGACACTGCTGAGAACCTAGTTGTACTGATAGGTAACCTATGGGAAATCATCAGTCAATGTATTATTAAAAATCGGAAAGGAAGCATTATCCTTGAAATATAAGCTGTACAGTATTGAGAGGAAATAGGTAGGAAATACTGCCTTTGCATACATTAGTGAAAATCCTGGGTCTCATTATGCTGTCCACACTGAAAACAAAAGTCGAAACATCTCAGGGAAGAGCTTAATTAATTATGTGTATCTGGAAAGCATTTTTATAGTAAGAACAATAGGAAGATCAAGGCATGTAGTAAGTTCAAAAACTGATTGAGGTGATTTGCCCGTGACCTACAAGTAAAAACATGTGAAGTGACCCCTGATAGCTCTGTTTACCATGAAAAGCAACATTAAAACCTGGTGAAAGCTGTCTGTACATGGTTTAACCTTTCAGGGTAATTTGCCAAATAGGACAAGCAGGGATGTGCTGGATTCTACCTCTCTAGAAGTCTGTACATCAAGACTGGATGTATTAAAATTTAAACAGACATTGTAGATAGAATACAGGAATGGCTCAGTGAATTTCTATGGTCTGTGTTATTTAGGGAGTCAGGCTATTAAAGATCATACTGTTTCTTCTAATAGCAAAACTTATTAACCTTATTTGATTGAGTTTTTTACTTCACTGTTATTCTTTCAACACGAAGAGAAAATGATGGGGAGAAGCATGATGAGCATCTAACCTTGGAATAGAAAAGGAAAATCAATTGATTCAGAAAGCCTCGTAATGGTTAACAAAATATTTAATTGAGAATAGCCCTTGAGGATTTTACTGTGGAAGAACATATGAACCTGGAACTGCCTGTATCTTCTTATTACAGGCTCTTTACTGATGAGATTGGCAATTAAATGAACAATTATTTGTGCTAATTAAAATATGAAATGGCAGTATATTTTCAAATGGTTCAGGTTGTGTTACAGAAAGCTTACAAATGAACTCCACTTCAAAATCACATCTGAACAAACTGTGCTTTCAGCTAGAAGCAATGGGAAAGAACTAGCTGCCCTATATATACTTCCCATATATCCTTTGCCTATGAAGAATTCCATATCTGAGAAAATGTTTGAAATTAAGCTCCTAAATTAGATATAAAGGTAACATGTTATAAAAAGTGCAAAGTGGGCAACAGATTGGAAGAATCCTTGGGTGGGACTCATCTGACCATATTTGAGATGTGTATTTTAGGCTGAAATTTACTGTGTCACAGACTAGCTCATTTCTCTCCGTTGATTCCATTGAGATCCTAACAGGATCAAATCAGCTTGCAGGTTCAGATACCTAAATGTACGTGTCTACATGTACATTAGGTGTCTAAACACCTATTACAGTTCATGGACATCTAATTAACACAGGCAGTGGAGCCTAGAGCAATTCAGTTGACTACAACTAGGTGTCATTTCAAGGGTTTGCTTAATTACTCTCCACAGTCCATCACCTGTATTAACTACAGTTGGGTAAATGTAGTGGGAGCCGAGACACATAGTTCATATTTAAACACCAAAATACTCATTGTCTTAAAGACATAATAACATAGAGTTATAAACTTAAAACAAATATAAGATTGTCTATGGACCCAACTCACTGCAGCAATAGTATATACAACGACTAGTGTTTTGGAAGGCTGACAGGAAAGCAAGGAACCGCACGATATTGAATCTCCATTGTATCGAGTCTCCATTGTAAACTCAGTTTACAGTGTAAGGCCTCACATCTACCCCAGACCCTTTATTCAATGCAACAGAGTCCAGCAACCTGCTGATCCCTAAAAACCCTGCATTCAGCCCAAGGGCTCCCTGTTGTGCGAGTAAAATGGTAAATACAACCAAGCAGCCTCATTCCTTTGTCTTCATGGGGTGCCATGTCTGAGGCTGAGGTTTAAAGAACATAAAATGGCATGAAAGCACAAATCATCGTACATTGTCCGAACTGGCCACAGTCCATGGGAAGCTCAGGAATGGTTGCAGGAATGAAGGCAAGCCGGAGCTCCATAAATCGTGCCAGGTATGGCGTCATCAGCTAATGCAGCACTTTCCCACCTGGGAAAGCCTGAAGGCATTATCAAGCTTCAGTGTTGGACATACCCTCATTTGGCTCTCAGGGGTGCAGCATGGAAATGCAGTTTGTCTAATTTGCTCCTGAATCTCAGTAGAGAAATAACTGTACATAAAACATACACCAAGCCGAATTCTCAGCTGTCCATTTCCAGGGAATTTCCCTCCCTTGAAACAACCTACCCACTCCTTTTTTGAAAAAGAGACTCAGAAACCAATATGTACTTTGTCTCAGAGAAAATACAACTGCCTTCAGTCTGTCTGACGACAATAAAGCACTCCTGCCTCTTCCTGACAGTTTGACACATTGAGAAATTATGCAGACTGACACAAAGGTAGGCTCAAAACCAGGAGTAGGAGAAGCAGACAAAGGGAGGACTAACAAATTAAGATTGAGAATACTGGAGTTTATGCATCTATTTTTTTTATAAAAAAAGATCCACAAAGATACTCAAAAAGAGGTAAAAAAAAATAGAGAGAAAGGTATAGGCAACAGCTATAAGATGTGCAAAGAATAAGTAACTTGGAACCAGAAAGAATGCAGAAGGTATATAGAAACTAGTGAAGAGATTCAAGAAAGGGGAGAAACAAAGCAGCTGAGGAACAATGTAATGTTGGCAGCTGTGCTTCTCTGGATCAGTCCAGTTTCCAATCATTGATTTTTCACTAAACAGCTGAGCAACTCAGGGCATCTCTGGAAATTAGGTTTGCTACAAAACTAGTCACTGAGTCCCATATTAATGTTTGTGTTCTTTATTTTTTCAATTACTTGATTTTTATGTCAAGTGAGAGAATGAGGTCTTTCTTTGATTCTTTGATTTCACCTAAGACTTCTGACTGGCTTTTTAGTTGAGTTTAATGCACCACACCTTAAAAAATAATTTAAAAATCAAACACTGTCTTCCTTTCTACTGACCAGTCTGTAGCTGTAACTGGGAAACATGAAGCAGCTGTTCAATCTTTGGGATAATTATGGCATCTGAGAAGCTGGATAATCACTGGAACAATTTTCTCACTATTTAACCTAATCTATGTGTATTCAACAGTCTGGCCCTTTATATGGTAAATACATCAGCCATGCAGATGGGGAAGGAGAGAAAGAAAGACTGTCTAGCCATACAGTTATTAAGTGAAGGCATAGTTAAACAAGGAGTAAGAGGTCCCTCAAAGGTCCCTTCCAACCACTAAGATTCTGTGATTCTGTGAATACGTTGTGCTCAAAATTATCAGATTCAGACTGTTACTTGGTTCTGTTTTATTGCCTTTCTGAAATAGTAGATGTTATTTGTTTTAATATGTTGTAGAAATGCCCAATCAGTGGATCAGAAACTACTGCTCTCACAAATGGAAATAATAAATGTGTATTTTCAATTGGTACATGACGGATTTTCTACTCAGTGGGGGTATTTCTACTTCAAATCCTTGTCCCAGTGAAGTGAAGTGAAGTGAGCAGGCAATTTTTCACTGACTTTAAGGTACCAAACATTCATAGTGGTACTTTGTTTTCACCGGATTTGGCACCATTCCTCCATCCATTGTACTTGGGCATAGAGATAGTATATCATGTTAAGGGCTGGAAGGCTTTATAAATGTGATGATAGCCATACAATTATAAATAGCATTCACTGACTAAATGATGAATGAGGGGTTTCACCAATGCAAGCTTCTTTTAAGTTTTGAGTATGTAAGCAATATTTTTTTGAGATAAGATAAAATGGTCTTAATAATTCTGAAAGGCAAAGTTCATGCATGACTCAGACGAGCATTTAATTTCCCTTGTTTTCCCCAACCCTTTCTTCCTGTACAGTGTAGTTATGAGTACACTGAATTTGTCCTTTAACAGAGAGAAATATCAGGTTAAGTACAATCAAAATAAACAAACAGTTCCCTTCAAGGTACCTTTATTAGGATAATGTCTAGTCTTTTACATTTATTTGTTTATAGCTGAATTAATTTGCTGCTCTTATCCTGATCTTATTCCTGACCCTTGTCGTCTTGGACCTTCCAATTGAGGTAAAACATAAAACTGGTTAAAACCACGAATATCTAGATGAGAGACAGCTTAAGTTTTTAAATTTCTTTTTAAAAAGAAATTTTTGTTTTACTAATGTGTTGTCAAGTATCTCTTGGATACTCTGCGACATCCATACTGGCTGTAGGTGGGACAGGATGAAGCAGTGGAGCAGTGGGGATGAACATGCTTAGGCCAGACTGCAAAGCTGCTCTCAGGCTGGGCTTTGTGAACTCTTCCAGATGTTCTCACTGTTTGATGACACTGCCACCCAGAAAATTGCTCTGAAAATCTATTACATGTTTCTGTGACTGAATTAAACTGAACTCGTACAGTTCAGACAGCAGAAGACATCTCCAATTAAGAACCTCTGCATATACCTGTCTAATATGTGGGACTGTGAAATTTAAGTCTTGACTGCAAGTTAGAATTGGAGTGGAGACTCTGACTTAGACATTACTTATCATTGCCTTAGCCTTTTTAGCTACACTGGGATCTCTTCTCACCTTTAGACCCTCCTTGAGAAATCTGAACAATATTTCAGTAGGTGTGAATTGGTATTTTCTGGCAAAATTATGTTGGAAAACATTTTGATTTGCTGTATTCATTGCTGTAGTGCAGTTCAGGAAGAAGACTAGAGGAGGTAAAAATGTTCAGTCATGGAGGCTATGAACAGAAGCCAAAGCAAACGCAGATGGGACTTTAGTCTGTTATAGTTCAAGGCTTGCAAAAAATGAAAAAATAAAAATAATCCCACCAAAACAACCAAGCTGGTTTATCAATTGCATTCCTGAGATATTTTTTCTCTCACTTTCAGTGAGAAAATTTATATAAAGAGAAAGTCTTCAGCTACTCCTGTAGTGGTTTTGGTAGAATTTGGCCAGGCCAAAAGACCAATTTCTGTTCTGGTCAGAAACCAGGACACTGCCTCAAGCCTCTATATGAAATCATAATGTAGATTCCCTTTGGTTATTCTTAATTGTGTTGACTAGATTCACATGTTAATAATGGGCTGAAAAATATGTACCCCCTGCTGCCCAGATAAGATGGTGCTGATTATTAGGAGAAGCTATTATTTCATGTGAGACAATAACATTTCCTGACTAACATGCTTTCTGTTTCACTCTTGCCCCAGAATGATTGGCAGGATCAATAATGGGCACAGCTGTTTCCAAGAGGAGTATAAATTCCTGGTAGCCCAATATAGGCATTGTATTGGAAGTTTCTTATTTCACAAAGTGTTGCCATAAAACAGAAAAATAATTCTCTCAGGAAGCATCAAACCATTATGCTAGGAAAGGATTTGTTGTTATAACTAGAATTAAGCAGATTCCATATTCTTTTGTATTGTTGGAGCAAGTAATATTTATCCAACTTCTCTTGAGAGTGGTATTTCTAAAGAATTTCAGGCCACTACCTTGAAGAACTGCAGAACAAAGAATAAAAAGTATAGCTTAATCTGCTTAACAAGAAAAACAACAACAACAAAAGAAAAAAAAAGAAACAAAAAAAACCCAAACCAAACCAAACCAAAAACAACTAAAAAAAACCCAAACCAAACCAAAATGCACCAACCAAAAAAACCCCAACAAATAAAGCAAAACCAAACCCAAACCAATAAAAAGACTAAAAACCAAAACAACCCTAATATTCTTCTATGTCTCTCATACAAAATACTGGTGTTATTACTGTGTGTTCATGTTGTAACTTTATCTTAATTGTATATCTGAAAAGTTGACCTGAGTCCTCAAAAGTGAAGGGAATGGGAAATATGTTTATGGATGACTGTATAAATACACTGGCATATGTCTGTCAGTTTTAAGGCACTTTTACATAAAATGGAAAGAAGAAATGGATATAAGATAATACAGGCAGTCACATTAAATGAAACCATACTAACAGTAGGTCATGAGAACAGACTCCTTACATCACTATTCCCTTCTAGGCCTTGACAGATGTAAGAAAGAGAAGAGGTGTGTATAGCTGAAAATGATTTCTTCTTCAGGTTTCTCTGGATACGATGCTATAAGGTCATTATTAGTTACAATAGAGTTCAGTTAGGTGACAAAATTTGTCATGGTACAAGGTAACTACTGGACATCAGAGATGACGCTACAACAATTACCCTTTTATTTAAAACTAAGATTAATTCAGAAAGTAAAAATAGAATTACAATCCCAGATGCCTTTTTTGCACTTTAAATTTTGTTTTATGACGAGAATATATTTTTCTGCCTTGTATATTTGCAGAGAAATCACACTGCTCTATTTTAATACTCAGAGAAAGACTGAATCTGAGAGCACTTCAATCATTCCTGAACATTTTTTTTTTAGGTGGTATGGCACGCTGCCTCTCATGTGCCCTCCTGTACCACCGTATCCACCTCCTCCATGATCATTTTGGAATGATTCATTCTTCATCCTTGCACCGATGAATCACCGTGCCCACAATCCGCATGTGCGTGTCAGAATTAAAGTTTAGAAATTGGGAGAACAAGCTGATAATGTTCAGAAGACATGGTTACATAAATGTACTCTTGTACTATTTTCATCTGTTTCATCTTTGAAAGGCAACAATGAACGAAACATACTACTGAGCTTGGCATATGAGAAGCAAGGCTATACCAGGACATTGTTCACATCCTACCTCTGAAATGTCCCATCATATTTTTCCAAGGCTACTTGAATTTTTGTTGTTTAAAATATAGGGATTTTTCTCATTAATATGATTTATATGTGATTTTTTTAATGTGTGTGTATGACCTGATTTAGTTATTTCCAGTGACTAGTCAAATTCTGTTGTACTGAGTAATGAAAATTCTAGCACAAGGCACTGGATGAGACAGACCGCCACCATTAGTGTAAATGACAACTGTGATCCATCATACTTCCAGGAACCAAGTCAAACCAAATTAATTCAAAGGGATGTCACGTTAATGGAATAAGTAGAACTCCAAATTATGTTTCCAAAGCTTCCACACTCAAGATCTACTGAACAAGTTCAGCAGAGTAATGAACAAAGCTAAGTGGCAAGCTCTCTGCAAGTGGTTTTTGCCACAAAATAAGTTATCACAGCATAGGAAGTTATTTTTTATACCTTCTGTAGTGACTCTTTGAGCCAGTTTTAATCCGTGGATGACTGTAAGACAAGATGACAAATCAGGGCATCTTAGCTGTCAAGAAAAGAAGTTTACGTTATCCTGCATTTGATACAGGGTGTCACAAGTAGTTGGAACTCAGAGACTTTTACTGCATGACATTGTGGAATGGTAACCTGAGTATGTATTGTGAATCCTCATCCTCTAACTGGTCTGCAGAAATCCATTTCGTGGTAGGTCTACTTGTTTTCCTGAGTATTGGGATGGATCATTCTTGCCCTCAGAGTATGTTGTCCTTAAAGGCCTACCCACTTTCCCAAGCAACTTCACTCCTCTGGTCTGCTTCCCATGGGGACTCACCTACGAGTTCCCTGATCCAGCTAAAGTCTGCTTGCCTGAAGTCCAAGGTCAGCACTCTTCTCCAGCCTTACTCACTCTTCTCAAGATCTTCAACAGCACAATTTCGTGGTTGCTACATGCCAGTGTCTTAGTGACTTCAATGAGCTCCATATCTGTTGTCACAGCCTGTTCATTTTCACTGTTCGTCTGGTCTCAGCCAATAAATGGGTAACAAACGGCACATTACCATCTGAATGTGATGAAACCAAGATGTTAAGAAGTGTAAAGCAATAAACTGTTCTGACTGCAGGA
The DNA here is from genome assembly GCA_025769975.1 of Gallinago jamesoni. Classification (NCBI taxonomy): domain Eukaryota; kingdom Metazoa; phylum Chordata; class Aves; order Charadriiformes; family Scolopacidae; genus Gallinago; species Gallinago jamesoni. Next base: position 190,922,484 of record JAOQGH010000001.1, on the reverse strand, counting down.
TCATAAACTGCTTCAGAGGCAATAGTAGAATTGTACATTATAGCATCTAATCTGAATAAATTACTTAGATGCTAACCAGGAGTAGTAAATTTTGAATGAATGCTTATAAATCACCTGATATTATGAAAGTTTAAAAAATTGTTGGTATGTATGAGACTAGCTATAATTTAAAGAAATGTTGACTTTCTGCCTTACATACCAACTACTTCACTGTTTATGGTGTTTATTATCTTGGATTTTCTGAGTTGCTGTTGCAGTTTCCACTTTGCAAACTGAAACCTCTAAACTAAATTTACAGAGGATCTTGTAAGGATCCTACAAATTTGAATTTGGAACACTTCAACTGAGATGAGTTAAAGAAGTCAACACACAGTCTGAAGTGTGGTGTAGCCACTGACTTCATACAACACGGAATCAGAGATTGTATTTATACAGAGGTAGTTTTGCCAAGTGGACGATCACCCTAGGGCAAATGAAACTATAAACTTTCCATTGCCCACAAAATCTTCATTTATGCAGGATGTGGCACAATGGTGATTCCAGTATGGAAACTATTTTTCCTGGATTTGTGAGCTTTCTTAAAATTACCATTGCATTGTTGACAAGACATCTATAAGACTGTTTTTTTCAAAACCTAAAAATTATCCTTTTATATTTTTGATAAGTTCAGCACTGATGGAGGTTATATTTCTTTTTTGTTCTGGGTAGCAGAGAGCATCGCAATCATGTCCTCAAAGGAGTCCTACTTAGTGAACATAATTTACCCTCTGTATATTTAAATCCAGCTTTCTTGGAAACACATTGGGCCAAGATTTCTATCTAATAAATATTTCCGTGCTTCTATTTTCAGAGGCAGATCTAGCAGGTTCAAGATTTTGAAGATTTTCAGCTAAGGGCAAACATTTTGGACTCCTGTGTGAATGGGTGAAGAACTAACTAACCTTCAAAACCAGCATGAATATTTCCACATGCTCTGGTTTTGTGCCACAGTCTATTATGATTACATACTACACTGTGAATGGAATGCTGATTTCAAACAGTATGTAAGGGTATATGTGAGCACTGAATATTTTTTTACTAATAGAACAGTTTTTTTGGGGTAATTTTTCAAGTGAAAACTCATGTAAGTGATGTCTTTGAAGATGTAATAGAAAAAGTGTTTAAGCAGAAAGAAACATCAGGAAAGCCCACCAGTCCTTACGAGTATCAAGGTGATGAATTTGACTTTGGTTGTACAGATATGATCTTTTCTTTCTGCATGGGAATTTTTATATTTAACTCGATTGTATGTACACTGAGTTGAGAATGCACTGGGTAGGTATGCAAAATCAAATGGCTTTTCATAGAGGTGAATTGTATTGCATGCAAACTTTCTTCTAAGTAAATATTTAATTAGCTGCTCTTACTGAGATGTAATCATTCAGCACCATTGCTCAGTGTGATTTTAATACGTGACACAGTAGATGACACTAAGGTCTGATGAGGTGACACAGGCCCTGTCTGCCGAGTTCCTAAACTTGACTTTCTGATGTTTTGCAATATGGTTCAGAGGAACTAATGTTAGATGGCACTGATGGACATGTCCATACAGCTTCACCCCTGACAGAGAGAAGGTAAGGCAGGGGAAGACTCATGGGGAAAGAATTAGAGGAGCCAAGGACGACTTGGAAAGAAACAATTGAAACAAAGCTGTATTGTGCAGGCAGCTTAGGCAAAAGAGTATGTTGAGCAACTGTTTCCAAATTTCCTGTGAAGGAATATCAGGGACAGGCTGTGCTTGTTCAGAAATTCAGCATATGAGTAGGAAGGTTTTCCACTGAGGAGCTTTAAAGGTGGTTGCCCAAGTACAATTTATGCTATGAAGAAAAAGGAAAGTCTGGAATGTCTGTCTAAAAGGGAGACATGAAGGTAATGGACATCATCAGTACCATGAAGCAAACCTTTTTATCCAGAATTAGCTGATCTCCTTTTCAGTTCAAACATAAAATCTGATTCATGTTTGACTGAAACGCAGTTAAATTTCTACATCTTTATTTTCTTGTGTGTACAAAATTCATTTTACCCTTATACGTGCAACATGCCTGTTGCCCTTTACAAATAACATTCACATCTCCAAATGCAAACAATCTTCCTGAGCCTGTAAAATTTTATTATGAAGATGTTGTTTTATATGAAAGCTCTTGTGAAAGTGTGACATACTGGAATTCATGCAAACCAACAGCAACCCAGAGCAAAGAGTCACCATTCAAGAAAAGTATATCTAGGAAGCACAGAATATTAAGAATTGTTCCTTCCTCAGTGAGAATTTTACCAGAGATTTAATCCCACTTAGTTTTTAGGAACCAGTGTTGCCTGGATCTGGACATGGTATTTTTTATGTACTCTATAAAGTTCAGAAGTAGACCAATTATAATTATCAACAAGGACTTTTCTTTACAAGAGTTAACATGTCCATGATAAACTATTATGGCCAATTAGATTTAGGTTCTCTGAATTTACATTTTAAACTTACTTGGCAATTAATATTGAATATTGTCTTTAATTTTTTATTTGCCAAAGCCATGAAGAATCAGTCAAGATAAAAGACATACACATATTACTAAAATTACTTTAGATTCAGATATCCTTCATCCTGTAGACTATTCGTATATTGAGTTTTCCAGAGCTGTTAAAACACATTGTAATTATAAACTAGCTAAAGTATGGTGGTTTTAGTATAATTTATGTAGAAATCTTAACTTTTGTGGCTGTTTTAAGTAGATATCCATAACAATACGGAGTGTGTATCACTTTACAACTTTCCTTGCTTGGTTATGGTCCTCACTTTGAACTGTGTTCTCCTTGTAAATATTTTTTTATAGACATCTAAAAGAATCTGCAGACACACTTTTAAAAGTTTCAAAACTGATTTCAGTAGTGAAAACATGTGTATTAAATTAAAAAGCAACAAAACGATATATATTTCTGCTATACTAAATTTAAATTTGGGACCACATGACAGCCTTCTGTCTGTCATTCCTTCCTAGCCATAGATGCAACAATCCACTTCAGTTGAATGAAGAGAAATTTAACCGTAATTTATTTTTAATTTATGGAAGTGAAGGATAGGGTTGGGGAGGTTAAATAATTTTTTACAAAATTAAAAACCCCACCTCTCAGAGTTTTCCTATTATTATGTTAGGGAAATTAAATAAAATAATAAAATTGAATTAAATTAAATAATTGAAATAAAAATGAAAATTTTTATTCAGTTGTTCCTTATTTTCAGTTAAATATTCTTAATTTTCTGCTTGTACTAGTTGGTTTTACAGAAATCAAGAGATAATCATAATATTTTTATATGGCTTTGCCAGCACTCAGTGGCTTCAGTGTTTCATTGTCAATAACACCAACACCAGCAGCCTGGGCTCTGCAGCTGTTCCTTTAATGGTGGTCCTCTGAGCAACACACATGTAAAGCCCTCTGTGACATTGCCACACACAGCATCCTCAACCAGTCATTCGTCATGTGGGTGCCTAGAGATATATCTGCACTGGGCATTTGGTGGATTTCTACTGGACTGCTTGGAAAGTCAGTACGTGTTCAGATCAATGTTTGCTCTTTAGGTTTTGCCTGTGGGTTTAGTTGGGTTCCAGTTGCTTATTCATGCACTTTCCTCAGATATGTGCTCTAACTGATTTCTTTTCAGCATGAAGTTAAAGAATCTCTGAGATGTATTGTGCTTTCCTAGCACAAGTAATTTTACCCTGTGTGTTTTCATAATGGAACTTTCCGGTGAAGTTGTAATGTTCTTTTAGAGCATGTGGGAATGTGATAAAATATTCAGCAGATTCATCCTCTTCTTGGAATTTGCATAGAACTTGTATCTCTCAGAATCAAAACTTCAAGAAAGGGTAAAATGTTTATGAAATTTACTGACGTGACATGATTTTGTTCTTTTATCCAGGGCAATGTAACTTCATCAGCTTGTGTCTCTGGTGCTTAGATCTGATCTCCCCCTTAATCTAGCTTTAGAAGTAATGTTTTAAGGAATGAAATCTGGTAGGAAGGAGACTCAAGCCTATTCTGATGAATGTTGCCAAGGACGCCTTTACAGTCCTGGAACAATCTCCAAGTAATCTTTCACTATTGAAAAACAAACACCTGTTGGCAAGACTGTTGAAAGTGAGCAGGCCCTTCATCCTCATATTAAATCAGAAGCCTCTGTTCAAGCACCCTTTGGCTAGATCTTCATGAACTTGTTTGCCATACATCAGCTGTACATTAATGGGAAACAGGTACTTGGTGAGATGTTGCACATGATTTTCATAGGCAGGTATTTTCTTAGCAAAGCACCTTCTACTTTATTCTCTTGGAACAAAAAGTACAGTTTGTCTTATGATGGCAACCTAACCTATTGGATGGAAAAATATTCTAGGAACTAAGGAACTTGAATTTCCTTCTTGGATCAGCCATTGATCTGCTGGGTAATGAAAAATCAGTTTCCTCTAGTCTCTTTCTTTTCTTCCTTTTTTCTTGTTCCCCTCTTCTGTTCTGTATTGCTTCTCATCTAAAAGAGCCTTAGGAGGATTTAGGCTGTGTCCTTTGTACCTTTGTTTCTTCTTCTACTTTTGTCCCTAGAAGAAAGAAGCAAATTGAGAGCAGAGTCAAGATTGGTCCTCACTGATTCTGTGAAATACTAAACATAGATTTCATTGTGAATTGCTATTTTCTAAAATTAATATTTTTTTTAGTTGGGATAAAATTAATTTCAGAGCTGAAGTTCACACAAATATTTTTAAAAGAAAAGGAAATAAATAGCAAAGCAAGAAAAGTTAATCTTTACTGCCTTTGCAGTTTTCTTTAATTAGAAAATTTCTGAGAGATTTCTAAAAATATTGACAGCTCCTTTTATTTCATATGCTGGGATTTTTAAAGTATATTCAGGCAGTTTCCCTTAAAATTCAAGGTTCCCATAGATAACCAATCACTCACTGAAATATTCTACCACATTAACCATCCTATCCCATGCTGAGGGAAAGATTTGATTTGCTAGAGCAGCACAAGAAGTTTTTCTTGATTTCAAATAAGCTGCAGAAGAGAAAATTGTGCTCCTGAAATGTCTAGTTAATTACTTACAAGAAATAACTATCAGTGCCACCATCTTCAGTAACAATTCTACTGAAAAAAAAATCAAGAGGGATTTTGCTGCATTTTTCATTTCTTCCTAACTGGAGACATAGGACAAGCTGCCTAATCCTCTATAAATCGATGGTGATACATGAATTATAAATGACAGATGGGTGCCGTAGTTTGCAAGGTCATAGCAATGTTGTCAGGCAAAATACAAGAAGGTAATAAACACCATGTAGCTGTCCTGTGTCAGGGTGTACTTGCAACTCAACCTTAGTATCAGTCATGAAAGAATATAGGAAGTAAAGAAACAGTAATTTGAATGTAATTCCTAGTTGTTTTATCAGAATTCCCTAAACAATTTCTCTGTTACTACAGCAGGCAAGAAAGAGAGCTCAGACAGGGTAGCAATTACAGTGCTTTCTTTTGAAATGCAAATAGTTGATGATGGGGAAGATCATAGAGAAAACTTTCCTGCTGTATGAATCTTAGTACTCATATGATGTCTTAGGAGGGACAGATGGCTTTTCAAGTCACCTTTTAGCTTAATTTCTTATTTTTCTTCAAATTTCATGCACCATATCTAGCTCTGGTGGAACTTGAATGCAGTTAGGCCCCCAAAGTTGCAACAGAAGTTAATAACTGGTCCTCTTAATCCAGTGATGTGAGAAATGTTTGCTAGGGGCAAAGACTCTTTAGACATAAACAGAAACTCCAGGTCATGAACATCTCTCAAAAAGTTTGAAAACACACACGCACACACACACGCATATTCCATGCAGCTCAGTGGAAGCACTTATCCAGCTTCTAGAATCAAGAGAATAGTAACAAATAGCCTTTAAATCCTAAAACCTAAATGCACCTCCACGGATCTGTCTGTTAAATTTTAGCTACCATGGATATCTTCCTGGGTACACATGCAATTCTCTGTTCAAACAGGTCTGAAGCCTTTTTTTTAGTGAAATTTTTGAATGCACAACCTTTTTTTCAACCTTTTATTTACCGTAGACTTACTATATCTGCATGACACTACATCCCTTGAAAAAAAAATATATTGCAGGAAGAAATTTTCTTTCTACAGCACAACTTAGTTTAGGAGGCCGAGGAATTTGAAATAACATCTTCACACATGTTGACCTTGGTACAGTGAAGTATTTGCTATGCCAGCAATGAATGGAAAACCACAGGCTTTGTGAACAGAAGTGGTGCTGGAAATTCACAAAGGAAATGGATTCACAGACAAATTCCATTCACCAACTTTTCTATCAGCGTGGGGTTGATGTCAGCCTGCAAATACAAGAAAATAAAAACCGGCAACATATGCCAAATCCTGCAGCCCTGACTGCCAGAAGCATTTCCTCAGAGGCCTCTGATCCTGTGGCAATGGACTGATTCTTCTGGAACAAGAACATCGTAACAAAGTTCCTCCCTGCCCCTTCTGAGATGTCGAAACTGAAGGAACAACCAGCTGAATAATTATTTACCCAAAGTCCATGGACAGGGATCAATTGTCTACTGCAGCCTTTGCTTATTTTCCAAAAAAATTATTTCAAACACATCACTGATTTTTTGTCAGACTAATGAAGCAAGAGGAAGAGCAGTGACAGCACTAAACCACTCCTAAACAAACCTGGGGGAACCCCAAAGTACAACTGGAATATCAGTAAATCCTTCAGCATGTGGAATTTCTCCAGGAGAAGTCTCAGTACAAAGAAGCTTCACCCTGTTATTTTTAGCTGGGAAACAGCTTCAGCCTCAGGAAAACAAACAAACAAATAAAATATACCCCCCCAATACCAATAAGGCTGGCTGAATTTTAAATATTTAGGAGGTGAATAAACTAAGCATCCAAACAAGGAATTCTGTTTGATCGCAAACTACCTGTGAATTAAAATTTACTTTGGAAGTTGTTTCAGTGAAATAATTGTGTTAAAAATTTACTGTTATCTGCTGCCTGTCTTTTGTCACTTCCCTTTCTCTCCTTTTCCCCAGGTCCTCCATTATTTCCTACTTTTGGCTCTCTTTTTAATCACTGCCACCTTCTGTTCATTTATTTGTCACGGATCTGCAGCCAACCCTCTGTCACAGTAGCAATGCCTGTTGACCTAAGATACACTTTCCAATTGTCCTAATAGAGGGTGCTGAGGGTTATGATCTTGATAAAGCTCAATTCATAGATTCAGTTTTTCCAAGTTGCTTTGAGTTTAGAATCAGAGAAAATCTGTCAATCACTCAGAATTATAGAGCAATAGTGGCGGTACCTCTGAAATCCTATAGCGCAGCAGTTAGGCAACTTCTCTGGGAGCCAGTGCTGCCAGGGGCAATCCCTGCTCCACCTGATTCAGATAAAGTCTTTGAACTAAAGTCTGCTACCTCGATAGGTTCAGCTGATTCAGAGAAAGTATAGAACTACCTAGTAGAGTGGTTTATTGGATTTTCTAGGGAAATTAATCTTTCTCATGCTACTTTATATAAACACTAATTCCAACTTCATCCTGAGCATGTTTACGGGAGATCAACAGAGGGTTACCGCAGGCTGAGAGCTGTCCAGGAAGAAACAGGATTTTTTTGAAACTTAACCACAGTTTTTCATTCTATAATGAACTTTCAGGTTTTGTTTTTGTTTTCCGATATGTCTAGCTTCAGCTTGTGGAAGCATGCATTTTCATCCCTTGTCTGTCATGAGGGAGAACATTACCTCTGTATCAAGGTGTAAGATCTGTGATCACCAAGGCATCCTGTCCAGGGTCTGGCACTGGGATGAAACCAAGGATTAGACATGCTGTCTAAGCAGGTCAAGGCCTGCACAGTAATAGGAGAACAGGACTCAGGTATCTTCTTGTATCCCTTTTTTCTCAATGTTTGTCAAAACTGAGATTGTCCCATAAGTGTTAACAAATAGAGTCTGTCATTCTCCACAAACCTCCCAAACATGTTACTTCCAATGCAGCTATCCCAGGACAAATCCTTCTAATCGTGTAACTGCTCCCTTTTCCCTTCTTAAAGTCTAATTAAGAGGTAAGCGTATAATGAATGTTTTATTTAACTTACTTTGTAGTCCCTGTGGTATACTATCCCAGAGGCTAAACTATCCTATTCACATAATTCTAGAAATGAGGCAAAAGTATAATCAGACGAAAAACATGCCTACAACTTCCCCTTTCCCCTACCAGGTACCAGAAGAAAACAGAATAATTGAATATAGTATTTATAGTTAATGTTAATTCCTTGAAATAAAAAGACAAAAAGAGAAATTTTCCTTTTTTTTTTTTTTTATTCAGTGAACAAAAGTGATAGTGAAATTGTTTTGGTCAAAACTAGAGCAAAATGGAAGAGTCACTCTCAGTCTTCTCGCAGTAAATCTGTATTTGTTACTGAGCAAAGTCAAGCCCAAGATCTTTGCCTGCTTGTGCTCAGCCACAAAGAAGGACATTGGAAAGTTATATGAGAACCTTACTCCTAGTTTTAATTCTAAGGAATGGCTGAACTATTTGTGCTGAAACTTTCAGTCATAGGAAAAAAAATAATAAAGAAAACAAGCCTCTGGAAAAAAAAAGGCAAATACAAAGAATTAAAATTCAACAAAGACTGGGCAATCTTAGCTAAAGATGTTGCCAATAGCCACAGAGATGATGGAATAGTTTGTAGATATGTATATATTTATATTTGACTAACATTCCTGCATCTACTATTGACTAATGTTCATTAATATATTTAATGTAGTTTATACTTTCAAACTGCACAGATGATAAAAAGAACTTCTTTTAAATGATTTGAGAAAATTAGAACTTTTTAAAAAAAGGGAAATATTTTTAATTATAAATCTTTTTAATTCCAGTTAATAAGTCTTTCTGAAATCTTACTTCATAGCCAGTTGCAATCACTTTTAAGATAGCTAGAATTGTTGAAAGTACCAGCCTGTTTTCTTACAGATTGAAAAGGCAGAGAAGGTACAAAGAATAGAAGAACAGACAAAAGTGGAAGAGTCTCTTTGTAGAGGTTTCTTTATAAAACCTTTTGTTTTCTCATCAGAAATTCACTGTAGGGTATTCAACTTTAAATAATGATTTCAAAGAAAATTTTGACTCAAGAGTACCTCTGTAAATCTATGAAACATGAGCATTAAGCACTAAAGATTGCATTGTGTTGTGATGACAAAGAGGTTGAAGCTGAATGACATCAGACTAGTAACAATCCAGTATTAAGCTTTTGTGCTAGCGTGGCTCATGTGTGTGAAGGAATGGGGTAATATCAGGCTGTTATAGCAAGAGGCATACAGTGGGTTTATGAGAGAAAAGAGATTCCTCCCTTGAGACTTCCTTTTATGCATGAATTATCAGAAAAATTGAAACTAGACGTACCATTCTCCTCACAGTAATGGGGTTACATACCCAGCATCCATCTCCAGAGAGCTCTTCGTCTTGGTGCAAGGAAGACGTGAGTCCTAGGACTGACCTCAGCACAATCAGCATTAAACTTGCAAGGTCCCCCAGGTGGTGGCTGAGAGGTGGGTCTCACTGTAGTCCCATCCACAGACCCTACAACTGAGGCTGCTTAGTGGCTCATCCTGAAGCCCCTCGTTTACCTCTGCTTGCTAATGCCCTAAACTCTCTGAGGACAGAATGAGTTCCAAAAATTTCTTTCCTATCTTATTTTTCCTCTTGTACAAGAGACAAAAAAGAAATCACAGCTTCCTACCCCTCTCTCTGAAATGTTTCATGCTGAGGATCTTTGTGCTGTTATAGTGGCTGAAAAAAAAAAAAAAATCCTACAAAGGCTCTTCTTCACCTTGCCCACCAACAAAAGAAAATGAATAGCAGCTAACATAGTACAAGAACTGTGCCCAAACTGAGAGTGGTTTCATAGTGGGGAATATTTTTGGGTCAGGATATTATTTCTAGTTCCCTTTAAAGAAAAAAATGCTAGTCTTGAAAATATAAAGAAATCAGATATAGACATCAATGAAATAATCTTGTTAATCCACAAATATTAATTTTGTAGTTTTTCTGAAGCGCAGGTACACAACTGAAAGCAGAGTCCAGCCAACATGACTTCCTGCCCATGTCCCCTCCTCTTCCATTTACATTTAGTTTTGTATAGTCTTCTCTCACATTGATCTATTGCTAAGAGATGTAAATATCTGGAGACATCTTTCACCTGGCTTATTTATTAAGGAAGTTATTCTTAGATGACACCATGTAATCCTGAACTACATTTGTTAAAGAAAACAAGACCATTTTAATAAAACCCATCCAACCTACTCTGTTCCATCGTATCCATTCCAGTTGTCTTCTTGAGTTTCTTTCCCCCATCTTTAAATTATATTTGAGTTAGAACTTGTATTTGACAAGCTGGATCTATTCAGGGGGTTAATGAGGCTAAGACTGGAAATGCTGACTTTCATAAAAATCCAATATAAAATCTGACAGCTTTGTAAACATACCAAGAGGTTTTGGCTTAATAAGAAATAACACAAAATGAGGAAATAATTTGAGATGATTCAGGACATTTTAATTGCCAAAAGCAGCACCCTGTGTTGATCACTTTTCTTAAGGCGAAAAGGCTAATAAAGGGAACTAATATAGAGCAAAGATATGAGGTGCATTAAATGGGGTACTCCATGCTTTCTTTTGTCAATGCACATTTTTTCTCCTATAGAGATTACTGTCTGGATAAGTAGTGAATTTCTAGTTCCCTATGATTTCCTTTGGGGTAAACTTCATAAGTGCCTTCATTAAATTTTTGAATCATTAGGATCCCTCAAAAATATTTCTAAGAAAAACAAAAAAATTAAATACTTTTACCAAAGAGCTTCATAAATGTCAGAAAATCCCCACCAACACAAGATATAGTACAAAATTTTCTTTTATCATAGAAAATCACATAATAGAATAGTTAAACGTAAATCAAGATATGCCCTCACTGATTCAGTCTGGAAACCTCCTCAGAAGAGCACACACTGAAGAAACAGATCCTAATAACCCATTAAACCCAACAAATGCACCTGATGTCTGCTGACTTTAAATTCTTTTGAGGATCATTGCATGACTGCACTGAATTGAAATGTCCCAGTTTCTTGTAATTGCAATTATTTTTAATGTAATCTCTAACTGCAACCACAGAATATGAATAAAGTTCAAAAGTAAGTTTTATTTAAGGACTTTGCTCATTTGGTTACATCTCTGACCCCAAAAGTCACAGAAAATGTCTCTTTATGTATTGTGGTTTGTAATTGCCCAGGTGGCATGCAGCCCAGATCATGCCTTTCTTTTACTTCCTTGAACAGCAACTCAGAAATCACAAAAGATCATTTCAGGAGCCAACTAGACCTTCTGGCAAATTGTCAGGACAGTTAGTATGTAAACAAGATCATTTCACCAAACATAGATATCTATAATGTGTACACGGGAGATTGCTCAGTGATTCTTTTTACAGTCACTGGAGAGAAAAAGATATTTTACACCAAAGCAAAGTGGTGTTTCTCATCCTACCAGAGATGTTTAAGAGATGTCATGAATAGTACCCTAAAATTTATTATTCTGTATATTGTCTGCAAAGGTACTGTAGGTTCCTTGGCTCAAATATTAAAGTATTTATTTGTCTTCTTCAATGACTGATTTGAGATTTATGCCTCCTTAAAAGTGACAAAACTGGTAGTGTTTACTGTTCCACCTTCATTATGTATTCTGTCTCTGATGTTTCTTCCCCAAAAATTGTGTTGTCAAAATAGTCAGTCCTTAGAGCTAAGCTTCTGGTGGGATGCATCAACATAAAATGAATAGAGGAGATACTTGAGGCATACAAAAAACATTAGTGAAGTGAAGGGTTAACTATGACTAAGTCCTAGTAGGCCAACTTCTATATAGGTCTATTTAGAAAAGAACATGTAAGCACATCTCAGTAGTCATTTTAACAATCTGAGTTGATTACTGCATTATCCTCTAGAATCACACTAAATAGATCTTTACTGGGCTGAGGGCTGGAGATGCAGAAATAAGGTTTGGTCAAGATTGCTTCCATAGAACCCTTATCACTGTTCCACTAGTGTGTCAACTTGCTGCTGGGTCTTCTCCAGCACATAATTTGTGCCTGTATTGGTAAACTGAAGAGGATTAGTGTCCAAGCTCTGCTCAAGAAGGTAAATTTGTCCATATTCCTATGTGGAACAATTTTGGGTCTGTGCTGGCTGCTGAACTGATTCTGGGCATTTGACTGAGACTCTGCCATTTGTCACAGGCTAAAACTATGTCAGGACTTGTGTTAACATTTGGATGCCAGCACTTAGACCTGTGCCTTGAATGAGCTTAATTTATTAACATACTCATAATCTTAATGCCTCAGACCCTTGCTCACGCTCAAACCTGGTTTATTTGACACAGGTTTCCTAAGGGAAACACAGAACAATAAGAAAAAACCAAACATTCTCAAGCCCAAAAAACTACAAATAGAAACCCTGGAAATGCTACACACATCATATTAAAAGAAAATTAGCCTGAAAACCAGGTATTAGATCATCACCACAAAGTTATCAGAAATGCTATAAAATTATCACAGAAATGAAGTCCAGAAAAGAATATACTGCCTTGCTGCATACAAATGAAGTAAACTAGTGATTTAGAAACATATGGTTTTGTGGAAACATTATTGGCTTTTGAGTCTGTAAAAAATGAATGCATTAGTAATATATTGACATCAGTCTACAAATATTCCAGAAGTTCTAAAGACAACATGTTCACAATGATCACTGCTAGATTTTGGACATAATTTGGACATGCTTCTCTTAAAAAATTGCCTAAGGCCATCTGCTGACAAAAAATGAATCCCAAATACAAGCAAAATTAATTGCTATGAGGTTACACAGAGGCAAAAAAGAGGGTAGGAATCAAAGTGTATTCAACTGAAAACTCATCTGTATTTGTGATAACTGGCAGAAAATAAACACGAAAAATGTTTTGGTTTTGGTGCAAAATACAAAACAACACTACAGATTTACCTCATGAAACAATACTGAGATTTCTGAATGGACATCAGCTCAGAGGAAGCAAATAAGAATAAGAAAGGGAATCTTAAAGTGACAGATAAAATCTAATGACCTGGTAGCCTGGAATAGGACTTATCAAATGAAATAGAAAAAACAATTATAATAAGTTAAAGATCCTCTACATCCTACAGAATGAAACTGCTCTAAGAGAGAGTTATCTCCTTTAGAAAGTTTTCACTGTTCTCAGTAGAGAAGAGCTTTGCTATGGAGGACAGGGAACCACCACGTCATGTCACATTGCTTGGAGCATCCATATTGGAAGTATTTCAAGAAAGAAAACATAAATAAAGCAGGTTTCCCAGTTTTACCAGAGCCATGAAGAGCAATGATGGCATTCCTGTAGACCAAAATAACCTTCATGGTATGCTAGAAACAAGGGAAAAAAAAAAAAGAATTGAGCTGCAACATTGAAGAAAAACACAGAATAAGTGATGAATGCATGTTTTCACCTTCTGGGCCCTGAAAAAAGAGTAAGTTCCTTAAAGTTATTGGTAAGCCTTTCTGACAGCTAAATATACCTTATTCTCCAAAAGTGCTTCTAACAGTAGTTACCAATTCAGACAGAAAAAAAAGATTAGACACATGCACTGTCAAGTGCACAAAGAGCTTCCATATTTCTCCAAGGAATTGAAAACCAGATGAAGATAATGAGTTGGTTGATTCCTCATTGGTAGGATGTGTATAGAGGTTGCCATCACTGCAATAAAGAAAAGTGTCTTTTGTACCACAGATGTAATGATGGTTTATCAGAGACAGAAGAACATGAAGAAAATGTGATAACGCTATTTCTAATGTTCTACATTTCTGAATGAAAGCTCAATTATAATACAAAGGAATCAGATTTTAGAAACTCAGTACTGCCAGTGGCCATGTCTGATCCAATAAACATCCAGTGCCAGATATTCTAGACAGTTATATTACTAAAGAATGGGTAATTTCACTATATTACCAATAAAAATTACCCTGTGGGACAAAAAAAACTTAAATACAAGTCACTTCTCACTTTTATTTGATTCCCACATGTGCTGTGTCTGTCTCATTTTATGATAGGTCATTGTAAGTGTTTGGTTTAAACACTGTTTCTCTAGAGTTCATTATAAAAGTATCTTTTGCTTGAGTTCTTTCAGCCACTTGTAATTCTATATGTTTAAGTTACAATCATAACTTTCTAATAGGAATATTTTCATAAAGGAAACCCCCAGCTTCACTGAATAAAATACATATTTATGGAAATAGAAGTAGGAATATACTGAAGAATATTCAGGACAGATGACAATGATATCAGCGGTCAGTCTGTGACAGTTGCAATGCAGGTAATGGAAAAATAAGATAATTGGGTTTTAACTCCCGAAGTTTTGCCTAGACAATAAATTCATATGGCAATTTTAAAATGGGTTTTGATTGCTATAACTTCAAAGTAGCAGAAGCCACACCCCAATTATGTGCTACAACATGAGCTTTAAAATTCACTGATGAATATCCACTGTCTTCCCTTTACAGTTACTTTCCTTTCCCTTTCTCCCAAAACCTCATGATCTGAATGACTTCACCTAATGTCAGTTTTCAAACTGGGACACAGCCACAATGACTCTAGGCAACCTGAAGCTGTAATGGACAATAATAGAAATTGCATTCATCCTCATTTTTGTTAGTGTTATTAGACCTCCCAAAATACTAAATAAGCATTAATTCAAGCTCCTTCAGCACAGAAAGTTCCTATGAATGCTGCCATGAGTGCATTCCTCCAAGGACTCTCCATAATGCTATTTCATCCTTTCTCAGCTGCCCTATAAACTGCTTATCCTCCCAATCCCTGATTGTACCCTTTTCTTGATGTCTTAAGCTCAGCATGAGGAAGCAGAGTGATAAAAAGTATCTGTTCCTCTTTGCTGACCTGTCTACATATAGTAGAATCACCACAAAGAAACATCCTTTCTCACATTGAGTGGCTGCTGGAAGATGTGGGGTGGCTTGGCAAAGCACTGGTTGTGGTTGTTTCAGTCTTAATGAATACAGTGGGAACAGACAGAGACTCCAATTAAATCCAAATATATCTGATTTCATTAATCAGGAGAGAATTAACTGGAAGCCATCCCCAGCCCGCACCCCAAATATAAATCCAAACCCAAAAGCTCAGCAGTTGCTTGCCCAGAAGTCATTAATAAGAAATTAAATGGAATGAAATTAAGGGAGGTATTGACCTTTAAATCACTGTCTCTGGCTCCTCCGACAAGAAGATGTTGGTTTGTAATTTTTTGCATACTCCAGTATTTTTTCTCCTTGTTTCTAGCTGATGCATAAGCAGTGACATCTGAAGGCCAAAGGTCCAAAAAGCATGTGCAGATGCAAGTCATGCACTGTAAGCATTGTAAGAAGGCAAAGGTTGATGAATCACACACAATCCATCCTCCTCAGCTAACTTGAAAGTTAAAAACACCTCATTTGTTTAGTGATCATCTTGTCACGTACATTGCAGATGCACTACTAGATTTGTCTAGAACATGATGTCTCAATCTCCTCATTCTCAAAATGGATGTGGAAACCAGTTTAGAAAAAGTCACATGGACATTCAGAGGCTTTCAGTTTTTCTTCTGAGTCTATAAAATTGTACATACAGAAGTTCCCATAAAAATCAAGAAATTTTTATCGTGATAAGATTGTTATAATTTTATTCTCTCATTGTTTACTTTTCTTGACTGCTTTTTCCTCTCCATTTTGTACTTGGTGTGTATGCAGTGCTTAGCTGTCACCATCTGTTGTAAACAGAAACACACATGCTGTTCCTTGACAGAGCAGATAGGTGCCCCAAGCTGCACAGCTTCCAGCTTCTCCCTCTGCCTACAAATACCAAGGACTTCTGGGTCCTTCAGCCTCATACCAGTCCAGTTTAGTGCTTTGCAGTCATGTCCCTATCTCACACCCCAATCCTAAACACGTGCTGCAAGACCCCTTTTTCTGCACTTTGGAGGGCATGAGGTCTGACACTGGAAGGTTTGCAGAAGAGAGAGGAGGGCATCAGATAGCAACTTCACACACTGTTCACGAGAGCAGAGGGTGGAATAGGCTAAACTGCTGGGCAATTTGGCTCCATTTATATTGTAAAAATGATGTTTGTTTTCCATCTTCTCTTTCTTTTTCCACCCTAATTCCTTAGACTATTGAGAGAAAAGGATATACCTCTGTCTGTTATCATAATGGGCAAGACCATCCAAGGCAAGGTGTTTTCCTGGAGTCAGAGCTGAAACTTGCCAAAAAGCTGATAATTCTTTCATCATTGTGAAACTCTTGGCCCTTTTCCCAGGAAAAAAAAAATCATTAGGTGAAGAAACAATGAGCAGTGGCAATTCTGTGACCCATAGTTTCCAGAATCCTAAATGAGCCATGACTGTTATGAAAAGAAATTGCTTGTTCCATTGTCATAAGAATACAGTCCCAACCTGAAATGGAAGGAAGTGGTTAACTTCTGAGGGGGAAAGCACTGGGATGGAGCCTGGAGTCACTACCAAGCGGCTGCAGTGAGGGGAGGCAAAGCTTATTTCAGGGCTAGTGCATATGTGATCTTCACATTATCACCAGAGATTGTTTGCATCAGATATGCTCTACTGACGTTCAAGTAACAATAGTAGTCACAGTCCAACTCCCAGTGCAGTCCCAAAGGCTAGGCCTTTGTTCAACCTCAAACGTTTCTTCTCTGCAGACCTTGGAGACCTTCCTCCTTGAGGATAAAAAGTTTAGTAATCTGATAACTGGATCAAGAGGCACAGGCTCTCCACCATTTTGCAACTCATACTGTTGTTTATACATGAGCTGATCATTGTGCAACCCTGTGGAGCAAGTCAGGAGGGCATGTTCTTTACAGATATAAATGGAAACATGGTATGCCTATAATGCACTTTTCTTTTAAATTCATGTGCTTGTCAGGTGCTTAAACTGAACATAAAAACTGTGTGTGGAAGGTTGAAGAGGTGGAAGTGTGACTTTTGAGACAGAAAGTGAATGTTGTTCTCTGGGAAAGCTGAGTGACAATCCAGACCTAATCAATCGGACAGGAACCCTAATAGTTCAGAACACCCTTTCTCCCTGAGATGCCTGTAGGAGGCTCCGTGAGAAACATCTGAATGGCTGTCATGGGAAAAGCGAAGGTTGGGTCCCAAAATACAATATCTTCCAAGATCCTGAGAATAACACTGAGACCCTTTTACAATCTGTGTACTCCATATATATGTTTTATGAGACACTTTCTAGTAACATAGGTGTTAACTAAATGGATATCTTGCAGAAATTTTCAGGGCAGGAAGGCTGTATTCACTTTTCTGAGATTTTCTTTTCAACATATTGTCAGAGGAGAGCTCCATTTTTGTCTCTCTTCCTCTTTCACTTCTCTTTTATTTTCTTTTCTTTTTATTACCATTTATTCTAAGGAATATTTTTAAAATGTTTTCATTGCATGTTTTTACTGAGAGAACAGTCATTTTAAAGGAAAAATTCCCGATCAGATTGATGGTATTATAAGGGATGTGTTATTCCCACCTTTATATTTTATAAGTCAGGATAACTTGCTCAGAGTGCTTTGATGTTAAAAAAGCATTACCCCTACTAGCTGGAACATACCTTATGAAACTGTGCCCATTCTTGTGATACTGGGGATGTGATACCCAGATGATACTAGGACTTGGTCTATTTTAAGCAAGTTTAGGAAAAAAAAAATCTTTCTTTTGCTGTATGGATTATGACCTGACTATATTTCTACTATACTAATTTTAAATGACACAGTAAAGATTAACATGGCTCTGAATTACAGGATACAGCACAGAAGCATTTGGCAGAGAGTCTTTGAAATATGTATAATTTCCTGTATAATTTCCTGCTTTTTTATGCTTGAAAACTGCAGTAGGCATAGTCTCCATATGCTGCTTTGTTCCATATGCAGGGCATGATGTATAATTCCAACTTCTATTTAGCGGTGTTCTCCTAATAAAGGATAATGAGATACTATAGTATAGCAGTATAATTTATGAATAGGCATCAAATAAAGGTTTGCAAAAGGAGTAAAACAAACAAATGAGCTAACAACAGCTAGAACAAAAAAAAATTCCTTCATCTACAACTTTGCTTTCTATAGTCTGCCCTTGAAAGTAAATCAAAATCATGGAAAGCACTAATATCAGAACGTTGTGAACCAGCTGTTTCTTACAGCTGACTAATTAGTCTGTGTACCCAGCAAATCAAAAATATTTGTTACCACTTAGGCAAAGTTATCCTACAGGAATTTGCATGCCAGTGCAATAAACTTTATCTGAAATGAGGGGAGTACCTTCTGCTTGAAGCAGCAGTTCTCTGCAAGTGCTGGATGCTTGGAGGGGAGAGAGGACCCAACCCACACCTGAGTTGCACCATTTCCTCCTGTCATCATCCTACATGCTCTACACTGTTCCTTTCAATTGGTAAGAACAAATCTCCAAAGCCCCAAATGCCCCCTTGCTCCAATCTATTTCTGCTCTCTTAGTTATCTGAACTGAGGCTGGAAAACAGAAAGGGGGGAGGGAATTTGTGCTAACTGGAAGTTGCTACATGAAGGTATCTTCCTGTGACCCTGGCAACACAACATTTTCCATATCAAGCAAATCTTTATTATCTGACACAGAGCTCAAGATAATCCCTGCCTGGAAATGTAAAAGTGACAGAAAAGGATTTGATGCTGCAGCTTTATCCCTTGCAGTGACTGTGCCCAAGGCTAGCTATACCTTATACAATGCATATCCTTCTACTTACACTTTTTTTTTTTTCTTAATAATACACCAGAAACTTAGCCAGTTACCCAACTGTAATACATTCCCCATGATCTGGAGGGATTGGGGCTTATTTGTGTACAGAAAATGAGACTGTACTTGAAGTACTGATGTAGCTGTATTTTAGGTATCTCCAGTGAAACTGTTGGGACGAAGGGTTTGTGCACGGCTGTGTCTAGACCAAGCGATAGGCCCACCCCTGGTATTCTCCTCCATGCCTGGCAGGTGAAAAGCCTGAATAGGACAGAGCACACCAAAGCTCTCTCCTAGCCTTTGGACCCATAATTTCTTTCTGGGGAACCAGATGTGTGGGAGGCGAGTGGAGTGGTGCTTTCCTGGGTCTCAGTCACATGTGGATTGAGATCTCATTATGATACTCTCCCAGACTTTGAGAGGGGAAGAACAAACCAAGTACCACAGGACTCAATAATTTTCTAAGTGCTGGGCTGATAGCCTCTGGGACAAATAATGCTTTTTGCTCTACATTTGTACAAACCCTGTCCAAATGTGGTTCCAGTATGTGGTTGAGACTTCAAGGTATAATGCAAGAAATGCAAGTGAATAGGAACTGTAACATTCATTGCTTGGGACAAATTGGGAAGGAAGATGTTAACTCTGCAGTTGCACACACTCAGGTAGATCTCCTGCAGTCCTGACTATGCCAATGTAAGACAGCTAAGGGATGAGGTAACTGGTCCTTTACCAATTGCTCCTCCCAATCAAGGCAGAGAGCAGTAGGAATCACCTCTTCAAAGCCAGCTGAAAATGAGTCAACTTTAAGTAGGGACAGACCAGGTTGCCAAGAAAACTATGGGAATGAACTCCAAACATCTGTGTGACAGATCTTATAATTAATGTCTGTGGCTGCACTGAAGATGAAGTTGTGAGATTATTTGGGACTACCACCGTTACAGGAAATTTTTATGTCTACATACATATAGGTAACCAGGGACCTTAGCCAGTAAGGACTGAACAGCTGAGTTGCATTCACTGTACAACTGAGACCTCATGTTCTTGATTTTGGCCTTCCCATGGTAGGATCCAAGATACAGTGAGAACAGTCCACTAGTTACTGTCCTTCTGTTGTGGGATTTTCTGTGCCATTAAATCACAGAGTAATACTGATAGAAAATGTTAACTACAGAAACTGTCGTATTTAAGACTGGTTGCTCTTTCATTCCGAAAAAATGTTTCAGGATTCAAATAAATATATAAAGAGGGAAAAACAGTGACCAGAAAAAAAGTGTCTTTCCCAGATTATCTTAAATTTCTCTGCTACATAGTTCCAGTTCTGTTGAATTATGGTGCTGTCTTGCTGAGTATTTTCTATTCTGCCTTTGTTCATAAAAGTAATTCAAAAGACAAAAAAAGTCACTCTATTAATATTATTTTTACCCCTACTGGGATTTCTCAAACTGCAGAGGAATCACAGTTCTTCTTCTCCACTGGAAGTTATCTATGGTAATTTGGCAAATAATTTTTGTAAATTTGAAAATTACATTAGCAGAATGAAACAGCTGCAACATGGTGAGATGAGTTTCATGCCTTTAAGCAGTGAACAATGGTCAGAAGTAAAAAGAGAAATAATTCCAAATGTAAGAAAACATTAAAAGTGTAATAGAACAAATACCCTTGTGTGACGGACCGAAGTGCCTTAATTTGTAGCCCAGGTATTGTAGCCTCCATCTACACAAAGTTCAGCCAGTCACTAAAGCAGTAGTAAATATTCCAAGAGTTGTTACGGTATAGCATACAGATGGATCCTTTGTAACAAAACAGGATGCAATCTGGTATCTGAAGAACAGAGTTTTACAAGTTATACAATGTTGGTGCAAATGTCTCTATATATGCGCAGGTAGCTCCATTAAACGCTTAAGAGTCAACGAGCATTTTACTCCTACTGTTGCAACTTGATGGGGACAGCTTATCAAAATGTCATTGCATCTGAAAATACTGTTTTGTTAAAATTCTTCTAATAATATTAAAGTATTTGTTTGAAATATCTTAAAGCACTGAATTCACTGTATCCAAATGAGAGTCCTGGAAAGTACTTAATAGGTTTGGTCAGACTTACTGATTGTAAGATGGAGTCTTCAGTCATAGGTGAGTTGATCTGATTCAGAGGCCTCTGAACTGAGGACCTCAGACAAGCAAGTTTCTTTAGATCTGTATGTTTTACTCAGTAAAAAGTACTTAAGAACTCTTTAGAGTAAATCTGCAGAATTTATATTCTAGATCTATAATATTCCATATTATATCTATATTCCCTGTTTCCCTTTTTTCATAAATGATAACGGCTTATGAGCTATTACATAGAAAAGCAGATTTGAACCGAATTTTACAATGGAAAGTCAGGACTTCTTATTATTGAGGATCAGAGCCAGTGCTAAAAAAAAAAAGCTTTGTTTGCCTGATGACACAGCAGTGGTGCTTTCTCCAGGAGAGAGCTATGAAATATAGCTTAAGTATCAGGGGTATGATGGATCCTTTAGCATCCGATCTTATAAACTGAGGGCTGTAAAAATAAGATTCAAACCTTGAATTAGGCTTAGGAGGGCCATGTTCAGAAGAAAGGTAAGTGAAGCAGCATTAATACACCTGAACAGTGTGTACAACTGCAGAGTGTTTGTTCCTTTCTCCATTCAGCACAATCACATAATCACATAATCAGCATAATTATAAAAGTGAAGGAAGACAAGAGACCTCATGAGGTCTTTCACCTCAAGTGTCATTTCCCTCCATCCTGAGTGCACAACAGAGCAAGTAAGCACATTTTCACAGTATGCACCAGGGCCTGGGGCAAGCTCCAAAAGTCAGTGAGAGAAAATCTTGTGAGAGGTGATGTTTTCCACTTCCTGGTTACTATCAGAGCTGCCAAGTCAGAATAAGGTATGAAGCTGGTGCTTTACACAGAAACAAAATGCCTTCCAAAAAGTGGCCAGCATCTTTCCAACTCTGTGTGACATGGTCTCCTGGGTTTCTCTGAATTTCTATCAGCTCAATTAGCCTCTAATTTGGGAAATAAAAACACAGGCTGGTAAAGCCTGTCCCCTTCTGACTAAATCCATTCCTTGATTGGACTTTAAATTGGCTATCAGGAAATAGTTTCCTCTCAACTTTTCCTTAAAATGACCTATTTAGGAGGTTCCATTGTATCTTGGCGCAATCTATTATAATGTGTCATGATCCCTGTAGTGAGAACATCTTCCCTAATATTTAGCCCAGATCTCCTTTGTCACAGGTTAGACCTAATTTGTACTAAACTCTCTGCAATTCATCTACATACTTCCCAGAGTGTGTATCTAAAAAATAGATAGTGGAAAACTATGACCAACATGGAGTTGCCATTGTACAGAGAAGTCCTGCTTTGACATAGTGTTTTGTTAGGTAGCAGGGAAAGAATGGTTGTTAATATGAGATACTGAGTACTGTAATTTTTCTTACATGTAAAATGTTAAAAAGCGAGATGGGGAAATTTTGAGAAAAATTAGCATTATCTCTCTTTGTAAGACTAGAAGCATTTACATTTTAGCAATGAATGTACAAGAAACTCAGCTCTGAGGCTTGTCCTTGTTAAATGAAATTCAATGTCACAAATATTTACATAAGCAAGGATAATTAGTACCTCTGTAATCACTTTTACTGGCAGTCTATGAAAGATCTGAATGCTTCAACTTTAGTACTTTAATCTAAAGTAAAGAATAAGTCAACGTTATGTAATCAAAGCTATAAATATTGAGCACAAAATTACCAATTAAGGTTAGATACTAATAGGTCTTTAGGAATAATAATAATAAAAAATTACAGCATTCTAATTTTAAGCAAAGTTATTAACTAAGAGTTTGGTGTGCAGAATCTTCATTAGAACATCACCTCATTTTTCCAGGATATGTTTGCACAATAAATATTAAACAAATATTGACTAACTCTGAGTGGAATAGCAGTAAAATTTTTACAGAGGTAAAAATAGTCCCTAAGACTACCATACAGAGCTTGAAAATAAAAGGCAGGCACAATCAAAGGAACAATATCTCCTGATGGCAACTTTTTCTATATTTCAGGAGTCGTGTACTTCATGTACTGGAAATTCTGTTTCATAATTTCTTCTTTAATATTAGCAGGAAGACTGATCTTCAAGATACCTTGGTGGTCAGTTCTTTCATAGTCATTTTTTATGAGAAATAGTATCCAACTTGATTTCCAGGATTAGACACAATTTAACTCTCTTTCATGTGAGTCACGGTCTACTGTGCCTGAATTATGCTATTCTAAAGGATGACCTAGGATTTTTCCATATTCAGGAGGCCTGCTCATCTGCAGGTGTTTTTCTTTCTGAAGGAATTAAATCTATAGTTATTTTGTGAGTGGATGGGCTTTTACATAAGTTTAAGCAAAATCATTGACACGGAAACAATTTACTTTCTTATAATATCTATTTGATAGAGAAACTAAAATTAATAATGTCTTAAGTAGCTGTGTGTCTTTAGGACAGCTGATCTTCTCTGATTTATATTAATGACTGTGTTAATGTTTCTAAACCCTGCAACATTACTCCTAAAGGTTTCTTATGAATAAATGTTCTAACTTCAATCATTTTTTGTTCTGTTATCGATATCTTCTTAGAAAAATGACCTAGTTCCTGGTGTTGCATATTGTACATCTATTTTGTAAACCCCTTTAATTTTAAGATTATAAATAAATAGCACTCTGAAACAAACAATATGGGCCAAGTTGTTCCTTTAGGGGATTATTTTGGACAGCTGCACAGAAAATAAGTAGTGTGAGGCTTATTTACACATGGTCATTGAAGCATTCATTTCACTGATTTATAGGACAGCAAAAGGTCTCTGAGACACAGACCCAGCAACTTTGAGCTGAAGTTGAAAGAGAGGATTTTCTGTCCCACCCCCCTCTAGAGATATTAAAAAATCAATTGAAAGATTTGTTGCCAGTGCAGTCCTACATCCTGGATAATATTGATCTCAGGTGCTGAGCCTCTATTTTTCATACTTTAGTCATAATACATATTTGCAAAAGTCTTAATAATATATGGAATAGTTTCTGTAAAAGGTAAAACACACAGACTTTTTTAAACTAAAATGTGAAGGTAATACTATGACCAATGCCACCAGGGCATTTTGAAAGTGAAATGGGCTGAATGTTAAAGGGCTGATTTTGGGAGACCAAAGTAGGGCATGATTTTCATAACCATTGAACACATTCTGGTCCTATTGAAATGTTCATTGATACTCAGCATTTCTTAATTTCATCTACCTAAATTAAAAAATTACACCTCTGCATATGAGCTATTTATGCAAGGTCTTACATGTAGGCATCTCTAGGAAGTGCTAGATGAAACCTTCAGGCTCTGGAGGTGCCTATTTTGTCTTTATTAACTGTAGGAGAAAAGAGTGAATAGCTGAGACTCTAAAATATCTTATATAATTGGTTACCAAGGTGTATTTGTGTGAGTAACTGAAAATTGAGGTTATTTAAAATTAGTGTCCACTTTTGAAATGTGGGCAGCTAAATGCAAAGGGTAGGAGGGATGAAAAAGCTCTAAATTTTCAACTTGCACCACAACCTGACCTAAATCAAACAGCAATCTAAAAATTTATCAAATTCAATGGTATATTCATGGAATTTATTTTGTTTGGTGTCCATACAGGTTTAAAATGCAGCCGTAACAATAAGAGAATATCAAGATGACTTAGATTGTCATATTAGGGTTATTAGTGTCTGTGATATTGATGATATATCATTATGTCCAAGCTTAGAAAAATATTACTTTTTTTGAATTAGAAAAGGCTCAAAAAGAAACCAAATAATTCACATTTATTTGAATTCTAGAAAATTTCCTTGCATTGGCACACTCATGAATATCAGTCCATTTAGCCTATGAAAATAGAAGGTCAAGAGGTAGAGTCTTCTCACAATTTATAATTTTTTCTACCAAGTCAGGCTGACCAGCAGATCAAAGTCAACAAGCTTGTCAGAAGAACACAACTTCAGAGAATAGAGAAGAGGCTGCCAATGACATCTGGTTACAGCTGTAGGGGACAATTTGACTTCTCCTGTTTGGGTTTAGAGTCCTCCTGTTAATGCTGATGTGTGTGAGATGCTTAGGACAGGAAGCTGGGGCCGAAAGAGGTAGGGCAGCATATTCTGCTCTTCAGAAAATAAGATAATAACTGGTATATTGCAGGGTACAAGCAAGTGCCTCTTGCTTCTCTAAAGGCTGCAGGCATGTAATGCTGCATCCAGCCTGCAAGAACTGGAGCTTTGAGAAATCCTGAATGATAAGTGAGTATTTGGGCAAAGGATGGGTCAGCTGTCTGTGAGAGTTGCTGTTTTGTTCAATTAAATCTAAACCCTCTCTTTCCACATCCAACTCTCTGTTTCCACATAGACAGACCCCCTATTTATTTACATTACAAGGTCCAAAAGTTATTCAAAATTTATCTTTACCATGGAGATTTGAAAATCAGCAGTCTGAATAACAGCCATTTTTAAGAATTTGAATCAATAGTGTGAATGTTTTTTGTCATTATTGTTGCTGAAAAAAAATCTAAGGCTTAAAAAACATAATTCTTGAAGAATGTGTATGAAATTTCATCTGTCCAGTTCACAGAGTTTTGAGAATGATTCATACAGGGATGATAAAATTGTCTTAATAGCCTTGCTCCCTTATTCAGCAAATGTCCCTCCTTGCAAGCCTGTTGGAAGCCACAAGCAGTTTGCATTGGTATGCTAGCAATGTTATTATCAGTGTAACTAAAAAGAAAAATACAGAAACATCAGTAAAAATGACTTTGGGATGTCTTTGGAAGGAATAATCTCTCAATTTCAAAATCATTCAGTTCAGAAACATTACTGGAATCAGGTACCATTAAAGTAAATGGTACATTTTCACTTGATTTATTAGTCAAGGCGAGAAAAAAATCCTTAAAAATTCTTCTAAAGGTTAAAAACATATACTTATCATAGTCTATATGTTTTCTATAAGTCAAAAAAACCCTCAAATTATTATATTTTATGAGCACAGATTCGTTCAATTTCCTTTATACCTCATACATTCTAACAACCATGTCACCTTTCCAAAGTTATAAAATAGAAAATATTTTAGGAAATTTAAAAACTACTTGGATAAGATGTGATAAAGGAGTATGGTATCCATGAAAAGGCTATTTTTCAGGACCCTGAGATTTGTCAGATTAACACTGATTAACACTGATTAACATCATTCTAGATTAGGTTCAAATGCAAGTGAAGCTTATGGAAATAGTCAACTGCTGCAATTTTGAAGTTTTTAATGATAATTTTTTTTTAAGCTTGCGACTCCAAACACCAGAAATTCTCAGAATATGATTCAAATGAACACCCAGTTTCCACACTTTGCAAATAGGATGGTTTGTATTATTTAGCTGTCCTTTTCTCCACTCTAAGGAGAAGTTTTAATTTTCCTTTGAAAAAAAAAAAAAAAAAGAATTGCACTTCTACATCATTCTGAGAGGAATTAAATTAGTTTTACTAAATAAATGAATACTGCTGCCTTTTCTCCCTACCTCACTGTCCTACCCTGGTATCATTTTTTATTCTCTTCTGAACTGAATCAGCCATCTATGGGTAGTCAAACCTACTGCAAAATGTAGTAGAAGACATGAAAATTTGAGTTAAAATATTTTTCAGGTCTCTGGAACACACATACATGCCAGTCTTGATATGGACCATGGTAAATGGTCAGCTACTGTACTTATTTCTTCAAAGAATCCTAGTTCAGTGGTTGCTCTCAGAGGATCTGAAGGATCAGAGAACCAACCCTACCTCTGCTCTTTCCTTCCTTTCTTTTTCTCCCTCAGTGTCATGTTTATATAAAAGCCTTGTATATTTGCCAGATATTATTCCTATGAAATGAATTTAAAAGTGTAAAACCTTGTTTGTAAAATAAAATTTAAAAAATACTTGAAAGGATATCAAGTAGTTGTTTGTTAGAATGAAGAAAACATTTTGCAAGCATCATCTAGTGATGACCCATAAAAATAACTTACACTCTAAAGATCATACTCAGCAAAAAAAGCCAGTAAAGTCAACTGGCATGTGTTTCAGTATAATTTGGTTTAGAATTCCTGTAGCACTATAGAGGAATACAAAGGAAACAAAAGGTATACATGAAGGATTGCAGTATGAAGATACTAAATGGTGATTTTATGTATGTCTTTAAATACATTAACAAAACCAGTATGATTCTGTGATTATTATCTTATATTTGATGAGTAGTTAAGAAAGATACGAAATAGAGATTTCTGAAGTTAGACATTTACAAGCAAGCCCAAATTGTTTCAGAGCTTGCTATGGAGATCCATGGATAATTTCTGCTGGTTTTCTACAGCTGTTACAGCAGGGAGGAAGCTGAGGAGGAGAAAAAAAGATAATGTTGTGCCAATATTTAAATGGAATGACCCTTAGACATCAGCCTGATATTGATTCTGGGAAAAAAAATGGAACAACTGATATGAGACACAAGTAATAAAGAATTAAGGAGACTAATTAATGCCACTCAACAGTTTGTACAAAATAGATGTTATTTAACTAACATAATAGCCTTTTAATGAGATTACAAGTTTGACTGATAAAATTAGCAGTACCGATAGAATACAAATGCATATATATAAACCTAACTGATTTTCCTGCAGGACATATACCGTTCCTTGGTCCAAGTAATGAATATTTTTTCATATAAATATTAAAGAATTAAACAGAGAGTAATTATTGATCAAATATGCAGATTAACAAATTTAGGGGAAAGGTTAAATGCAAGGGAGGGTCACTGTTGCAGAAAGATGTGGATTATTTGTTTGCCTGGGCGTAATTTAATGCAGTTAAACATGCAGCCATCATTGGCTGTTCTGGAAAGTATTTTGACCTCCAAAGGACTTTCAAAGGGATTTACTTGATATTGTAGACGACCAGCTAACTTTAAGTCTCTGATCTGATTCTTTTGCACTTCTGTGTCCTTGGCCAACTAAACAGAAAAATATCAAAAAAAGCAGACATTTCATTTTACCACTATATTTAACATAGTGAGTCCATTCCTGATTTATTGTAACCTGGACAAGTGGTAGAATAGGACAAGCAGTAGAAAGCTAGAATGCACATTTCAGCAGGCATTTTCATACCTCAACACTGATTATCTAAAACTACAGAAGTCCAAACATTTTTAAATATGCAATGTTATCAAGCTATGGAGGTCCAAATATTTTTGAATATTGCAATGATACCAAATGAGTATAATCTTTTAAAATTTTCAGCAGATTGTATTTTTGATAATCAAACTTCATTCTGGCATTTTTCTCTTTTTCTCCATTTCACTCTGGCATTTTCTCAATTTTCACTGTTTAATTTCTATATAATTGTATATAATGTAAAGTGCTGATCTCTTCTCCCTGGTTTACAGTGACAGGATGCATGGGAAAGGCTCAAAGCTGTGTCAGAGTAGGTTTAGATTTGACATTAGGAAACATTTATTTTCTGAGAAGGTGATCAAGCATTGCAACAGGCTCCCTAGAGAGGTGGTTGGTGCCCCAAGCCTGTCAGTGGTATTTGGACAATGCTCTTAATAATACACTTTAAATTTTGGTCAGTCCTGATTTGGTCAGGCAGTTGGACTGGACATTGTAAGGCGCTTCCAATTGAAATATTCTAGTCTAGTCTAGTCTAGTCTGGTCTAAATTCAAGTCATCCTCTAATTCTCTTAGGAAGCAATTTCTTTCTGTCATTCTATCACTTAATTATATTGATATTATCAATTACAAGTTACAGAATCACAGAATCACAGGATCATCATAGTTGGAAGGGACCTCTGAGATCATTGAGTCCAACCACAAAAAAAAAAAAAAAAACCCAAACACAAAAACCCCATCAGCAACAAAACAAAAAATACAACACCCCACTACATCACACACACCTACCCACAAACCAATAAACTTGGGCACTAGAGCATGCCTTGAAGAGCCACGTCTACACGTTTCTTAAATACCTACAGGGATGGGGACTCCTCCACCTCCCTGGTGAAGGAGTCACGCCAGTGCCTGACCACTCTCTCAGTGAAGTAATTCTTCCTAATATCTAATCTAAACCTCCCCTGCTGCAACTGTAGACCATTTCCTCTGCTCCTGTCATTATTCTCTTGGGAGAAGAGGCCAACCCCCACCTCTTTATAACCGCCTTTCAGGTAGTTGTAGAGGGCAGAGATTAGAGAGATTACTATGTGCATGAGCAAACAGTACATACTCCTATGTTAACTTATCACATCCATTAAAAATGAATTTTTTTTTTGCTTAGTAATAAGAAGTCTAAGTAAGAAAATATAGTGTTATTCATAAACTATCAGAGGTATCAACACTGATTAAACATCTAATGCAAAAGTAATTTTAAACCCCATCAAATTGCAAAATTTATACTATTTTTATGGCATAAAAACATAAAAAAAAAGCTGAAAGAATTTTTATGTCAGTGTCTTGAAGCATTTTATGACATTGTAGAATCATAAAGTCATTCAGACTGGAAGGGACCTCAGGAGGTCCCTGCTCACAGCAGGGTCAGCTATTGGGTCAGACCATGTTGCTTAAATTGATTCAGTTGGGGCTTGAAAACTCCCAAGTACAGAGACTGCACAACCTCTCTGGGCAGCCTGTGCTGCTGCCTGACTGTCCTCATGAGAAAAAACTCTCCTTACATCCAGTGTAAACTTCTCTTGTTTGAACTTAATGCTGGTTGTCCCTTGTCCTGGCACCATGTACTGCTGTGTAGAGCCTGACTCCATCTCCTCCATAAATTCTGTGAAGTTCTGGTTCAACGTATTAGATGTTTGTATTTTAACGAAACATTTATATATTTTGCACATGATAAGCAGCCACTTTGCTCAAATACTAGAGCTAGAACCCTTCCATTAGCAACCATTTTAGCATCATTTTCACTGATTTTCACTGAGGATTTTGGTGACACCTATCTATAATATCTATAAATAATCATGTCAAGCTAATACAAAACAGCTCCATAGCTAAACACTGGCAGGGCTATCTGCATAGTTTAACAAAGGAAAAGATAAGGCATGACTTGATAACAGGAAGGACAAAATATGGATGTCTTCTTCAGACATCCTGGCTTCTAGCAGAGCACAACAAAAGCCCAGGGTTAAATGTTGAAACCATGCCAATTCATGCCGGAAATAAGGTGTACACTTTTAACACTGGGGATAAATAATGCTTCAGATAACCTGCTGGAGGTCATGGCATATTCTTCTGGAAATATTAAACAGGACTGAATGTTTTTTCCCGTAAAAGATATGCTCTATTTCAAACAGGAATTAGAATCAGGAGCATCCTGTGGCTTGTGTTATGCAGGGGGTCAGAATAGATGATCACAACGGTCCCTTCTGGTCTTAACATTTACAAATCTAAATGGAATATAGCACCAGGAGAACTGAAAGCCCCTCACAGATTTAATAAAAGCCAAGAGCACATGACTGACCCAGAGGCAATTTGAGAGTTTCTAGCATGACCGACTGCTGATAACGTAGGGCTCTGCCAAGTGGCCAGACACCAGCGCTGAGAGAACACATTTCACAACCTGACATCTGGGATTTCAGGTAGTTGTGTGCACCATGTGCAGCAATTTTAATGACTAGAGAAGATGAGGAAAGCTTTAAGCTACTAGGAAAGTGATTCTCTTAAACAAACAAATAGAAGAAAATTCAGTTTTCTTAATTTTATCTCCTGGTAAATGAAATAATAGGATTAATTAATTGAGTACTGAAGTTTTTAGTTTTTACTTAAATGTCTAGTAGTTAGGAACACTGCATATCAAATTTATTCATATTATAACATTGGCATTTATTTTTAATTCTTAACTGAAAACCTTATTAACTCTGCAGGAAAAAACAGAGAAAATATAAAGGAAGAAGACATAGCCATAACTGACATAGTGGCTAAGGTTTTATTTTTCATTTCCATATCTCTGCACACAATGAATGAGCCAATTTTATTGTTTCATAGTCACTTTTTCTTGACCACCTCAGTTCTATTCATTTCTTGCACACTGGAATTACTTTAATAATTTCAATGTATTTATGTCTTATTTAAAATGAAGTATTTCACAGAAACAGAGGATGAAACTGATCTCATCTAAATTTAAAAGTATACAGCACAAATGTCTGGTTTTTGGTTTAGTCATCCTGGGCTCCCTCAGCAATCAGCAAAGAGGAACTGGCACTTTTGAAGTGTGATTTGTCTGATCTACTTTAGATGTATATTTGAAGATGAGATTAATTTCTCAGGTTAGTACTCTTCAGTTTGGAGAAGTGACAACAGGAAGAAAGGATGTGAAATGCTAAATGACTACAAAATGATGAGTGGCCTGTGAAAAGGTGAAAAGAGATCATCTGTTCAGTGTTTCAAGAGAAAAAAAGAGAAAAAGACCCCCCAAAAAAGACATTAAACCAAGATTTCTGTAGTTTCATTAAATCAACCACACTGCAAATGAACAAAAACGGTCCTAGGCCTTTCACAAGATCTGTGGAACTACATGCCAAAGGACTATGTGGCTGCTTAAAGCGTGTTTAGGTGTTAAAAGAAGGTAAGACAAGTACATTTAAAAGAAATAATTTGTAAATCTCAAAATTACATGCACTGCAGAAAAATCCTTTGAGTTGAACTAACTGGAGACCAGGAAAGTAACCAAGAAAAGTGCCACATATTTTCTTAGTCTTCCCTAAGACAGGTGAACCCCTTGCCAGCCTGAGTATCGTTGCTGTTATGTTCATTCACTGACTATAGTGGATAACTTGGAATAGTCATTTGAGATGAAAGTTAACATCTACACTCCATATGACTGCATTTGATCAGATGACATCCTTGGAGAGTCTTTGACAACAAAATGAGCTCAGTTTTAAAATGGGATGTATTGGGAGAAAGAAGGAAACCCACCAATAAGGTGCCGGTTTTAGCATTTCTATAGGTAATACAACTTCTCACCACTGTTCTTTTTGTACCTGGTTCCTGCAGTCCATTAATATAATCACATGGCTGTTCAAATACTACTTTGCTAGCTCTTGAAATCTGAAATCCAATGGGGTTTCCCCATGCAGGTTAAAAAGGACCGTTGTGGGTTAATCCCAGGTGGCAGCTAAACCCCACTCAGCCACTCACTCCCTCTCCTCCAGTGGGATGAGGGAGGCAATTGGAAGGGCAAAAGTGAGAAAGCTGAGTTACACGGTTCACCAGGGAGACCTGGTTCTCTGTTATTTATAAAAGGAGGTTCAGCTTATTAGACACATTACTTTTAATTTAAACTAGATGAATTCCATTCTTCATTTTTGGGCTTTTCAGAAAAGGTTAAAATTATTCTGTTCTAATACACTGGGGGGCTGGGGCATGTATGTCTGCATAGATCCATGCAGTCACAGAACCAAGAAACTAAGGTATGTTTGGACTATCTTCCTGTCAAGATATGGCTCTTCTCCACATCAATACTGAATATAAATAAACTGTATTACGTTAATGGATGAACTTAGAAGAGCATCTCAGCGGATTATTTTAATTACTATAACCCTTGACTATTTGTTTCAAATACCTAATATAGCACACATGAAAACCTCCACATTGTCTCCCCTTTCCTGTGATTCCTGCCAGATCTTGTAACACAGCTTGGCATATGCATAGGATCACTTTACCTTTAAGAAACTGCAAGGTGTTTATTTCCTTTCCTTTGGTCTTAATTGACTATTCTGATGAAAATCCTGGCACGAAGCAATACTGCCTTTAAGAGCAGAGTAAGAAAACAGTGTTCACACGGCTCTGCAGAGTGCAGGGTTCTTCCCTGCTCATGCTCTTTTCATGATACCCAAGGTCCATTTTCCCAGTGTTTGCTTGATTCCCTGATGGACCACAGAGAGAAATCTGAGCAACGACAGCAGCCACAAGCTGCTGCCCATTTTACTTCTCTCTTTCCTTTCTCTCCCCTCTCAAAGACTGATGTCCAATATATATAACGAAACTCAATATGTTCTGCAGAATCCAGAATAATGTATCCTTTATTTATACTATGGTGGTGGAACCATATCAGCTAACATGTATTTTATACATATATTTCATGCATTTTCTGAAAAGCTGAATAATAGTTTCCTTAAATAAAAAAATGAAATGAAGCCACAATGTGTAGCATTAGTCAGATCAGTATCTTCTCTGTTGATCACTTCGAATTTTTCACATGAGATTTAGCCACAGAAAAGCTTAAAGCAAGTGACAAAGACAACCCTCCAGACTTCCCATATGTTTTTAAACAGAATGTCGAATGCAGGGGAAAGAAGTGAAGAAAAGACTTTATAGTACATTTTGAAGGACAGGTGTCTTTACCTGCTGTAACAAATCTCAGTGTGTTTCAAAAATGTGCATCATCACAGAACATAAAGAAATAAATAGATCTTCAGCTAAGAGCAGATGTTTTTAAAACATCAAGTTCACGTGTGCAGAGCAAATTCTTCTCTCACATTGTAGATTGAAAGGGATAAAAGTCAACAGACACTTTTTTGATAAAATGTCTGCATTGTTCGAACAGTTTTATGGAATACACAAGATGATCTTTGGAAAATTATAGTATGGTTAAAATTATGGAAAGATATTCTTCTGTAACAAATAGAGTAACACTGTGGTTAGAGATGGTGGAAAATATCCTTTGGCAGTTTGCGGTGGCAGCCAATGCACTTTAAAGGTTTTCTGTGTCTCACTATTGCTCGTGTAGTTTGAGTATTAAATCATAAAGAAGTTATTTTATGGATTTATGAACAAATTACAATGCTGATTTTGCTGATGACATTACCTGGCTCAGCTCTGTGTATTGATGGCAAACAAAAGACCCACCAAACAGCAAGCAAATCAAAACAAAACAGGTTGATGGTTTCATCAATGAAAGGAAGACAAAAATATGGTTATTAAAGTCCCCAAAGGAGCATAACTTCAGAAAGAGAAATATTAAAGGAAATAAGTCAGTTTTCCTATCAGGAGTGGAGCCTTGCTATGAAAATAATACTGTGGTAAACATCCAGCAATGATGACCAAATGCTGCTAATGCCTTTATAACCTTGAAAAGATTTGGAAAAATAGCATGATTAGCATTGTCCCAAATATGATTTTTCAACACTGTCATCTTTATGAAATAGTCATAAATATTTTCAGTAGTGTTTAGTAGGAATTATTAACTTATTCAAAAGCTTTGATTGCAGGAGTTTATCAAAACTTATTGGGAAGCTCATTATACTGTAATTTCTAAGTAAGGAAACCAATGTCCTGAATCAACAATGACAAAAAAAATGGGGATCAACATATTCAGGGTAAGTTTAAGAGTAATGTCAATATGCCCCTTATGTCAAGTGGTAACATGAACACCAGGAGTAGAAGATGAATGAGAGCTATGAAAACATTACAGAGAATAATAGGGAAAAAACCCTAGTCCATCAACATAACACTAAAAATATGAAGACAATCATAAAAATAAGGAAATAAATTGCAGAAACCAGTATCCAACCCATGACTAGGATGGTGCAGAAAAATGGGAAGAGAAAAATTACTTTTTATTCGCTGAAGATATCATAAAAGGTTTTTACTCCTGAATGAGAGCTGAATTATCTCTTAAGGATTTATGATCTGTTTCTCACTATTCACAGTAAACTGTGTCTATAGTCTTTTCCCCAGTATGCTGATTATGCTTAAGAAATACTAATCAGCAAATTAGTTAATAAAACCTCACTATGATATGACACTGTGAGGGGATACCAGGGATTCTTTCACGACCTGCTACCAGTTCCCACTTAATAACGTAAACCTCAGTCAGATTTAAAAAAACAGTGTCAAGACTAATGAAGAGACATTCTGAGTCAGCTTCTCTTCATTTCCCTTAGAGGCTTTGATCCAGTATTATTGATGCCACTAGAAGTCTGTCTGCTATGGTGGGTTGTTTCCGGCTGGATACCAGTTGTCCACCAAGTTACTCTGTCACTGCCCTCTGCATATGGACAGGAGAGAGAAAATATATTGAAAGTCTGGTGGGTCAAGATAAGGACAGAGAGATCATTCACCAGTTGCTGTCATGGGCAAAACAGACTAAATTTGGGAAAGCAGTTTAATTTATTACCAATCAAATCAGAGAAGGATAATGAGAAATAAAAACAAATCTTAAAAACATCTTCCCATCTCCCTTCCCTTCTTCCCAGGCTCAACTTTACTTCTGATTTTCTCTACCTCCTCCCCCTCAAAGTGGCTCAGGGGGAAAGAGAATGGGGGTTGCAATCAGTTCACCACACTTTGTCTCTGCTGTTCCTTCCTCCTCAGGGGCAGGACACATCACACTCTTCCCCTGCTCCAGCATGAGGTCCCTCCACAGACTTCTTCAATATGAGTCCTTCCCATGGGCTGCAGTTCTTCACGAATCACTCCAGCATGGGTCCTTTCCACAAGATGCAGTCCTTCAGGAACAGACTGCTCCAGCACTGGTCCCCCATGGGACCACAAGTTCTGCTAGCAAACCTGCTCCAGCATGGGCTCCTCTCTCCATGGGTCCACAGGTCTGGCCAGGAGCCTGCTCCAGTGCAGGTTTCCCATGGGATCACAGTATCCTCAACGTCTGCTTGCTCCAGCGTGGAGTCCTCCACAGGCTGCAAGTGGATATCTGCTTCACCATGGACCTCCATGGGCTGCAGGGGACAGCCTGCCTCACCATGGTCATCACCATGGTCTGCAGGGGAGTCTCTGCTCCTGCTCCTGGGGCACCTTCTCCCTCTCTTTCACCACTGACCATGGTGTCTGCAGAGTTGTGTCTCTCTCATATTCTCACTCCTCTCTTCAGCTGCAGTTGCTGTTGTGCAGCAACTTTTCCCCTTCTAAACTATGTTATCCCACAGGTCCTACCACCATTGCTGATGGGCTTGGCCTTAGCCACCAGAGGGTCGATCTTGGAGCTGGCTGGCATTGGCTTTATTGGACACGGGGTAAGCTTCTAGCAGCTTCTCACAGAAATGACCCCTCTAGCCCCCCTCCACTACCATAACCTTGCCATGCAAACCCAATACACCTGCAAAAACACTCTGGAACAAGAACCCATGCTCTATATCGAATGATTATTTTTTGTTACAAAGTGTAGCTATTTGTTTTATCCCATAGTTTCCTAATAAATATATTTAAAACATTGTCTATAGCTGATGTGTTACTATTTTGTATTTGGTTTTTGTTTCAAGTAGTGTATTCAGTATTCTGTGTTTACTAAACATCAATATTTGCATAGTCGTTCAGAGATACATGCTAATATCATGGCCAATCAAGCCTGGCTAATGTTATACATCTATTTAAACCTGACCTTCAACTGTTCTTTCTGATCAAAACCATTTCTTCACTGTTCCTTCAGCTAATGGATTTTAGCACCATATGTGAAGTGAGGAGTGTGGATCAGCATCTTTTACATTAACTCTCTCCAGAAGACAGGAGAAGGGAAAAATCTGACTAAAAATGCCTGAATGGATTCAGCTGTACAAGCACAGCCTATTCATTTGCACAGGAGAGTCTGAATGACAGAGCTAAGTTTAAATGTGGCAAACCGACAACTTAACTGAAACTGATAAATATGCATATGAAGGGCAACAGACATCCGGTTTATTATTTCTGGGTTTTGTTCCTGTAAATTCTGTGCAGTGAAAGCTGGCTAAATCTTTATGTTTTAATAGAATGAGTCCCTTTTTCAGACTTCATTTTATTGAACTTCTTTACATTCAATGTCAGTGTTTTGGATGCTCCTCTATGGGTCTTGCACCTGCTTTATTCTGAGTCCCACAGCCAGATGTGTCAAAACACACTGAGTCTGAGCAGGAAGGGAATTCACTGCAAGATAACTACATCTTCCTTCAGTATATTTGAATCTATGAGTCTGAACTTCTGTGAAGAAATTCTTATGAAGTCATGTCTACTTTACACCTACTTTAATAGAAGCGTATCAATATGATATGATATAATGTCATCATAAGTAGAGGTATGCTTTTATTGCATTAGCTTTCACTTTAACTAAAAAATTGTAAGAGAAATAACTTTGTGTATTCATGTGGGAACCACTACTCTTTACATTGACTTTAACTCATTTCTCTTTCCTATGTATGTCTCCATACCCTTCCTTCCTGCTGCCCATCCACTATTTCTACAGAATGATTAGTGGTTTGCATGGTTAAGCCACTGGATAAGTGAACCTGAGCACAATTCCTGGCCAACAAGTAAACACAGAGGCAAATGGACATGGACAGTTAATGCTTAACTAGGACTGGTGTTTGAAAGAAGCCTGTTTTAAATGTGAATTTGTGGCTTTGGAGTCCTCTGTGAAATTCAGAGTCTTCATTCTGACTATTGCTAAAACTTCTTTTTTCTTATGTGTGCTTTGGCATGTAGCACTTTGCATTTATTTTCTCTGTTTAAAGGTCAAAGCACATGCCAAACCTTTCTTTCAAAATATATACCCAAAGGAATTTGCAGTCTTGCGAAATTCTCATGAAAATTTACAGTAGGAACCAAAGACTTCAGAATCAAAGCATACAGAAATCATGTCTATTAACACACTGATCCCAGAAAATGAAAAATCTGATAAATTACAGAGTTCAAGGACAAAGGGGGCTATTATGATAACTTTTCTGATATCCTACATTGCATAGACTGTAACTTTTCACCCAGTAATTCCTGATCTCTGGATGAGCTATGGGTCTTGTAAAAAGACAAACAACTTCAGTTTAAACTTTAGTGGCAGATAATCTGTCTGGACCCCTTGTTCTAGTAGTTAATCACATTGATTCTTTCATAGATATGGTTGTTTTCTGGACTGAACTTACCTCTTACCTATTCTCTGGCAGCCTTGGGATGTCAGTATAACTTTGCTATATCAGATAGCTCTCTGCTATCAGAGTCCTTTCCTCAGTACCACTATCATTATTTCATGATCAGTAAATCTCTTCTTTGATAAATTAAATTGAGAGAGATGTCTAGTCCTTCAAAGATTTCAAACACTTTATTTTTTTTTCCATTTCTGTTCTGAACTCCTTCAACAGGGCTGTTGAAGCGTTGACTTAACTGGTTTACTTGACCCAGTAATTGGTCTAGTAACTCTGAACCTAACCTCCTCCTTCTCTGCCAGCTATTGCCTCAACTGCAGAAAGTGCTCACCTGAGAACACCGGACCACTGTGCCAGTATGACCTGTATTCCTGGTTCCTAGGTATATGGACTTACATTTGGCTTTAAATGAAACTGCACATCAAGGCGCCTTCAGGAACGAATTTTTACACATGGTTATTCCTTTCCTGTCAACCAATTTCACTCATCTGCAACTTTTATTATAGTTTTGTTTCCAGTGAAGCACTTGGTTAGTACTGGGCCAAAGAGGGATTCTTCCAGACCTCCTGATTGTCATCCAGACTTACACAGCTGAAGATGGCCACAATCTCCATCAGCTGTCACATGCAAATTAAAGCCTAGGTCACTCATATTATCCATGAATTTCTGCATTCAGATTTAACAGTTAGTCTACAAGTATAAGGATGCCAGACCAAACACTTTATGCAATTTAATTAGGCTACAGTAATAAACCTTAGACATGAAGACAAAATTACTGTTAAGTCATATGCAAACAACCTTATCAAATAATTATTTGTCCAGTTGTAATGATAGTAAAACTTACTGTCCAAATTATCTGATTATCATGTATCTTTCTCAATAAAAATTTATCCAAAACTGATACAGGCAAACTTCCTTCTGTTTCCCATTACTCAGATACTGTGCTCACCCTTTCAGTTTCTTGCTAGACTGTGAGTTTGATAAAAGGTTTTCTTCAAGAATTGGAGTGGGGGCAAGACATCTGTGACCCATGTTCTTACCTCAGTCTTTGAAGGAGTGTGATATTGATGTTTTCTTCATCTTAGCTTTTGCGTCTGCTTTGGCTCATTTTTATAATTTTGAAAAAATCATTTTCAGGTTGCATTCCTCTAATGATCAGTGAATAACCGATCATTTGTGATTTGTGTTTAGACCTCTGTGGCCTTTAGTATCATTCTGTGCTTGTACTTTCAAGACGTTATGATCTTGTGTTTTGAGAGCCTGCCGCAATCCTCTGCTTTCTTTTCAGTAACCTGCAAGTTGCTCTCACTTAATCCAGCTAAAGTTTTACTAGCTCAGTGTAGTAATACATACGTCTTTGTCCTAGGGCCATTAATAGCACATTTTACAAAAGTAGCAAAGCAGACACTGTGCTCTGGTAACTACTGACTACCAATATCAACCAGTTGCAGTAATAATATTGGTATATTTTTAAAGCTGCTTTATGATACGATCCACAGTTGGAGTTGAGTCGTCTTTTTGTTTGTTTGTTTGTTTGTTTTTAAATCATGTTCAATTATTCTTATGCTTATCTACTCCAATTAGAAAACATAGAAATAAACAAACCAAAACAATCCTTCTCTGAGCAAATTAACTCTCTAATCAGAAAGTAAGAAAACCTCTTTTGGTATATATAATCTGCCCTTCACAGATGGGCACAACCTTGCTGTGGCAACATTTGGAGTCAGATGAATCAGATTCTGGTCTGACAGGAAAATCATGTAGCTTTGCTTAGTGTGGCATTATATGCATTACCTAATTAGTTGTCAGCAGATGTTATCAGTTTGAACACTAACCATAGTAAGGTTACCTAGCAAGATAGCTACATAACTTTTGGATCAGAGGTGGTTTGTATCTGCCTGGCTTAGGATATGGGGAAAGAATATCAAATGCATGGACATATTT
The DNA here is from genome assembly GCA_025769975.1 of Gallinago jamesoni. NCBI lineage: Eukaryota > Metazoa > Chordata > Aves > Charadriiformes > Scolopacidae > Gallinago > Gallinago jamesoni. The sequence goes on along the minus strand of JAOQGH010000001.1, from coordinate 190,882,688 downwards.
GTTACAAAAAGCACTGAAAAGTGTTTTTAAACACAAAAATTATTGAGACACAAAAGTATTTAGAGCAATGATTTTCATAGTGGAACATAGGCTCTGTAAGGCATGTGGAACATTTTTAATAGATCCATAAAACACCAAGAAAAAACAAATATTTTGCCAAGAATCTTAAAAACCTTTAGAAAAGGGATTGGACCAGATGATCTCCAGAAGTCCTTTCCAGCCTCTACCATTCTGTGATTCTGAAAATGTTCTTATGTGTTCAAAATTTCTTTTAGGGAAAGAATCACTGGTATGGTTTTGTTGGATTTTTGGGATTTGCGGAGGAGGAAAGATCTGGAAGTTAAAAAGCAAAACAAACCAAAAAACTGTTTGAAAAGCATTAATCTACAATAAATCACAAAATCTGAAGTAGCTACTGACTTCGGTACTGAGCTCAAGGCTGCTGATTTGCTCTAGATTTACATCTAAGCAACTCCAAGAATCATTTTGCTGCAAGAAACTTGCTCAAAGGAATTCATTGTTACAGAATCTTTTAATGAGATATTTATAAAATAATCAGACACATCTATGACAAAATCACTTTGGAGACACAAGTTAGATCAAAATGTTACTGATATTTTATGTATTTCTGCATTCCACACAACATTGGTAGTCTTTTTATATTCTGAACATAAGCATCACAACAAATACTTACTGTCATAAATCTGTAGTTTAGGCCAGATATTTTTGGCATCGGTTCAGTTCCTTAGTCCAGTTAGTCAATTGCAGACATCACACGTTGATGACATAACAGTCACCTTAAATCATTAATCTGAAAATCTTCATCCTTGGTAATAAGATTACTACAGGCTACCTGACAAAACTTTCTTGACATAAAGATTTATTGCAGGTAATGAAACAAATTCACTCCTACAGCTTTGTAATTGCTCTAGCACTATTTCTCCTTGAAATTGACTGAAGAAGACTTGTGGACTTTTTAAGTTCCTGCCAACTAATAAAGATATCAGATTGTTTGGTGGAGTCTGTATCAGGCTGCTCAGAAAGCAAAAAGGTTATACAAGGTAGGTTGATATTCTAGCTGTTGCACTTTCCCTTATGCAGGCTCAAAATGCATGTATGACAGTAACACTAACAGTGTGAGATTGACTTGTCTATTACCGGCCGGCTTTATCACAGAATAATGCTTTCATGGCTAAGACACAAAGATTTCTTGTGAGTGTAACACACCAGTGAGACTCCAAAACCCATTCCCTGTAGAGGTCTACACAGGTCAATGGGTCTCATTCTTTGCCAAAATGTTACAATCCCCACCAAATTCAATGTAAAATGAAAATGACAAGGAAAATTATCTTGTATGGGTATGATTGAATTTGGCACGTTAGCTCAGGTAAAAATCCATCTTGCAGCTATATGGCTAGCAGTAATTTCTGAAATACTGATATTACAACACATATGTGGTATACATACATTAATTTTAATTGTCCAACAGCGCTGAGCAGAGAGCATGATGAACATTCAAACATTATGAATTAAAACTTTATTTCTAGGAAAGTGTTAAGGTTTTTTGCTTTTCATAGGAAAGAACATCTTTGCTTTGGTCACTACCTATTGATGAAGACCAAAATTAAACTACAGTCTCCCTAAGTTCCTAATAAATTTCTATGAATTTTTAAGGATCTTTAGATATGTTTGTGAAAAAAAAAAAACCTCACAGGAATTCCAAATTCATCCAAATTTGTCATTCACATGATCAAAAATTATTTGCAAAGAAAAAGATGGGTTTGATAGGGAGCTGAAAGGGATTTCCAGAGGCCTTGAATGAATCTCCAAGTCTGTCACAGCTTTGCTGTGTGACTTGCTTGATGCACTTGCAGGGTGCATCCAGATGTAATTCATTGGACCAAACCTGTTTGTGCAGAAGCATAGTTGTTAACAGAGCTAAGACATTAAGCTGCCTTTATAGCGAGTGAAGAGAAAAGTACATTTTTAGGGTGTGATTTATCTTTTCTTTAGATATTTAGTTGACGTTGAGGAGAATTACATCTTGGAAGTGCCTGTTCTTCACCGGGCTTGTTAACACAAAATGGAAGATGCCTCTTTCAAAAGGGGAAGACTGTTCTGGCCTGAGAGATGACGGGGTTGATTGACCGGTCTTTAAACTAGATGTGAAGGGGGATGGGATGATAACATCAGACCTGTCCTTGAGGCTCCCGAGGCAAAGGGAATATGGGAATCACAGACAAAACACCATGAAGGAAGGCCACCTGAAGAGCAACACAAAGGAAAGGGAGCCATTCCAGCCAGTAAGTCATCCCCATTAAGCACCCAGCTGAAGTGCCTTTACACAAATGCATGCAGCATGGGCAACAAGCGAGAGGAGCTAGAGATGTGCACACACCTTCAGGGCTACGATCTTATTTGCATTACCAAGACGTGGTGGGATGGTTCTTATAACTGGAGTGCTGGAATGGAGGGTTAGAGACTCTTCAGGAAATACAGGATGGGAAGACAGGGAGGGGGTGTTATGGTCCTATGTCAAGGACCAGCTGGAGTATGTGGAGCTCCACCTGGGGATGGATGAAGACCTGACGGAGAGCTTATGGGTCAGGATTAAAGGGACCACAGGGGCAAGTGATGTTACAGTAAGGGTCTGCTACAGACCAACAGATCAGGGTGACAGGGAGGATGAGGCCCTCTATAAACAAATAGGAACAGCATCGCACTCACACACTCCAGTCCTCATGGGAGACTTCAACCACCCCGATATTTGTTGGAAGGACAACACAGCAGGGCACAAGAAATCCAGAAAATTCTTGGAATGTGTTGATGATAACTTTCCTCTTTAAATGATCGAGGAGCCAACAAAGAAAGGAGCTGTGCTGGACCTTGATGGTGGGGAATGTCAAGTTCAAAGGTAGCCTTGGCTGCAGTGATCATGAAATTGCAGAGTTCAAGATTCATAGGGCAGCGAGGAGGGTGTGCAGCAAGCTTGCTACCCTGGACTTCGGAAGAGCAGACTTTGGTCTCCTGAGAGATCTGATTGGGAGGATAGCATGGGAAAAAGAACCGGAGGGGAGAGGGACCCAAGAGGGATGGTTGGTATTCAAGGATTGCCTCCTCCAAGCTCAGGAGAGGTGCATCTCAAAAAATAAGAAGTCAGGCAAAATAGCCAGCAGGCCTGTGCGGATGAATAAAGAAGTGTTGGACAAGCTCAGAACCAAAAGGGAGGCCTATAGAGAGTGGAAGCAGGGACAGGTAGAATGGGTAGAATACAGAGAAACAGACCAAGTGGTCAGGAACAACATCGGACAAGTGAAAGCCCAGGCAGAACTAAATCTAACCAAGGACATCAAAGACAATAAGAAAAACTTCTACAGGTATGTCAGGGACAAAGGCAAGACTAGGAAAGTTGTGGGCCCTCTCCGGAAGGAAATGGGAGACCTGGCCACCCAGGATATGGATAAGGCTGAGCTACTGAACAACTTCTTTGCCTCATTCTTCACTGGAAAGGGCTCAAACCACACTGCCCAAGTCATGGAAGGCAAGAACAGGGACTCTGAGAATGAAGAACTGCCCACAGTATGAGAAGATCACGTTTGAAATCTCTTAAGGAACCTGAAGGTGCGTAAGTCCATGGGACCTGATGAAATCCATCCACGGGTCCTGAGGGAGCGGGTGAATGAAGTTGTTAAGTTGCTAAGTTAAGTTCTAAACCGCTTTCCATCATATTTGAGAAATCGTGGCAATCTGGCGAAGTCCCCGCAGACTAAATAAAAGGGAACATAACCCTAATATTCAAAAAAGGGAAAAAAGAAGACCCAGGGAACTACAGGTCAGTTAGTCTCACATCTGTGCCTGGCAAGATTATGGAGCAGATCCTCCTGAAATCTTTGCTAAGGCACATGGAACATAAGGAGGTGATTGGAGACAGCCAACATGGCATCATCACGGGAAAATTGTGCCTGACAAATTTAGTGGCCTTTTATGATACTGCCACACACTTGGTGGACAAGGGCAGAGCAACAGATATCATCTACCTGGACTTGTGCAAAGTGTTCGACACTGTCCCACACAACATCCTGGTCTCAAAATTGGAAACTAATGGATTTGATGGATGGTGGATAAGGAGCTGACTGAATGGCCACACTCAAAGGGTTGTGGTCAATGGCTCCATGTCCAATTGGCGGCCAGTGATGAGTGGTGTTCCTCAGGGGTCTGTACTAGGACCTTTTCAACATCTTTGTCAGAGACATGGACAGAGAGGTAGAGTGCACCCTCAGCAAGTTTACCAATGACACCAAACTCAGTGGTGTGGCTGGAGGGAAGGGATGCCGTCCAGAGGGACCTGGACAGGCTGGAGAGGTGGGCTTGTGCAAATCGCATCAAGTTTAACCGAGCCAAGTGCAGGGTCCTGCACCTGGGATGTGGCAATCCCAGGCACAAATACAGGCTGGGAGGAGAATGGCTGGAAAGCAGCCCTGAGGAGAAGGACTTGGGGGTGTTGGTGCATGAGAAGCTTAACATGAGCCAGCAATGTGCACTGGCAGCCCAGAAAGCCAAATGCATCCTGGGCTGCATCAAGAGAAGTGTGGCCAGCAGGTCGCAGGAGGTGATTCTGCCCATCTGCTCTGCACTTGTGAGACCCCACCTGGAGTACTGTGTCCAGCTTTGGAGTCCTCAACACAGGAAGGACATGGACCTGTTGGAACAAGTGCAGTGGAGGGTGACAAAGATGATCAGAGGGATGGAGCACCTTCCCTATAAGGACAGGCTGAGACAGCTGGAGTTGTTCAGCCTGGAGAAGAGAAGACTCTGGTGAGACCTTATAATGGCCTTCCAGTACTTGAAGGGGGCCTACAGGAGAGACAGGGAGGGACTTTTTATCAGAGAGTGTAGTGATAGATGAGGGGAAACAGTTTTAAACTGAAAGAGGGTAGATTTAGATGAGATACTAGGAAGACATTCTGTACTGTGAGGGTGCTGAGACACTAGAACAGGTTGTCCAGGGAAGTCGTGGATGTCCCATCCCTGGAAATGTTCAAGACCAGGCTGGATGGGGCTTTGAGCAACCTGGTCTAGTGGGAGGTCTCCCTGCCATGGCAGGGGGGTTTGAAGAAGATGGTCTTTAAGATCACTTCCAACCCAAACCGTTCTGTGGTTCTATAATTCAATCCTGATTTAAAAGAGACCCTAAAGTTATTAGTTTACATGTAGATATGCACACTATGGACAGCTACAACTGTTCAGATGAATCCTGACGCTTGTGTATTTGTGCCTTAGCTTTTGCATATATATATATGGGGAATAATTACTGCTTCTTTTTACAATTATTTGCTTTTTAAGTCTGTAGAGACCATATGTTCCCAAGATAAGGTCTTCTTTCATTTTATATACAAATGAGGTTTCAACTTGGAACAGATCAACTACTATATTAGTATGAACATACTCACATTTTTAAGAAATAAAACACTAAATGAATTTTAATAAATTATTTTCCTGATTTCAACTGGGGTTTCTGTTTTTGCTGATAGTTATGTAGTTGCTTTATATATATCTGGAAGCTGTCAGAGCATCTCCATGTCAAGATACGCTTGAATATATGAAGCTTCATTCAGAAAATTCATAGCCTTAACACTGATGCCATTTTGCCCCAAGTCTCTCTTAAAACAAAACCCAATAATTTTTAATTATTTCAATCTCCTCTAGAAAGCAGGTACTCCAATTTTCTACTAGGTCCTGTTGCTACTGTAAAGCAAGCATGAGCAAATTGATGCTAAGAAGGAGAAAGTACCTAAGTGATTTTGGTCTTTATATAGTTTGTGGAGAATGTGTTTCTTCTTGATTAATACTTTCAGACAGCAGAAGGGTGAGGACATCAAAGAATTATAGAATGGTTTAGCTCTCCAGTAGCCGGAGAAGTGAATTTGGACATGCAGATTTCCCTGGATTTCAGTAATGCAAAGGATTTAATTTCTTGTTAGCTTTGATTTTGTAAATTCTGATATTGTTTAGTCATTGGCATTTGAAAAATAATGTTAATGGATAGAAAAGGATTAAAGAAAGCAATATGGAAATTCTGCTAGACTTAATTTTTCATGGGTATTTAACCTAGTGAGATCCTCTAAGTGTTTTCCAAAAGGTAGATGAGTGTGTAAGTAACATACAAAGAACAGGTAAAAGCTAAGATTTCACCCTGTACAACAACACAGAATCACAGAATCACAGAATCACAGAATCACCTAGGTTGGAAGGGACCTTTCAAGATCATCTAGTCCAACCAATATTAAAAAAAAACAACCGCCCCCCCAAAAAAAACCCAAGCAATAAAACCAAACCAAAACAAAAACCACAAATGAACAAAAAAACCCACACAAACCCCACACCACACCCAAAACAACACCAACCCAACACTAATCAAGGTCAGACTGGATGGGGCTTTGAGCAACCTGCTCTAGTGGAGGTGTCCCTGCCCATGGCAGGGGGGTTGGAACTCGATGATCTT
>JAOQGH010000001.1:190851268-190871601 GCA_025769975.1 Gallinago jamesoni | reverse complement strand
TGGAGACATTCAAGGTGAGGCTTGACGAGGCCCTGGGCAACCTGGTCTAGTTGGAGGTGTCCCTGTGACTGCAGGGGTGTCGGACTAGATGACCTTTGAAGGTCCCTTCTGGCCCAGATGTTTCTATGATTCTATGATTCTATGATCCCCCACTTTCTGTCTTGTCACACTAAACCACCTGGGAACAACTAAAGCATTGTGACTAACTAATAAGACCAAAGTATCAACTTCAGTCATTTTTTTAAAAAAGTGAGATGTCTTTCAGAGCATAACCACTCATTCTTCCTTTATGTTCCTGAGTTTCTTAACTTGCTTGTCTTTATGGCTGCTAATACAGAGATAATTTGGTTTTTATAGACACCGGACATCAATGTGAGTGTCTTCAAACAATTTATGATGTGTTTTCAAACCTCTGTAGAGAGGATTTTGAGTGTAGACACACTGCACTTACTTACCTGAAGAAGGCCCCATTGTCTGACCAGTTTTGATCCACTTGGTGCCCAGTCATCTTTTCAGGTATGTGCCATTCAGATACAAACACACCGTTTTTCCAGGTGCAGTTGTCAGCCTGGGACCTTTATGCTCAGCTTTCACCATTTTTTGGTGATACTGGGACCAGTATAACTTATACAGTGGTCAGGATCAGGTTAGGGAAGTCTATGAAAACAGGCAATCTGCAGAAGTTCTTGTCAGGGCACCTGAGGGAACAGGGCAGGGCCTGACCAGCATGGCCTGCCCCACTGCCCCAGACAAGGAGCAGGGCAGCCAGGGACAGTCAAGGTAGCCCCAGCTCCCAGAATCACCACCTTCCTGGGGAGAGGAATAGGTCAAGGCCAGACTTGGGTCAGGGGGCCCATGGCTGGGCAGAGCAAGGTTGTGGGAGCTGGAGAGCAGCCCTGCTGTGGGGAAGGGTCTGATGGCCCTTGGGGACAGTAATAGGGTTCTGGGCTGTGGGAATGTTCAGGGGAGGCATGGGGACAGGGCTGGTAAGGCCACTGGTGCCCTCCAGACACTGACAGTTCTCTGTTTCGTGGGACTTCTGGCAGTCAGTGCACTGAGGGCACCTGAGCTGGAGACTGCAGCTGGTTCACTGACTTTAATAGGCACAAATGGACCCATTCTCCACACATTCCTCTAATCCATTTTTCAGCCAGAGCTTGACAGCATTTTTAGCTCTTTAATGCCTTCTGGCAGTAGTTTCTACCTCATTTTCAGTATATGTGACTGCTACCTTTCAAGGATGATCATCTGCCTCATATGTCATCCCGCCCCGGATGGAACCCAGGGGTACCCCGGTCCGTGGGCTGCCCACAGACACTGTGAACCTCTGCCTGGCCTTGGTGCCATGGTGTAGGAAACCTGCTCATTGCCCCACGCCAGTTCAGCTGAGAGTGTGTGTGTGGGGGGGGTTGTTTGTCAAGGTGACCAGTTTTAGCAAAAGATTTGTTTACTTAAGCCTTTGGTGTTGATCCCCAATTACATCCTGCTTTTAACAGCCCTGTCTGGAGGCATCAGAAAGAAGAGGAATTATTGAAAAGTTGCTTAAAGCATTTTTGAAAGTTACCTAATCTCTTCAACAAAGCAGCGACCTGCATTTTGAAAACTCCTCAACTTTACACTTATTAATGTTATAACCACTTAAAAGTGGCTCATAAAATAAGAAAGAATGCCTTTCTGCTGCTAAATTTGGTAGCGTGTTGCCTAACTATATTCTAACCATATTCTACAGTTGCAGGCGTAATTATGCTTTGCTGCTTCTGTTTCCCATTCTTTACAGCCAGAGCTTCTTTTCTTCAGTGGTAATCTTTGAATAATGAACAACAATAATATCTGTGGAAGAATAGTAGCCTACATAGTAGAGTGCAGGTTAGGTTTGTTTCCATTTATATACCCTTATAATGATTCATATTATTTCAGATTTAAGTGGGTGTAAAAAAGTACCCACGGGAAAAATAAGTGAAAAAAAGTTTTTTCTTTACTTTCTTAAATGTTGAATGAAATTTCAAGCTTTGTTTATGAAGTCTCCTAAATGCATAATCTGTTCTCCTTTCTTGAAAGCTGGAAGATATTTAAGGTTTAACGACATAATAAAATGTTTGATAGAATACCTCTGTCTGTTAAATATATTATCATTTGTTATAATAAAATTTAATAGAACAGAGGAAAATCTTTCTTTGAGACATTTTACATTTATGGAAAATGATTGTTAAGTTCTTAATATTCATGATTAGTGATGTAGCCTGTGATTTAATGAGAGCAGAGCTATCAGTGAAGTTTAATGGTGTTGTGAGATGACTGAACCACAGCTATTTGTTGAAGATATGTTCACACAACTATGATTTCTATCATATAGCGTATGATCAGAAAATGAAAAGTATGAAAAAAATCAATAAAAAGAGACAAAAGTAAAATATGTTCTATACATTCCCCTTGCATTTATGAAGAGTTAAATCCTGGATTAATAAAAATTTTGCTATGAAATTAAAGGGATCATACTCTTTCCTGCTAAGATTAAATCAAGGATCACAAAGATACCATTTTGGCTCATCATTTAATAGGATACTCCTACTACTGTATTTTCCAACCACACCAAGGTATCATTACACTTCTGAAAGAAGGGAAAATGAACTAAAAACATGGTGTCTATGTAGGATTAAGGGCCTTAGAAAGCATGGGCAGAGCAGGTTTTGGCCAGAAAGCCTGAGCCAGAAGTGAACAGCAGATCATGATGTTGGAGCTGTAATGGATGATCCCTAGGATTTGGACTGGAGGAAAAAAAAATGCTGTACTTTAAGAAAGGAAATGCATACAAAGAATAGTGGACTCCACCTGTTTTTTTCCTTCAGGGGACTATTTTTCCTCTTCCTTGTGGAGTAGAAGCTGCTGAAATCTCTTACTCTGCTGGAAAGCAAGAAGATCTGCAGCGCAGAGGAAGTGAAAGCAGGAGACACATTGTTTCCTCCTTCAGGTGATTGGTGTCCCCTGTGTTGTGCCTGCATTCCCTTGGATTAGTCTGTTTCATTGATATTTACATCTGCCAGAAAAGAATTTGGAAATTTCTGTTACACAGAGAAGAACTTTAAAAAAACTCCCATTGAAAGCTACAACCTCCCTACAGTTACAGCAGGGTAAGAGGATTTGAAGAGTGTCTTACCACACAAGAAATACCTACTCCTTGAGGTATCTTATAATCTTGCGTGTGGGAATCCACAAAGCGTGGGTAAGGTTCTTAGTCCCTTTCAGTGAAGCTTCTTTTCAACTTGGAGCAATTTAGTGTTTCAAATGAGTGGAAAGAGAGAAATGCAATCACAAGTCTAAAATACATTGATTAGAGAAGTCATCCAGAAAAGGGAGGGAAGCCTAGATATCAATCTATTGTCCACTGAATACTTAATATAAAATGAAAATAAGAGAGCAAAGTCAAGATTCCCCTCTTTCTTCCTCCTCAAAGGTGTCCAAAACACTAAATTACACTAACTTTTTAGCTTATCCTCTTTTGTGTCTGCTGAATATTTAAATATTTCATGCCACGTAGAGAGATTTCCAACAGCAGCAAATGAATGTATTTATTTGCACCCTATCCTGACATACCCCGCAGTCCAGTGACAAAAGACCTGAAAAGAGATGAAAGGCCTGGATAAAAAAAAAAACACCTTTCAAGCAAAGGACCCACCTGAATTTAAGATGTCCTTAACCTCTGTAGTGCCCTAGATACAGAGCAATTGGCAGATGGGCATGTTCACAAACACATTTTGGACAGAGCCAGAGCTCTAAGACTTACTCTGAGCACCAAGCAGATGAGGCCCTGCGGGCAAGGATCTGATGATTCTGGAGAGAAACAGACCTTTACCTTCTTCCAGGGTCAGATGGCATTTTAACAAAGCAAGAGAGATCAGGAGGACTACATTTATTTATCCAGGTGAGATCCAGGCTGCTTGCATTCTGCTCAGTTTGGGACTTCATTTGAACCACCTGTTTAGATAAGAGTAAATAAATTTTTTCAAAATCCTAAACTGTTATCTTAGGTACCTAAAATTATTAAATTCAATGGCTTCATTCTGGAGTATTTTATAGCCCATCATGGTGATTACATATAGGTTTTAGCTCTAGGCGGTTCATAGTCATGAGATTCAGTTCACTTTCAGAAAGCTTTCTTTGGGAGGGGTAAAAGATTAAAAAATAAATTCCAAGAAACTGAGTAGTGGATGACAGATTTTCCCTTCCTGGTTGAACCGCTAATTCCTAGGCCACTAAACCAGGCTCCATTTTCTGCCATATTCTTCAATTTGGATGGTCATATACTGCTTTTATCTGTAATCTGTCACCTTACTGTTTTGGGAGTTAACTCCCTGGACACTATCCAGAAATTCCAGATAATGGCCACCATATGTACAATGCAGAGGTGGTCTGCTACCTGTTTGCTTTATGGTTTTTTTGCAGAACACATCATACATGTGAGGTCTGGACCTGCCAGAGTTGGTGGTTCCAGTATTGGCTCTATTGTTCTCATATTTTATATTGCACAGTGGGCTGGTTTCAACAAGAGTGGTAAAATATGCATCCTTCCCCAGAATACAATGTAGACTGGTTGTTCATGCAGTCTTCCAGGAAGTAAATAGGAGCTGCAGTCCATCCAGGAATGAAGACATCAATCATAGAATCATAGAACGTTTACAGTTGGAAGGGACCGAAAGACCTAGTTCGAACTCTGTTGCCATGGGCAGGGACACCTCCCACTATACCAGGGTACTCAAAGCTCCATCCAGCCTGGCCTTGAACACCTCCGGGATGAGGCATCCACAACTTCTCTGGACAACTTGTCGTTAGCTCCCCCAACGTGAGGTTTGAGGCATCTTGTCTTTCTGTTGGGTTGTCACACCTGTATCTCTCCTCTTTCAGTTTAAATCCGTTACTCCTCATGTTTTCACTATGGTCCCTGACAAAGAGTCCTTCCCCATCTTTTCTGTAGGACTCCTTTAGATATTGAGTAGTTCTATATGTGCACATCCCAGATATGGGTGGCAGCAGCGCAACTTCTGAGTTAGACCCTCAAAAGCAGTAGAACAGGCTTCCACTAGATTTTAATAATAAGGCAGAAAATATGAATGTAAGTCCTTAGAAAGGCAAATCTTGTCATCCTAGAAATGGAATTATAGGCACTCATGGAGCTGTCAGGTCAAAGTGGGAAGCCCCCAAATCAGTTGAACAGGCAGAATTAGATAAATGATGGGTAGAATTGAGGGGAAAGTTTTTATTTCACTCTGTCAGTCATAAATCACTTGTCAGCTGAAACTCATATGCATGAGGAGATAGCTCACTATCTGCAGCATTAACCGGGAGTGAGGGAGATGTGAGTTCCAGTTCATCCACTAGCTCCTGTTACTCTACTGGATTCCAAGCTGGTTAATCAGTACCACATTCAGTCAGTGCTCTTCCTACCCCACAGAATGCTAGACCCCTATACTAAAGATAATGTGAAAAGTGTTTTCCCTTCATCTTAATCAATTCCCTTCCTTTATCCCCAAATACCTTATAGCTTCTATAGAGTATCTGTTGTGATGCTTAGAAATTGTCAGAAGATCAAAAGGGAGAAGAGACAATTGAACCTCGTAGCCTAGATCCAGGATAAAAATGCATATTAACTAGCAAACCAACAAGGTGTTAGCTATACCTGCATGGGTCCCAGTTCAGTGCTTATGGACTGAAAATGCCAGAGGGATCAAGTTCCTCTAACCATATAACAAGAGAAATGTGGGGTTTTTTTTGTTATCGTTACTTTTGCAGAGGGTTTAGTTGAGCTATGACAGTCTTTATAGACATTTACAGCATGTTGTGAAAGATATTAATATAAAATAGTGCAATGTTCATAGAGTCTGATGGTCCCAGGATTAGGTAGCATCTCAATGACTGCTTGGGGAATCTTGAATTTGGGCACAGGTATGGAAATTTTGAAATCCATCTTAGGACTCCTAACCTCCATTTTGCACGTGAGCCTGTGTAGCTGAGATGAATATGCTCAATCAAGACAGAAATTTGGGGATGCAGTGAGGAGTGCTGCTTATGCAATCATTGTTGGAAATATTATTTCATGCCACTGATATGACTGTGGTCAAATCATTGCATTCCAAATACGTGTCTCACAAGAAGTGAAAAAGAACAGGATTACTACAACAGTTAAGCACCCACACAAAATAAATCCAGGAGACCACAACATTTCATATCAGTTTACTAGAAAGGGCTAGTGAGATGGCAGGACCTGAACAAGTTTTAGGGCAGAGATAATGAATCAGCCTTGTAGTGAGAGAAGCTGGACAACTGAACAATAAATCCAAAATGCAGGGTCTATTACAATCGGTTTAGTAGCTGGGGACATTTGTTTTGGAAGATTGCATGCTCAGCTAAAGCAAATAAACTCCAAGGAATAGAATTGAAATTGAGCAAACTAATAGAGCTCTGATTGTTCCTCATCTGAATAAAGCAGAAAAGCCAGGACTGAATATTTTGAGAATTCCTGGTTCTCCAGGCAGAATAAAATTTGCAGAGATATCAGAAAGACAAAACAGAGTTTTCTGAGCAAATGGGCTTTTGTTTTAATCACTGTGAAGTTGTAAAATGAAAGTAAAAAATTTTCAGAGACTAGCAAACAGATGTGAAGAATGAAGGTGCAATGCTGCAGAGAGACCTGTAATTTCTCTTTCTGTGTTACCTCTGGAAAGCTGGAGATAACTTTGTATTCTATGAACTATTCTCAGAAAAACAGTAATTAGAAGTTGCATATCTGAACAGGGAGATGGAGGTACTTAATTCAAAAAGATATGTGAATGATTGCCTTATCCCCTCTGTTATCAGAATGTGTTAGAATTTAGAGAATTTAGATGCATATTTCAGATGATTGCTGTTTCACTGCATAGTAAGTACATGGGAATATAGACCTAAAACACTAAGATTTAACTGCTGTACTGTAGGGAATGGTAGTAGTTTAAATTCCAGTGGTAACCAGAGGACATTACAACAGATGCTTAGTGTCTGTAATTAGTGCGAGAAGCAGACTCTTAAAGAGTCTTTAAAGTTTAAGTCTCACAATGGAAATATAATGACTTGATCTGAGGGAGAAAAAAATGTATTACACAGAAGGTCTTACATGACAGGTTTTTTGTTGTTAATTGTAATTCTGTCCTGGCTTCCAATGTTCACAATGGGATTTTTGGTACCATAGTTTTACCCGAGGCAGATCTACATGTTTCAAAAAAGCCTTGATTTCCTAAGGTGTGATTGCATATAGTGTGCTCTTGACAAAGAAGCATCTTGTGGTGTCTGCAAAAGTATATTACAATTCTTTTCATGTGCTTCAGACCTCTTGTATAGTGTACATCAGAAGAGACAGTGGTCACCATTTTATCTGAATGTAGTCTTAAGAACATCAAAACCACTTTCACAGGTGTCTCTGATAGCAGCCTAAACATTATCATTAAATAGCTATGGCTAATTATGATGAATTTAGTATTGATGTCAGATGCTATGGAATTTGAAAACCCTCCAATTATTACAGACACCATAGAGGTCTCAAATCATTTTCCTCTAATATTTTTTTTTCTTCAAGGAAATATCTTGATAGGGGAGAGTTTGTTTGTTTCAGTTGCATTCCCATCTTTAGTTGGCTGGTAAAGACTTATTTTCAGGGAGAAACTCATTTTCAGGGAGCTATTCCTGATCTGTTCCACCTACCAAATTCCCTGGCTCTGTGAGGCTCCGTGTCCTTGATAGTGACCTTGCTATTTTCCTGCTGGACATCATTTGAAATACTAGATTTTTTTATTTTTTTTTTTTAACAGGATATTCAGGGTTATTTTATGAACCATGGTATGCAGATCTGGAGTAGAACATGGTTGCTTGGTCATAAATCCTGTTGTTCAGTCACTTATGGTTCAAGAGGACTTAACTAAATGCTATTAGCTTAGTACTTTATAAGGATGGACACATTATATTCATTTAATCTGCTCTGAAAAAAACGCCTAGTTTATATTTACCACTTTTTAACCTTCGGTTTCAAACAGCTTGTCATGGATTTTGACTAAATTGCAGAGCTTTCGTTTTGGAGGTCCATTGCAGCAGCCTCTATTTTCTCTTCTGCTGTTTTAGCAGTATCATTTGAAAGACCTTACACATTACTTGAGCCCAGTGTGGAAGATATCACGTTTTCATAAGAAAAAAGTTTTGATCCATTTAAGTACTTCAGTTTAAATACAGCTCAGAGTGAAGACCGCAAAAACATATAAAATAAATAAAAGGTTTATACAAGAAAGGGATAAAGAGGAGAATGAAAGTGTGCTGAGTCAATATCCAGTACTTCACTTTCGGTCATTCTGCCTCCACAGATCTTCATCACTGCTATGTGGCTTCACTGCCCTTTCTGAAGTCTATCCGCAGAACCCTCCACCATCTGCCACTAACCTTCCTTCCCCGAGGGCCAGATTCTCAGCTGATGCAAACAAGTGCAACCCCAATGATTCCTCTACATGTGACCTGATTTTGATTCAGACTTTGCCTCAGGGTTACTTTGTCTACTGTCATCACTCCCATTGTCAGACTTGACACAGGCTGAGTCTCTCCCAGAGGCTTGGCAAGGAGTGACCTTGGCATCCTTGCAGAGTTCCATTAACTTCAAACCAGGTCACCCTGTAAGACCTGGTTGCAGTTCTGGGACTTAAGCTGAAAGCTTTTCAAGAAAAATACTTAATGTCTTTATGCTCTGAAACTTCATATACAGGAACTTCAAGGTGAAATGGAGGTTGCAGTCACACAGCAGTGCTCATTGCTTCATTATTTCACATTTCTGTAATGTTACCCTTTTCGTGGCTACCACTTCCAGAAAATATATATTACCCTAATCTTTGAGTAATGTTCAAGACAGTGGCTACAGAATTTTAACTCAATCTTCAAATGTATTTTTTTTCAAGCAATGTGTTTTGTCAGCACAAATTTTTGTGCTTTTGATCACAATTTATCATAAACTAATGGAAACATGGTTGCATCTGTTTTTAACAAAGTTATAGGTTTTACAGTGACATTTGCATTAATAGATGCATCTACTAAAGTCTGACTTTATGACATTGTTTTGCAAATCCTACTCTCTATAAATAGCATTTTTGAATGTCTGTAAAGAGGAACTAAAATCTTAAAAGTGTCTAAAATTCTCTCTGTTTCCTCACTATTTCAACCTCCTCCTCTACCTTTAGGCTTTCCCTTCCCCACTCCATCTTGTGTTAAATTCTCCAAGCTGTGGTGGGAAAAAAATCCCCTTCCATAGGTCTCCTATTTATTTGCAGGTGTCTGACTTGTCTGACTCAGTCTATGAAGATCTTCCCTACCTGGGGGGGAGGGGTGGGGGGAGGGGCAGGGGGTGTTGGAATGATACAACAGATGGTTCTCTCTCTTTTTTGACTACTTATTTGGTGAGATCCGCATTTTCTTTTTGGAACTCCTTTCTGATGAGTTAGAAAAAAAATCCTTAACTCTGCAGTATGTTTTACTTTCTGAAGTGGGTTTTCTCTGACAGCCCCAGCTGTAGCACTTGTACCACTTTTCTCCTCACTCAGTTTTTAAAAGAGATTTTTTTTTTTTATGAAGTCAGCTTGGCAGCAGTGCTTAATCACTTTTTCTTCATTTGCTGGCCATTTCTCAATACCTGTCTCTTACTACAGTTTGGTGAAGGCACACACAGAACCCTTTTTTAGTTGACAGGCAGCAGAACTAACAGAAATACATCAGCAGGCACGAAAAATTCTAATACTAACTCTCATTAACAAGCAAACAAGAAGCAAAGTAATCACAGGAAACATGAATACAGACAGAGCAAGCTGGACTATAAAAAAACATGGCAATACAGAGTAATTACCTATAGTCCCCCAACCTTGTAAACTAACAGGCATTTGCTTAGTTCTGTTTGCAATAAGACTTAGTATTTAGCAAAAATAGTCATTTGATATTTTATTCCCTTATTTATACCTTTTTTCCATGCTTCAGTAACCATTAATATTGTATCTGCATACTGCCCTATAAACGAAAATAAAAAGTTGATCCAGACTGGGAACAAAGAAGGGCAGGAAAGGGGGCTTGGTGGGATTTCTTCAAATGAGCACTGAAGCATACAGTACAGTGTTTAAAACCCTTTCTTTCAAGCACGTAGGAAAATAGATAATACATTGAAACTTATTCTGGGAGAAAGCCTGAAACTTCAAAGTTAGTACAGCAACATCTTTTGAGCAAAACAGACCATACAGAATGAGTTTATATTGGCTTCTTACTTTGTATTATGGGATTTTCTTTTGATCTCATACCACAAGACCTAAAGACAGATTTATTCTATGATCAAACTGGATCCTAAATCCATGAACTAGTGAAGAGTTTGCAGGGCTGCTCCCAATTCCAAGTAAGCCCTAATCTCTTGAGAATAACAAAAAGAATTAATTTTCTGTACTTTTTTCAGGGAATAAATCTTGCAAATTATCCTAGAAAAATTGCCTTCTGGGTGTTCTGAGAGATCATTCCTCATGCAGACTATTTAGTATATTTTTGCCTTCAGTATGCTCTGCTTGTGTGCTTTCTGTTTAGCTCCAACAGTTACTTGGGGATCAACTGAATATGCAAGAAACACTTTAATCTGATTATATTTTTTCTATTTGATTTTGCTCAATGAAAAGACTATTGACAAGTCACCTTTTTTGCAGAGAGATTCTTGTAAAGTTTTGAGAGCAATCTTCTTTCTGGCAAAAGAATAATAACCTGTGAAAAAGCAGCAGCAACATTTTTGCCAAGGCATAAATTTTTCCTTTGCACTGTCAAAATGAAAGGTTTCAAAGACCAAATTTTTTTAGACACATGGATTCGGGTGATGATAGCCATAGAAAAGTTTCTGCCTTCCAAGGCCGACTCTCTGATCATTTCTGGAGAGACAGGGAGCAGTCAGAATGAGAATTTGAAACAGAAATAAACATTTTTACACCATTCATTTTCCCAGAAAAACTGGATTTTTTCCTCACTCTGAAGTTGAAAAAATACATTTTAAAATCTCAGAAACTGGCACAAAATGGAGCTGTCATCTTCCAGTAATTTCTATCAGTAGCTGAATTTACTAGGTAATAATGGAGTTTAAACTGCATACCACAAACTGAGAGAATTAGGTTAGCTTCTCTAAAAGAAAATAATGCTGCTGCAAATTGTCATGGGAACATTCCATAATGTCTTCAGAGAAAGTCTAAGGGGAACCTTACTAGTGCAAGGTCTGCAAATGATATAACAGGAGGAGGCTGTTAGGGAAAAAACCAACCACAGTCAAGGATAATTTATTTGTAACCAGAATTCAGGCTTCAAGGAAATGACTAAAAATTCTGTTCTATGTAGGAGATTTTGACATCATTAATTTTGTTTAAAAAAATATGACTGCTATCACAATCCAATATCTTAATATGGAAAAGAAAAAAATATGTAGCAATTATAGCAAGAAGGGCAAACCCCCAAATCTTTTATTTTCTGCTAATTCATAAAATTCTTAGCATAAGTTGGGGGAAGGAGTTTAGAGAAGCAAAAAGCTCATCCAGAGATGTGTTCCTGAGTTCTTATTGCTGCAAAAGTCTCCCTGTCCTTCAGTTTGATCTGTAATATGTTTCAGGCACAAGAGATCGTCTTTCTTGCAGAGGTGATCTTCAAGGACTGCTTTTCAGTTTGTTTTTGTTTTTCATCTAAGAATAGTCAGACACTATGTATATTAACAATAAAGGTTCATCAACAGGACACTACGTAGTTTTTGACGTTACTCTGAGGTGTGTGTGAGATGTGAGGTGCTGAAATTGCAAAACTTACAAACTACCACCGAGTTTTTGGTCGTTTCGGATGTTACTTCTTTCCTCCAATTTTAATCCTAGAAAATCTATTAATAAGATTCCTGGGGTTTTCCATGAGAAAAAATAATGGGTATTTTGAATTTTTTTTTATTTTAATAACTGCTTAAATTGGTGAAACATTGTTGTGTATCCCACCCACCCCATCTGTCTTCTTTTATCACTGTCCTTTGTTCAGCTTTTCTACTTCTACTGTCTTTCACTTTGAAATCTTGCCCTTCAAATTGTAGAGTAAGTTCTCTTACCTATCTGTTACCATACTGGCTTTAGATTGAGTGCCTGTCTTTTCATTGAGGGAAAGTTCCTACCTGGAACAACTACACATAAAAAGAAAACAGGGAATGTATCATTTAAACTTGGAATGTTTCCATCACATTCAAAAGAGGGATTTCAGGCTCATTTGTTAAAAGCTAATCACCTCGCCAGAGACAGTATGCCTAATTTTTGTCCAGCTTGCTATCTATGCCTTTTTTTAAAATCAAAGGTCCCTGAATATGTTATTTATATTATCTTGCAAATTCTTTCTTGCTTTATTTACATTGGATTTAAATTTTCTTTTCAAGCACCTAGATGCATGACAATACAGAAAAGTGCCTTGTTAAAGACATGCAAAAATTTATTGACAATAGTCAAGTCAGGATCACCGTTTTTCTCAGCTTGATTTGGCAGCACAGCTGCATTTTTATATATTTTTATAAAATAAAATCCACTCAATATCTAATATAAGTTAGAGACAGATGAGTAGCTCCACCAAAATTTCCCTCACAACTCTAAGCCTCTGTACAGACATCTATGAGGAAACGATTCATTTCTGTCTGCTCGGATCGTGTATGTGTGTTCTCACAATACGGAGGTGAGCAACCTGTAAGGTCAGGGATTTCTGATTATACCAAGGAGCTGCAGAGACCTGAGAATAAGAATAAACAAAACAGTGTCTGAGGTAGTGTTTTACAGGTACAAATATGTGGCAGTCATCTAATAACTCAGACATTGTCTTTCTTCAGTTTCAGACTGCGTGGTGTACAGAAACCAATCCGGTTCTTCTCAGTGAGAACTGGACACAAATACCTGTAGTCTGTTACTAAAATTACGAGGCTACAAACCTTCCCCAAGTGCTTACATTTGCATTTCTGCAATGTCCTCTCTGGAGAAAGTCAGCTTCAGTTCCTACTCTTAAGGGAGTTATTCTTGTCACATGAATGCTTAGGCTTTGCTAACTTTTGTACTGACTATTGAAAGGCAATTTCAGGCAGTGCAAAACAAACCTCTGATTAACACAGTTGTTACGATAGGAGCCAAGATTGCATTCTGGGACCTTTTCTCTTTCATTTTTGTTCACTTTTGGACAGTATTCTTAGAAGAAACAATTACCATTTCCAGTGTGTGCAGATGATACCTATATTTAACACTTCTGTTGAACTGCTATACTGAAATCCCCACTCGCACCAATTGCTTATGTAAGACAAATTATTGGATGTTAGCTCCAAGATAATAGGTCCTTTAAACAGATTAAAGCAATGGCATCTAATTTTACTAAATAAAGACTCTGCAAAGCAGTGTTCATTAACACTGCTAATGTAAATCTCTGCTGACTGATTTTTCCATGTACAATCACATCTGTACTATGCTTCACAGAAAAATTGACGTTCAAAAGAAACTGATGAAAATTTTAAAAAGCCAATTATTTTGTAAGAAGTTTTCCTTCCTGTTTTGCCCTCCTTTACAGAAATAGAAAGCCAAAATTTTAGCCCCAGTTAGCAAGAAGGTTGTCAATCCAGTTCACCTGACAATTTCTCAATTGTGGATGTGGAAAGAAGAAAATTTAGCAGAGTATTGAAGAACATTGATCTATTTCATGAGAATAAACATGAAATATTACATAGACATTTCAGTAAAATATTATTGATATCATTTAGAAACACTGGACTAATGGGTTACTTCTAATTAGACTGGACCAGCACTGGGCTTCCACAGAGAATTTCCTGCTCTTTTCTGGGTTCTGGTTCATATCACAGAGTGGCCTTGGAGATCATGGACTCTTAGATGAAACTAAACTGAAAGAAGAGCTACAGAAAGATGGCAAATGTACTTCATCAGGTCACTCAGTCACTCAATCCATGACAACAAAGTAGATTTAACCTAAAGTAAAGAAAAAAACCATAAAATGTAGTCCAGAACCTGAGCACCAATTGTTTTCTCTACACACAACCCATTCCAACTGGTCTGCATTAGTTACAGTAGAATAATAGAATCATTTAGGTTGGAAAAGACCATTAAAATCATCAAGTTCAACCAGAAATTGAACACTGCCAAGTCCACCACTAAACCATGCCCTTAAGTGCCCCATCTGTCCATCTTTTAAATACCTCCGGGGATGGTGACTCAACCACTATCCTGGGCAGCTTCTTCCAATGCTTGACAACCTTTCCAGTGATAGAATTTTTCCTAATAATCCAATTTGAACCTTTCCTAGTACAATGAGGTCATTTCCTCTTGTTTTGTCACTTGTTACTTGGGAGAAGAGACCAACGCCCACCTCGCTACAACCTCCTTTGAGGTAGTTATAGATAGTGATATGGTCTCCCTTGAGCTTCTTTATCTCCAGGCTAAACGACCCCAGCTCCCTCAGCTGCTCCTCCTAAGATTTGTTCTCTGGACCAGCTTTGTTCCCCTTCTCTTGTGCTCCAATACTTCAATGTCTTTCTTGCAGCGAGCAGCCCAAAACTGAACACAGTATTTGACATGGGGCCTCACCAGGGCTGAGTACAGGGGGATGACCACTTCCCCGGTCCTGCTGGCCACACCGTTTCTGATACAAGCCAGGATTCTATTGGCTTTCTTGGCCACCTAGACACACAGCTGGTGCATATTCCACCGGCAGTCAACTAACTCTTGCTAATACAGGCACAGCCATAAAGGACCTCCTGGAATAGCAAGTCCAATCCCCTTCATGGGAGCCTTAAGGCTCTTAGTACATTGCTTTACATTTACATAGGGTGCATTTTAACACATGCCTCCTTCATCATGCATGATGTCATGATCAAATTAATTAAGAAATTAATGAACAGGAAAACTGATTTTAAGCATAAATTAAAAATAAATGTTTGACTGCTCCAAGTGACCCTAAAGCTGTAAGACTTCTGCATAACCTGAGCGTTACTGAGGTGAGTGCTATGTTTGTGCACAGCCAAAAGCGATTTTGTGCTATAAAATGTGTAGTCATGTGCAGAGACATTTTTATAGTGGACTCATTTTGATGGTTTCTTTTAGACAAATTATTGCATTTTTTTATGCTTGATCTGGTAAAATTAATAATTTTAGTAAGAAATAAATGCAAAAAAAAAGGAAATACATTTACAACTGTACATACAACTTCCCCACTGATAGCCCGCAGCTGAAACATGTTGTTCCCCTCAGAAATAATGAAGAAAATCACCCTCAATATTTTATACCTAAGGCAGATTTTATTTTCAACTTTTGAACTCCTTTTCATTTCTACCTCTGAGGAAAAACTTGCCTGGTAGCAATGTAAGGTAAAACGGGAATGACAGCTTGAAACAAGAGAGGATTGCCACTTTTCATCAGCAGTCTGCTAAGTACCCAGCTAGAAAATGTTAACAGCTAGAAAGTGATCCTTGGATAAGTATTTTGGTTTGCTTCATCATGAACACACATACATGATTTGTATTAGGATGCATTCAGTGAGTTCGATTTTTTAATGTGTTTTATTTGTTTGAGTTAAGGTAATAGCCACAGACCCAGTGTATATCATAAGAAATCTTATATGTCTCTTCTGTCTTCAGAGTCATTTTTTCTGGCGAACTGCTCATGTCCCAGACATTTTTACAAAGTAGAAAAGTTTCTAGATGAAACCTCAACTGAACTGTTCTCGCTAGGGTTCAGTAAATGCCTTCCCAGATCTTTTTCCATCCAGAAGAAACCTCATTCCCTTGGAGCTTATTGGATAGTCTGTTTGCAAATGTTTTTTCCTTTATGCACTGTCCAAGAGCTTTTCCTGCAGGTATATATTTTAACCCAAGTAACTCTTCATTAACCTTAACAAGAGATGCATGGAACCTTAACAAGAGATGCATGGATGATTTTCCTGGACAACTCCTTGAGAAAGAATTTTCATATTTTTAAGGGATGTAGAAAAAAACATTGTGGCCTTACACTACCAAAAAGAAAATGTCAGCTCTAAGTATGCATGATACAGTGAGACAAAAAAAAAAAACCCAAACCCAACCACAATACCAAGAATTAAAAAAAAACAAAACCCCAAACAAACAAACAAATAAGCAGAAGTCAGATGGTAAGGAGACTTTTGTCAGGAGACGGATGTAATTAGGTTCATTGGAGGGCCACATGCCTGAGTAAATTGTCTTAGTAAGGGGAACATTCTCTCTTGTAAATTCAGTACTTTCTGATTTAAAAATGACCTGCCTAATATAAGGTTTGGAGCCTATAAAATAAAATGAAAACTTTTATGTTTTGAGGTTGTACAAAGAAATATCATTGCTTGGTTATTCGTACATCTTGCAAAACCGATACTTTCATGTGATTCAAATATTTATGCTCCTCATATGACTCAAAAGAATCTCTTGTTCTCATTGATAAAAAATGTTTTTCCACCAGATATATTTTGATGATATGCAACAGAAACTTCCCCCCATCATCGTCCTTAATCTCAGCAATGCTAAAACCCAAAATACAGAGCTTGTTATTGCATCACAGAAGACGTGAAACCTAGTAAATACTACAGAGTGCATGTAGCACTCTGTTTGTAGAAGCAGATTTTTTTTTTTTTTTAAAAAAAGCAGCTTGATTTTTCCTCTTAGTTTCATTTGAATAATCAAGCTTTAAATTGGAACACTTAAATGGAAGTCAAGGAACTTGGAGTGTGATGGAGGAAGCAGTAATCAGTTTGAAAAGATGTTGAATCTCTGATGAGCGTTGAATGTGTCAGATTAAGTTATGTCCTAGAAAGGGAGGTTCCCTGAACAACTGCTAGTCACTTTAAATTATTCTGCATTTCAAACAGGAAATCATCCAATTAGACTAACAGCTGCAGAGATTGGCATAAGCCTTGCATATTAGAAAATTAAAGAAAATGCAGCTGAGTACTATGTAAAGCAGCTAAGGTATGTCATTTTCCCCTCTCCTTTTCTCCAATAAAACTTAATTTCAAGGACTTTTAGGAGAAGGAAATGACTGAAAATTTGTTACACGTGATTAAAACAGGAAAAATCATTTGCCATTAATTGTCCAGATAATTTTATCTGACACTTCATATGGATGTTCTAACTGTCCTAAAATATCCATTATTTCTTTCAAAGTGGGTGGAGAATTTTGGATTTCTTCTTTTCTTGATACAGTTCCTATACCATCACTATTAATTCAAAAAGATTTAATGAAGATGAGCAACAGTATTATATTTGAAATACTGTCAAGCTAAGAGTCATATACATTTGAAACTTCCTGTAGAAGACAATGTGAAAGTGTGAAAAAGGTTTGAGGAAATATAGTTGAGGTCCTGAGAAGTAGTAACTCAGAACAAGGTGGAAATGAAATCTTATGTAATGAAAAAAGCAACCTCAACAACAGACTTCTGATGACAGAGAAAGACAAAATAAAATAAGATTGAAAATACAGTGTGCCATTTATACAATGTTCTATTAAAACACCTTGAGCATTCAACTGTATCTGAGAAAGGAACTAAAATCAATTTACTTTTACCCAGACATCCTCTATGTAGTTTCAGGTTCTGAAGATGTAAATCAGCCAATATAGCAAAATTATGATTACCATTTAATAATTGGACTAATAGCAGATACCAGTGTCTAAAACAACAAAGCAGATGGAGGGATGAAGTGTCAACCACAAATGAAATTATGAAGTTATTTCTATTTTATTTTTGTGAAGAAATGTGTTTTAATCGAAGAAAATTATTCACACAATAAAGCTCTTAGACACCTACACATGCCCTCCTAGCACTTTTGAGGGTGTACACCCCATAATTGGCTTTCCAGAGACATGCTTCATTTCTGAAGAGGTTCTTCTTTAAAGAACTTCAGATTAGATAAGGACTTTGATTTTTTTCACTCACCAGACATTAAATGTCAGGGCACATTCTCATGCTACATACACAATTCCTTCTACAGTCTTTGCTCCTAAGTGTTTTGCCTGGGGTCTCTGTCCTTTTCATATACACACGACATCTCGTAACTTAACAAAAGAATTCATTGAAATCACAACTGAATCTCTAGCAGACAGTGATACAGCCTTTAATTGCCATAATTCCTCTCAGCTAACTTTAAAAAGCTGCTTTCCCCTGATGCCTTTCAAATGAGCCTCAAACCATAATTAGGAAAAAGTCCAATAATTTTCCTTAATATGTAATTTCAAATTGCTTCTTTAGAGGATCTTTAACTAGTGTTCAAGCTTTGAAAGTCTTGATAGGATCAAAGACAAATTCATCAGGAAGAATATATAGAGGAAAGTGACTAATTTATGGTACCAGTATATATTTACCTCACATCAAGATTTAGCCAGCTCTGGAAAGATTAGATCTGAATTGCCACTGAAAGGATTTTTTTTTTTAGTTAAAATGTATAATTTCAGTAAGAAAGAAGAACTAAAGACAATCCAGGAGACACTCTCTTGCTTGCTGATAGATAAAGGATAAAGGATTCACAGGCTAAGCTGCCTCTAAGGAGTGAATTTTCATAGTCTAAAGATGTAGTCTGGTATCATTTAACTTTAAAAGTTAGAGTATGTTTAAATGGTTGATGGAATCAAAAGTTTAAATATGTTCAAATGAAAGGTTTCAATAGAAACCCTGTTGCTTTTAGGTGACACAGAAGACGCTTCTCCTTGAGAAAATTAAAATTCGCATAGAAATGTTAGGTTTAAAATTCAACAGTGTGGTAGAGTAATTATGTAATGTAGTGGGACCAAAGAGAGCACTGCATTAACTCAGACTGACAAATGTGTGGAAATCACTCTAACCATTGCTGAAATGCAAAAGTATATGTTAAAAAAGGAATGCCCTTCGTATTACAAAACACTGCACAATTATTGTAGTCATATGGTCCCAGCCCAAATACACCAACATTGGGTGTTGGTGTACCGTTGTCAGTGTGCAACTGATCAGCATAACCAGCACCGAACGGGCATATGAAGTTCTTTCAACTCGCACAGTAAGTCCAGTGCTTGGCCTTGATGCTGTCATGAAACAGTCAGGGTCCAGAGCTGTACAGCTGCCTATGACAGAACTATTCTCAACCAGACATGAAAAAAAAAAAAAAGGGTACAAATCACACCTGTGGAGCTGAATTTAGCCAGGAGACATGACAACACCAGACTGTACTCACCCACTACCTTGTTTTGTACCTGTAGTCTGCGTATTCTGCCAAGGGAAAATTCAGAGAGTAGTTATGGAACTGCATTTTGCACCTCCTGTCAAAGATTGCTTCTTGTATTGTTTAATAAGAGTCACTTAATTTGACTGTAACACATTTAATGTGAGAGCTGGTGCAATCATGATACAACGACCATTGAAAATCAGCTGTAAATTTGTAAATTCTCCTTTTTCTTTTTCTTTTTTTTTTTTTTTTTTTTTTTTTTTTTTTTTTTTTTTTTTTATTAAAGCTCCTAATGTCCTAATGCATGGATTTGAAAGGACTAGTTATCTGGAGAATTCTTTTTCTTATGGTCACTAAGTACTGCTTTGACCCAGAAATGATAGTTTGGATGCTCAGTTTATCCTGGTGTGGTGGCTTTTTGTTGTATACTCAGAGATTTTAAATGTTTCATAAAATGTTTCATCTAAGCAACTGTTTTTAAACTGTTTCTTTTAAGCAAATGAAGAGTAACTGCAACCATCTAATCTAATCTCACACATGCCAGGAGCAAAGACTTTGACAGATGAGATCCTGACTCCTGTCTAGTCAAAGCATTTGCAAATAGTATGCATTTTAGAAACATTTAGAAACATGATGGTGCTTTGAGCAACCTGGTCTAGTGGGAAGTGTCCCTGTCCATAGTAGTGGGGCTGGAACTAGAAAACCTTCAAGGTCCCTTCTGACCCAAACCATTCTATGATTCCATGATTCTATGTCCAGACCATCTCCAAAATTGATCTAATCACACAATCACATAATCAATCGATTATGATCAAATTGATCTAACAATCTCTAATGATATTATGTTGTTTCAAAAAAAATGAACAGCTAGCTGGTATGAACTTTACTCTTGAAAAATAAGATGCCAGTGTAATGAATGTTATTCCTTACATGGTTTTGAGAAATATGTCTTTCCAAACTAACTTCATTTTACTTTTATGAGAAGATGAAGAGCGTGGCCAGCAGGTCGAGGGAGGTCATCCTGCCCCTCTACTCTGTCCTGGTGAGGCCCCATCTGGAGTACTGTGTCCAG
>JAOQGH010000001.1:190826772-190848142 GCA_025769975.1 Gallinago jamesoni | reverse complement strand
CCTCCCCCCCCCCCCCCCCAAATTATAATTTTTTTTTGTTTTGAAGCCAAACACGCAAGGCACAGAACCTTGATATTTGACAAGACATGATCTTGCACTGAGGTTGTTTTTTGGATATCAAGAATGTGACCGAGTATATGCACAGAACTGTTATAAGGATTTGCATGATTATTCAATAATATGAAAGAGAATGGTCTTGTAGGATTAGAGGGACAGTCATTGCCTTCATGGGGAGCAGCAAGGACTGTCTGCTCTGTAAGAAGAGGTGAGCCATGAGCCAAAGGTGGCAACTATATTGGCAGGGCTGGGCCCTCTCCAACAAGAGCCCAATGCCATAGTGCTTAAGCAGCAAAGAGCAGA
Organism: Gallinago jamesoni; assembly: GCA_025769975.1. Lineage (NCBI taxonomy): Eukaryota > Metazoa > Chordata > Aves > Charadriiformes > Scolopacidae > Gallinago > Gallinago jamesoni. Next base: position 190,847,782 of record JAOQGH010000001.1, on the reverse strand, counting down.
GCAGGTTGACAACAGTGACTAGAGTCAACCAGGGTCCAGCTGGCCAGTTCCATCCATAGTCACAAGACAGGGCTGAGGGCAAGGCAGAAGTTCAAGTCAGCAGGACAGGATCAGGGCTGAAATGAGGCCGAAGCACTCAATGGCCAAAGCATCTCGGCTCCACCTCCGGATTACTCATCCTGGCAAACACTGCCCATACATCACAGAAATGTTGGATGTGTAAAAAATAATTTCTTCACTGGAAATTAGGTCCTCACTGGCACTATGAGATGCTTTTAGACTGATACACCTGGAAGATGTGAGAGACTACAACTACACATCTGCAAAACTTGCATGGTGCTAATTTTGGAGAAGTTCCACAGGCTAGTATGAAGGAAAAGTTCTCTAATGGTCTAACATACATGATAGAACGATTGATTAGTAGAAGAACAGTTGATTAGTAGAAGAAAGCAGGGAAACTAGTCACAGAAAAAGGAAGCATTGCATAGTGAAAATATAAAAAACAAATATAACTGCAGAGAAAAAAGAATTGTAAGAATTATTTTTAGTCTCATACTCCTGATATTGTAATTAACATCAAAATTAACATTTAAAAGTTAGTTAACATTAAAATGAATATTGATGAGAAAAATTGAATACTATATATATATTATGATCATATTCTCTATCAGAAATCCCAGTATGAAATTTCTGTGGCAATACAAACTAAAGTGGAAGAGATTTCAATTTATTTTTTTGAACCAAGAATGAAAATATTTTTCTGAAACTGCAAAAATATAACATTATGCCATCTTGGGTTTTTTTTGCAAAATATTGTGATGTAAGACATAATACAATAAGTTAAGTTGTTTTTACTTTTTAATTTAACTGTTTAAGAAGATAAAATTGAAACATTTAATTAATTAAAAAACAACTAAGATTTTTCACAGTTCTGTCACTCTTACATTTTGCACTCTTTTAGGTTTTGTTTTGCATATTAAAATTATGGCAACAAAGTGCAGTTCAACAATACAATTTATGCTATTAACATTCAAGGTCTCTTCAGACCGGGACCCCTTTGTACTCAGTTGAATTTGGTCCAAACAATTTGGACAGTCAAAAATGTCTGGAGAAAGGAAGAATTTCCCTTGATTGAGGAGGATCAGGCTAGAGATCAGAATGGTTGGAGTTGAAAGGGACCTTAAGGGTCACCGAGTTCCAACCCCCCTGCCATGGGCAGGGACATCTCCCACTAGAGCAAGTTGCTCAAAGCCCCATCCAGCCTGGTCTTGAGCACTTCCAGGGATGGGGCATCCACAACTTCTCTGGGCAACCTGTTCCAGTGTCTCACCACCCTCACAATAAATAATTTCTTCCTAGTATCTAGTCTAAATCTCCACTCTTTCAATTTAACTTTCACATGCACAAAAATTCTAACCTGTGAGATAGGTTATGGAGGTTTTGTAGTACATGTTATAAGGTGTTCATTTATGGTAACTAACAGCAGATGAGCCTATCAAAATGAGCACTATTCCACAGATAATATTAATGCTGCAAGCTGCAGTTCTGATTGTCCTAAGTTTTTCTTAAATTTTCAATGAAAGCCAAAATGACCAGATAATTCAGAAATGTTTATGTTTTTGGAACAAATCTTTTGATGTTTAGATGTCATCACTGCTGCACAGAAACAAAGGGTGAAATATACCATCTTGCCAGCAGAATAGAAGGCAATTGTTTTCATTTTTATGCTTTTGCTCAGGGACAACACTTGTCAACAACACCTACGTGAGGGAATCTGAGTCCAAAGGGCCCAATCTGGTGGGCTATGAGCTGCTCTAGGATGAGTCATTTTCCATCTTTCCTGATAATGCTGCTTCATTTTTTACATTTTCATTGATCAAGAAGAGGAAAGAATGGGTGGAACCAAGTGGTTAGGTTACAGCATTCTTCTGAAAGGGCCTTCTGTGCCTAAAACATAGCTAGTTGAAAGCTCATTTACTGATAAGAACATTAATGGCAATTCTGTTTGAAGTACAAACGTTGTTGTTCCCAGTAAATGGCTAAAATATTGGGATATTATTCAGTAGATCCCTTGTATTATCTGGAGAGAGAAAGCATTTATAAAGAAACAAAACTACTTTTTATTAAAACATCTTCATCCTGTTGAACGGTCTGATTTTCATAACATCTACTGCCTCTGCTATATTAATAATACATCAGTAGAGCTGGTTAAAAGGATACCTTAGTTATTCTAAAATGCATACAATTTCAGATAAAATCCTAAACAACATAGTTGGGCCTAGAACTTGATGAAAGCATGGAAACCTTTAAAAGAATATGCATTTCTTTCCCCTTTCTCCTCTCCAAACTCGCCATCAATAAAAAGTATGTGCACTGGGATAAAATTTACCTTTTAAATAAAACTAAGTAATTAAGGTATGCAAAAAAAAGATATGACAAACGATGACTTTCAATATTTTATGCCGTATTTCTGCTAACAATTGCTAAACACTTTGAATAAAGACAAAAGGAGCAACTTAATCCTAATATAGTTTTCAGTCTAATCTCAAGTTTACGGCACACCCTATTAGAGTTGCTTTTCAATGGCATATTTCTTTTGCTGATATTCACAGTAAATTTCCAATTGCCATTTGATGGTTATCTTCAGTTTTTAGCATATTTTACATGTAACGCTGGCTTCATATTCCCTGTATGTAATGCACAATGTAACAGTGGATACAAAATCCAATGTCAAATCACCATATATAAAATCCTTCAGACATTCCAGACTCCTAGAACACATAAGGAAGCTTTTTAAATATAAAAATATGCTAGTGTTATAAATCTGTGTTGTGTGTTTCCCATTGTTTGTTTCAGGTAATGTAAAGTAACAAAAACTGCACTCTCTTGACACAGTGATCTTACCAAAAACAAGTCATAGAATCATGGAATCGATGGAGTTGCAAGGGACCTTAAGGGTCACCAAGTTCCAACCCCCCTGCCATGGGCAGGGACATCTCCCACTAGAGCAGGTTTCTCAAAGCCCCATCCAGCCTGGTCTTGAACACTTCCAGGGATGGGGCATCCACAACTTCTCTGGGCAACCTTTTCCACCACCCTCACAGTAAAGAATTTCTTCCTTATATTTAATCTAAATCTCCCCTCTTTCAATTTAAAGTCATTACTCCTTGTCCTATCGTTACATTCCCTGACAAAGAGTCCCTCTCCAGCTCTCCTGTAGGCTCCCTTCAGGTATTGGAAGGCTGCTATAAGGTCTCCCTGGAGCCTTCTCCAGGCTGAACAACCTCAACTCTCTTAGCCTGTCTTCATATCATAGGAGCTCCAGCTCTCTGACCATCTTTATGGCCCTAATGTATCTATAGTAACAGTTATACCTATTGGCCCTAGGAGAGATGAATTAAGCATGACTGGTGGAAGGAATTCTCCTGATTTGAGCATGTTTTCCTGGAAAATAGCAGCCAGATTGACAAAAACATGGTAGAGAAGTAAATAGCCATGCCTGGAGATTAGTAACCAAAAGTAAAGATGTGACTCTCTGTGTGTGTAAGTGCGTGTGTGTGTTGTGTTACCATTTTGTTGTTGTTGTAGTGACAGTTTATTATTATTATTTACTAATTTAAGTTATTATTATTTTGTTAAGTTTAGTTACCAAAGTATCTGTTATAAAATAAGTATACTTGAATTAAGCAAGAGCTTGTCTCTTACCCTGACATAATCACATCCAAGTTAATCAATCAACTTTCATGTAACACTGTAATGAAATTTGATGGGAGGTGTGTGAGATTTATCAAGGGCTGTGAATCAATCCCTAAATTTGAGCACTTAGCTCCTGTGGGACAAATTTATGGAAAAGAGATAACACAGGAAATCCTAAAACTGTTTTAAATACTCGTTTGTAATCATTATTTTATTTAATATCTTTGATTATGTCTCAACCAATCTTTCATCTTATTTATTGCAGTCAATCTCATAGTTAAATAATTTCTCTTAGTTTTACATTTACTTTAGATCAGAACTCATTATACAAAAGAGATCCACAGCCGAGTGATACTGTCTGCTAAATAAATTCATCATTGCTTTTCTGTAAGAAGTTAAATTCTTAAATATCTTGCTTTATAGATGGGACGGAGAAAAATTATACAAACGGTCTCGCACTTGCATGATGCTTAAAACCATATGCAACTCAAGACACACATCTTGAAAATGTTTGCTATTGCCATTAATGAAAACTCTAGGAAACTTGAGTGGGAAGAAAGAGGTGGAAAGCTTACACAGTCCATACAGGTGTATTTCAGTAGGGCGACAATTTGACCTGACCTTACTGTATATTGGTACAAAGCAAGAATAAAGAACTGTTTTCTGATTCATCCAGATTGTTAACCTCAAAGCACTTGAAGAACTGTTGGCAAAAAAGTAAGAGATTTTAACAAGAGTTGACATTGCCGTTGCAAGGCATGAGGAGTTGACAGGTTAACATCCTTCTAAATGTACATTACCATATGCTTGAGTTGAGATTTGTAGAGTTTTGTCTTCTTAGAGTCTTATGTTCAAATAATTCAGTTGGATGAAGTTATTCCTGCTTACATTATGTATCTGGCTGACTCATAACTGGTGCTTATATTAGCTGATTGCAGAATGAGGAAATCATGGCCTAATTTCAAGTTAGAGAACATTCTGTGAGAAAATGAATGCTAGTCTCTTTTAAAAATTCATAGTGCCTTCTGTCTTATTTGGAGTTGAGTGGTCATTTTATTACCAGGTGGTTTTAGCACTGTATCATTGATATCATATAAATATGTGACTGAAGAGTTTCTTAGAGGGAATTTCTGACTTTACTCTTTAACAACAAGTTTATAATTTTGCTTCTTAAATTTAGATATTTCCCCTTGTAAAGACTGGCATTGGTTGAAGGCACTAGAATGCACTAATGTGAATGTTGGACTGTTATTTCCATCACCAAAACATTTCTTTTTGGTGCCAATTTTTCACAGACATTTTTGTGATTGCAATACTATACATAGCAGACATCAGGCTCTACTTTTCATTTAACTCAATGCTGAAAAGCGTGAGATCAGGCATAATTTCTCCCAGACAAATGGACATATTTTGCATAGCTGAAAAGTCAGTCTCCTAATCTTGTGTTTAAGAATTTTTTAATTACTATAGTAGTGCAAACATAGCTTTGTATGTTAAGGTCTGTCCATCTCTATCTATACACTTATTTCTTTAAGTTGGTGTGGCACTGTTTCATTTCTGCTTCTGGCTTCAAGATTTATTGCTTTGATTTAGATGAAAGCTGTTCTTATTGCACTATGGTGAAACCTGAAAAGCATGTATTTTCACATTGTGCTGTCTAATTTCAGGTTTGTCTCATGTTGTTAGTTGAACTGATGCACCTCCGTGTACAAGAAAGCTTCAGTTCATAAACTTTATGAATTACTTTTATGAATTCAGGATTTAATCTTGAGTGACTAGAATTTTTGTGTTTCACCTTGTTGGAGCCAGAATGCCCCCACTGCTGTTCATGAACATTGTAAGCTACTATGTCCCTTTTTTCACCTGTCAAAATATCAGAAATATGAAACATATACCATTTTTTTTTAACTTTCTACTGGTTTTCTAAGCACATGTTACCACTTCATCTGTATTAGTACATATCCAATGATTCTTTTCACTTCTTATTTTTACATGAAAATTTAAAAAGGCTGGTGTTTTTTATTAATATGTGGAGACAGAGTGTATATTTTAAAAATTGTTACTCTCAAATATGGCAGTGCTTCAAGACCCTATGAAATCTATTGAAAAATGACTTTATTGTAGTTCAAAGTGTATTAGCTATTAAGTATAAATGCAGTGAACTGAAAAAAAATAATAAACTCAACAAATATTTTCAATTAACTTACAATATCATTATGTAGAAGAGCTTAGGAAAATCCCATCCTGCTGAAAAAAACGTGTTGAAATTAAATTATTTCTGCATTTTTTTTTCCACCAGCATTATCATTCCTGTCTTGAAATGTTATTATCATTGATGCCAAGTTATTATAATTCAGGAGTTATGTTTCTACAGATCTCTCTATATTCAGTTTTAATATTATGAGAATTCTTGGTACTGTCATAACTTATATCAACATTAGGAAGGTTCAGTGAGCTCTCTATCTATCTATTATTGAAGCATATTTGGCAGGTGAATAATCTGAAGTTTGGATCTTGGTTGGCTGAGTTGCATTTTGGTTATCCATAAATAATGCAGATCTGAACTCAGCTGTGATCAGCATTCACTGTCTTACACATTTTGAATGATTAAATGAAAATATAAGCAAACAGACATGAGCCTAAATAGTGCATACATTGCACTATTTTCTCTGTAAGATATCTGTAGGTGAAGATTCATTCCCAGCTAACCCCACACCAACAAAGCCTAAAACTTGTTCATTGACTTTCATATATTCCTTTACAAAAAAAAGTAAGAAATAAACATCAGAATGATCAGAATGATTATTACAATTATGATGAATAACCAACAATGCTGTTGATTCCTGTAAACTTATTTTCAGAGTGATTTATATATTTCATACCTGCTATTTGAACACATCTACTGCACAAAGATTGGTCTAAGGACACTTCAAATTCTTACTTCCCTGCAATACAGTAGGAAACACTTGAGGAATTCTATTGGAAACCATCTGGCAGCAAATAAGTAGGAAAAATTAAAAAGACTATTTTCAGTCCTGAGTCCCCTTTTAGTGTCTGCTGTCTGTTCATGTTGTTACTCACCCAGCTGCCAAGTGGAACAAAATGTGCTGCTGCTATTCTGGGGTTACAAACAGCATATTTGAGAGGACAGATAACATAATTCAAGATTCTGCAGCTGAACTTTTTAAAAAAAAATTTAAGGCATGTAACACTCTAACCTTGTAATAATCTCACACAGTTTGGTCAAAAAAGTATTAAAAAATGTTAGGAAATACTAAGTATTCCTGTTTCTGCAGGGAATTAGGAAAAGTTAAATGGAGAAATAATTTGAAGGTTGAAAAGACAAGATTTAATGAAGCAGTCCAAAAGGTAAGACCTATATATCGCACTATCACTTTACTAAGGATTTAAAAGCATAATAAGGTTTGTGACAGAATTGTCACCAGTTTGTTTTACAAGACATCAGACTTAGTCTATGAGAAAATTTAGGGAAACAGGTGTCTCAGAAGCACCCAACATACATTGTTTTGGAATACTGCGTCTGGAAATATGTAGTCATCTTTTAGATAATACTTGCATTTGAGCTACTCATCTATGTAGGAACCAAACTTCTCTTTTTCACCCCTCGGTTCCTTATTAATCATCCCAAGAAATATCAAACTTCAGCAAAACCCAGTCTTTCTGTTTACCTTGCAAAATTCTCCATGAGGAAAAGCAGAAGAGTGTGGATGTTGCCTAACATTGCTGAGTTCTAAGCAAATACTTTAGTCAGAGATGCTTCCAGGATTCCTGATATCAGTACTGTGTCTATGTCCCAGCCAAGGGGGCTGGGACCACTTGGAAGGCAAGTGGCATATCATAGCACCAGTCCACATGATTAAAATCTCTCCTGTCCTCCGAGTAAGATGGTCTCGTCCATACTGCCCATCAGCAGCAGACCTTGGCCAGTGCTATGCATAGTGGTTTCTTGGTTTTGTTTGTACACTGCTGGGCATGCAAAACCCATACTGACATGGTTTTGGACCGTGGTTTAAGGACCAGGCTGTCCTTAGAAATAATGAATCATAGAATCTTAGAATTATTTAAACTGTAAAGGACTTCTGTAGATCACCTAATCCAGTTTTGCCTAGAGTGGATCCAGGTTCCTTGGGGACTTGTTTAGTCATGCTTTTAATATCTCCAGAGAGAGAAACATACTTACACTGTTAAATAATGGAGAGCTGGGGATTGAATTGAATATTAGACCCTCATTGCCCAGACGACTGAACTGCTAGCTCACTCTCTGGGTTTATATGATCCAGCTTTTTTGATTCAGGACAAATGCCCTACTTATTATGGGTTTGCAGTTATCAGTCCCCAGATATTTTTCTTTAGCAGTGTTGACGTAGACAATACAGCTGTTTTGATCAGCGTATTGCCCAACTAAGGCAGGTCCTCCAGAGCTGAGCTACAGAGCGCCCACTGCAGTGTCTCTGTATCTGTGGCATTACAAAACTGGAACCTCAATAAATCACCAGTGAATTAGTAATGGACCTCATTGTGTTTCTTTATTAATTTCAGTTTAATATAATAAAGATATTATACAAGGCTCTAGGTGGTCTTGTATTCAATTATATATTAAATATGACTAAATTACATCTCATCAGCATTTAAATCAGTTTCCTAAGCAAGCTAACACCTACTCCCTCTGTGTACCTCCTAAATACATTCAGCTTTCTCCAGAGTACAAATGTAGCTGTTGCAGAGTAAACTCTGAAGAAAATTTGAGCAACTAGGAAATGCTGCAGGCAATGTTCAGCTTTATGCTTTTGCTTTATAAAGGGTGGGAAACAGCTTGAGCATTGCTGCCACATGCATAAGGGGCAGGGAGAGTGCCATTGTCTCTCAAGCAGATTCGTCCCTAGCCAGGTAAGTTTTTATAGACCATATTTAGTACCTTAAATTTCAGTAGATCATTTATTGCATCAGATTTCCACAGATAACCCCACTGTGTAAGAATCTTCAATTTCTGAATAATTTCAATGAATAATTTCAATGTCTGTCATACACAGGATATTGTGCAACCCTGTAGGGCTAACAAAGGAACGATGAGCCTCTGAAATGAAAAGTCAGGAGATGAAAACTACACAAAAGAAAAGGGTTTTATGGAAAGTAAACTGGTAAGGGATAAATGATATTTTAATGAGATCTCAGGTTTGGCTATAGTTGAGTTCTCTGTCATTTGACTTTGTCCTCTACACAATGGCAGTTTCAAAATGGAAATATTAGACTATGCAATAGTATATTTGCCTAAATATTAAATCATTTAAGAGTCTTACATAGTGTGTAAATTTTCTATTTTAATTGTCTGATATTGTTTATGGCTGCTGCTGTCTTCAGCTACCTTATGAGAACTGGAGTTTTCTCATATGTGTTTGGTAAGAGGACAAGAGGCAATAAACAAAAGTTGTGAAGGGGAAGGTTTCAAGAAGATATTAGGAGAAATTTTCTCACAATGCAAGTAGCCAAATACCAGAAAAACTTGCCCAGAGAAGATGTGAATTTTCTTAGAGATATTTAAAACTCAGTTGAGCATATCCCTGATCTCATATGGTCCTGCTTATAAGCAGGAAAAATCAAGAAGCCTCTAGAGGTCCATTCCAACCTAAATTAGCCCATGATTCTGTGATTTTTATTATTTTTTTTATTTTTATGTGATATGGCTTATTATTTATATGATATATGCAAAAATTAATTATAAGTGGAAAATCACAATAAATCAGTAGGAGAATATTATGAAACAGCAAAAAATAAATAATTGTTACTTCTAAAACTTTCCAACAACTTCAAAATATGGTGGAGTCGCAGCTAACCACAGGCCGGACAGTTTTAGATTGGCTGAATCATTTGGCAAGATGGGATCATGAATGATATGAAAGAACATAAATCTAGAACTAAAGACTGTAAGTCTCACAGGTATAAGGACCTGAGATAGCTACATCTGTAGTAAATAATGAGATAATAATGACATGGCAGGAAAATGATTCTCAAATATATAAGCAATGAATTACCAAGTGGGAGCAGAACAGCAGATATCTTCATTAATGAGATGTCAATGGAATATGGATTACACTTTTCAAGTAAGACTTCAACAAATAGTAGAGAACTCCCAAAAGAATTATACGAACAATAAAAATGAAATTTTCAATCTGGGCATTTTCTGTGGGCAACCTAAAAAAAGAAAGCTTTTTAATAATTTTACTTCAAAAAATTATTTCAACCAGTTTTGCATCTGAAAAGGATCCTGCCTTAAAGAACAACATGGTGGGATGTTTTATGCTAAAGTCTATCATACTGCAATTATCCAACTTTTTATAGAATAAAGCTAAAGAAATTCCAGTCTTTATACACTTTTCTGCAAAAGAATAAGGGCTGATTATATACATGAAAATATACAAAATCATATGACTCCACTGACAACTTCTTGATCTTGTCTTATACCAGCGCTCTGTGCTTAGGCAAAGTTCTTTACATTCTCAAATAAGCAAACAATTTGAGGAAAATGAAACAAAGTAAATATTTCTGTAAGGAAAGACAATAATTTTGGTTTAACAATATTTTTTCTCATTTTATAGTGGCTGCTACAGTAGTGGCTTCTTATGCAGGCACTCTACTGCAGAATTTTTGAGTGAAGCATCTTTTAATGGGGGCAGCACTCATGAGAACAGCAATCAGGAGCAGCATGTTTCTGTAAACACCTGCAACACTTAGCTTGCATTTGATTTTAGCTTCGCTGTAGGATGGCAGAGCTCCAATGGTTTCATTAGTCAGGACTTTGAGACCTGAGCCCATATTTATTTTATTATCTCTGTTTTCTCCACCTCCAGTTAGCATGTCATAAGCACTTCATAAGCACTCCTGGCTTGTGGAAATCCATGAGACGCACATGACTGTCTCTATTAACATCCATAAATCCTATATCTGCCTGAACTTGAATTCATTAAATTCACACTTGCAGCTAACCCTTGAGCCTTGTAACAACCTTATTGATGTTTAAATAATCTTGTATGTCTTTACTTTTTCCGCTGGTGCTTGCAAAAAGTTTCCTTTTCAGTCATTATGGCAGGTAAGGTGAAAACAGTGATTCTAGGGAATTTAAAGGTGTTAGAGAATAGTTCATTCCTGAGTGGGTTCCAACACAATCTGTTTCTTAATTTTCAATATATCATTGGAAATTCTCAACATTACATAAATATGCTTTAATCTCAGTTATAATTATAAAACAAAAGCGTATTTACTCAAATCATGTTAAGATATTGTGAAATACCCTTTTAAGACAAAATAGCCTAGGAACAGAGAATTTTACTTGTTTTATTGCCAACCAGCACAAACCTCCCCAAAATGATTTGAGTATTAAGCAGAAGCACGCTGGTTTGAGTATGTGTGATGGCTTCTGCTGCTTGTACTTTACAGGTTTCTTGTTGTTCAGCTTGTAATGGGGTTTGCTGCTTTATTCCTTTGAGTCCTTAACCCAGTGTGGGTGACCCATGGCCATAGTCCCTCAGGGGATATTCCTACCCCTTTGGGCATGCAGTGCTCCTCTAACTAAATAAAGTTCTGGCACCCAGTGGTTCGGTTCCCTCCGCTGTTGTTTTGTTTGCATGAGGCCTATGTCCACCAAGAAGCAGACAACCCACCTGCACACAATATCACTCCATCTTTGCCTGAAGATGGTGACTATGGGTTTTGAAACAAATAGATCTGGCAAACCATCATTTGGTGATTACTAAATTTGGTGATTACTAGTAGGAAACAGGGACCATGACCCTCCACAATCTTCCTTAGTGCTAGAAAGGTAGCAGGAGTTATTGTAGAGTGAAAAGCGTCATAGGCCCCAGCTATTCAGGTAGCTTTAGTTCATTAGTCCTGTTTCCCACGAAGCAACTTATTCTAATTACTTCACACGGAAGTTGGAAATTTCTGATAATCTTTAAAAACCTTCCAAACAATATATTCAGTTATTATAATGATGGAAAGCTGTCAACAAAATCTATTTTATTTTTAATATATTTTTATTTTTAATAAAATATTATTTTTAAGTATTAAGTATTTCTTTATTGTCCAAGCTATGGACCCTTTAATTGTGCCATGAACACCTCTGCAACCAGACAATAATAATTTCATACCTACGCTGCTGTCAGCCATGGTAGCTGTTAGCCAGATGCTGAGAAGTACCTTCTAATCTAGGTGGCCAGAGTCATATAAGTTATATGTTTGTTAATCAAATGAAGTCAGACAAGTCCCTTTCCATACATTTTCCATAACAAAAATGTTCAGAATAACCTCTTTGACATTGAAACCCAGAACAACAAAAATCTGCCCCAGTGTCCAGGAACATTTCGTTAAATTTCAAGCTGTGGACAATGTTATTCCCAAATCTTGAGGAAGTTATGTTCTTGGGGAAAATAAATTTGAGAGAAAGCAGCTTCTTTATGTTTAGTGGGAAGAATATAGCATATGGAATAAGTGGTCCAAAAGACATGTAAGGCAGGAATCTCATATTCTCTACTACATCTGCCAGAAGCTGCCTAAGTATCTCAGCAAATCAAATCCAGTTCTCTACACGAAGAGAAAGCCACTGATCAGCATTTTTAACAAACTGAAGGGACTTATATATTTCTCTCTAGAGTGGATAACTAAAAGCAGATTATGGGGACAAACTCTTGGCTCTTGAAACCTGCTCTTTGGAAAGAGAATTTGGCTGAAATTTATTATAGCTTAATCCAGCTATTAAATTGCACATGTACTCTTGCTATCTATCTTCAGCTTTTAGATCTGATGACTGTTGGTGATGTTGCTCTTTGCTTGGGCTCTAATACACCAATGTAATGCCTAGGGGCTATTCTGCCAATGAGGGAAGAAGAAGTCTTGTAAACATTGACAGAGTAGCTTGTCCTCCTCAGAAGAAGGTAAAGCACACAAAACCTAGCCTCCTTGGAATCCTTTCCAACTATAGCTATCTAAACCCCACTAGCATTTAGAACTTATTTCTTATTTTAAAAGTGTTTTCTGAAAAATATGTCCAAACAGTAATATCAAATCCATAGTATATGCAAGCACATCTTGTATAAAAGACCACGTAGCTCATTAAGATTCCATCCTATAAGGAATATGTGAGATCTGTGTTGCATTGTCCTATGCTTGCACACAACAGCAGGAAATAGGACTGTCCAAATACCCTCTAGGGTGCATCTTCAAATATCCTTACCTAATCATAGAATTTTTCCACTACACATATTCAAGCATAGAATTTTATTTCCACAAATATTCTCTAAAGTACTTTCAGACCTCTCTGTTCTGCTAGTAATCAACATTTCTGAAGAGCCCCTAGCACTGTGAAAAGAGCAGAAATAAGGTTGCTACTATATATTATTAACCTGCTTATGCATGGAATATGGACTATGGACTGTGAAGAGATCATATGGAATTAATCTCCTGTAGGAGTAATGCATGCAGGCTAAACAAGTTCACCAAAATTCCTATTTCACATGATTTTGAATGTCTATAAACTAATTATCTCATCTGTGTAGAATACCATAACCTTCCAGTATAGTTTTATGGAAAAAAAATGCATTCATCTTGTTTTTCTAGTGTGTGATGAATCACTCCGAAGAAATGCCCATTTATCCCCATTGACTGCCTAGCTGAGATGCAGATAGCAGGATTTGCATGAAGAAAGATCACTCTAACTTCTAATATCCCTTCAAATTCAATGAAGAGAATTACATATATCCAGAAGGTGATTAATGTGGATATACACATTCCCATAGTACAGTGTATTCTCTTAATTATGTCTTTCTCCATTGTCTATTACAAGCATGTAGAAGTACAGATGAAACCTTATGGTTAAAGTTAGATGAGATGAAAGTCACGTATGCAGTTATTTTCCAGTTCTGCTGGAACACATCTTCATCTTACTCACAAGTGTGATGAAGTCTAATATATTGTCCATATGCTTCCCTTCCAGTTTGAAACTCTTGTCTTAAAACACCAGCAGAAAGACACTGAAGGAAATTCAATCAATTTTCTGGATAGTGACCCAATGGTTGTATCTACATTAGGAACTGACACTGTGTAAAATGGGAAGGGCTAAAGTATTACTTGGCTGTATATATATAGCATGACTCCAAATATAGACTCAAGGTAAATTTGCTGAGAAGAATCCTCTCAGTACATTGAATTATGACTTAGAGAAACTTCTAAATCATGGTAGATTTTCATGTTTGGAGACTTCATGTGTGCCATCTTTTTCTTTTTATAAGGTTTAAGAGTGGCTAACACAGTAAAATCCAAAATCCTCAGAATAAGAGCGACTTCTTTCTCTCCCTTCCATCACAACCAGTAAAAAAAACCATACAAAACAATTTCAGTTCTTGTTGACAGCTGTGAAATCTTACTGAATGCTCAGAGGTGTAACTATGGAAATCATTTGGCTTGTAGGATCTTATTGTTTATTTTAAAACTTTTTTACGCCTTCCTCTGAAATTGCCATCTCCTGGCTCCTGTTAGGCAGAGGATATGCCACTTTTCTAATCTATCATTTCCTATCATTGGTAATGATGATTGACAAGAAAACAGCATAGCTTGTCTATTAGAACCAAATTGAATTTGCAAGGATGCTAGTGAGATTATATAGTTATGCACCCACATGTGTGCACAGCCGTACATGTATGTCTAAAATTAACGTATCCAACATAAATCAATGAACTTTCAGGTTTCTCTGCAATTGAAAGTAAAGTTCAGGAAGGGATACATTTTATGAAGAAGAAAGCTTTGTTACTCCTTTCTCCACCAGACATGATAGACATACCACTTACATTTATACAAGGAAATGAAAAAGGTCAATAGTACGAGCTAGACAATTGACTTGTGACCCTTCATTAGCTTGCTCTCTCACACCCATTTGGTTTGTGGAAATTAGCACTCTGCCAGATAGTGCCCAATGGATAATACATGACAGACTCCGTTCCCAAAGGGCAACAGGAGACAGTTACTCTTTTTTTGGAAGGGCAGAGGCAGCAGCTTTGCGAATGCAAGTTCTGCCATTCATCTGTCTCACAGCTACAGAGCTGAGTCTGCCCTGTGTAATTTAGTAGTGTGAATGTACCCAGATGGATCCAGGCTGTGACACTTGGCAGCAGCAGCCAGAGGCATAAGCAGTGAATTTTGAAGTAGGAGTAGTCTTTTCTACAAAGGTCTCTCCTAACACAAGACAGCAATCTCATTGTTATATTAGAATAGACTCGCGAGCCCCATTTAGCTCTGTTTCTCTGCAGCTAGGAGTGATGAAAGGGCAGTGACTGTTTTCACCTGGGACCACTTACAGTTGAATCCTTTAGCCATACTTTTTCTTTTCCCAGAGGTAAAGCATTTTCTCCCCACTAATATCTCAAATACTGCCCATGATGGCATGCAGAAAATCAAAATACAAGTTACTAAACTCAGGACTTTTTTACAATATCTGCTCATAAAGTGCTTTAGGTTTGTGTTTACATTCCTTTGATGAATTTGATCCACAGTAAGAATGGACATATGTAGGAGTGCAGTGGAAGAGATTTAGGAACAAAAAGGTGACAAAGGTGTACTACAGGACACTGATCCTAATAAACTTTTAATCTCAAAGAAATGCATAGGGCTTAAATATGTACCTTTACAGGGAAAAAAAAAAAAAAAAAAAAGAAAAAGAAGAGGGTTTTAAGACAGTGAAGATTAATAAGCAACTTTTCTAAACTGTTAAAATAACTACAGGATGTTGTCACCCCGACCTCATTTTCTACACTATAAGCTCTGTTGCTAAGTAATTAACAGAGCCAAAGAAAGAGAGAGAAAAAGAGAATCCTATTTCTGAATTCTCTTTAAGTAGCTCTTATATGGATATTAGATGGCAGCAGATCCAGTTATAACTGTTATTCTAATATAACGTAACTCACTCACACTGAAGGGAACACCATGAAACTGTTATATGATAAATTTGGGACCAAAGGCTTCATCTTGCAAAGCACATATCTATTTGTCCTGGACTTTGGCTAATATTCACATTGTTCTGATGATGAAAATTATTTCCTTGCTCCAGAGTGACATGGTATTTAAACCTGACCCTTAGTTTGGCCTGAGAACTCCTGAGTACCAGCTTTCCTGCTCAGGTCAGCAGAGTACCTTCTTTCAGCATCAAATTGGGATCCACCCTGTTGTCCACAGTTACAAGACAATTCAGTGATGAAGGCAGGAATGAAATTCAGCCACTCCTTTCTCATTAGGGTGGTTTCTGAGGAGTTTCTCCTGACAAGCTTCTTTAATTCATAAGCAGAGACAAAATAGAAGCAAACAGCTAATCTTAGTAGCTGTCTGCATTCAGAGATCTAACAAAAAACTATTCTGATAGCAAAAGTTACATTTAATATTCCAAAGGAATAAGACATACTACTCAGCATACAAAAGATATTTCGATTTCAGCCTTGTTCAAGCCCTGCATTGAAAGGCATCCATCCATCCTATTGTAAAATTGCATGTTATATATTATTACTGTAGTGAAACTGGGATCTTTAATTTCATCAGTATTACTAGATTGCCGATACCTGACTACTTAATGACGTTGTATTTACTGAGAAGAAAAGGCTGCTGCTGAAATGACAGAGATGTAACAGCATGAATTCATTGTGGGTAACAGAGCTATGGAAAAGCTTACCATATAATGTGTGACTCAGATTTGACTGCTTTTTGACATTCAACCATACCATTGCTAAAATATCACAGAAATAAATATCAGCAGTTAATCACAAGTGATATAATTTTATTATGAGGGAATGAATTACCCTTCTCTATATGTTTTGCTTCCACATTGTGCAGGAAATAAGGAACAAAAAAGATGCCATTTAAATTGCATTGCTGTATCTTGTTTCTAAAAAGAAATGGAGAGACATCAGCCAATGCTACAGCATAATGGTAAAAAAGAAGAAGAAGAGTGGAATTTAATTTGTATTCTGAGCACCTTCCTCCTTCACCCTCCCACACACACTCTTAAGTAGTTTAAATTAGTTGCATTATAAGAATCAGTTATATTACTTTATGTTATATACCAAACATTTTTTAAATTTCTTTTTTTTAGGACTTAGTCCTCTCTAAAATGTTGGTTTTGTGAAGCCACACATAATCTGAAAATATCTTTACATCCAACAAAGCCTGTACAAAACAAATGTGGAGAATTAGGGCAGCATGCTTTACTGTTCAGTTCTCTCTTTTCTTATGAGAAGAATAAATTCAATGATCACTTATGCTTGTATCAATCTTTTTCTTGAAGAACAAAGCACATTAAAAATTTAGTGCCATAATATTCCTTGTATTTTAGGTAAACATCCTTAAACACCATGAATGATGGGAAACAGGTATTTCCAAGGATGGTCAGGGGCACTATGGAAGTCTGTGAGTAATCCAGGGAGAGAATTCAGATCTTCCCCCATTATATTTTCCTTGAAAGTCCACTCATTTATGTTCATTTCTACTGCCCTACTTGCCTGTTTTGCTTTTCCTTCCAGAAGTCTAAAAAAGAGTAAACGCAAGGTGTAAACATTACAGTCCTGTTGTCTAGTAAGTAAATCATACTTCAGCAACACAGCATGAATATCAATAGTTAAATACACCTTATTCAGAAGCAATTAGTCATAACTCCCGTTAGTCCACATAGAAATCTTAAATAAAGATGTTCTGGAAGTTTGGAAATTCTGATTGTCTACTCCAGAAACCTAGAAACAGGAATGCACTGACCCATTAAGATGGTTCAAAGGAAGATACTAGCTACTGACTGTAGCGCCACTCCAGGAAAAAAAATATCCATCCAATATTTCCAGTTGAAAAGACAGTCAATTGTAGAGACAGTACAATAATCTTTTAAATCCAGGTATGCATGAAAAAAAGAAGACAAAAAAAAGAAACATGGTAGGTATAAGTAATATTAATATGCAACGCTTAGGTTTTATACTTAATGTTGAGAATATAAACTAAACCTCAGTAAAGAAAGGGACAGATGTTCAGGGTACATACAGTAGAGCTTTTTCAGTATGAAATACACATATTGGACCCTATAGGCTTCTGTCAAAGACACCGATCTGGAAGATGCAAGATGCAGAAACATTTTTCCTTTCCAAACCATAAAGAAAATTTATTGAAGTGAGTCACTACAACCTGCTTCATCTGTGGGCAAATGTTGATTTTTGTTAATGGAAACCACTTCTGACGGAAAAAGAAGGGTCTCGTCGACTGTGTAATTTATCAGTAGTATACTGCAAAAGTAGTCTTAAATATTAAGTATGTGTTCTTGATGACATGCAGGGGGGTTTGGTTTACAAATTCTTTTGCCTACTTCACTAATTCATATCCAGTGTAACTCCCAACATTACAATAGGGTATCTTATACCACAGGTGCAGATGCATTCAGTGAGTTCCACTATTATTCTGTCTGTACATTTTGAGCTTACTATCTTTCAACTTTTTAGATGCAACTTATTAAAAAACCTGCTTAAAATCTATGGTTTATTGTTTCAGAGAAAGACTGCCAGTACTCATTTGAAGCTACCTTTGAAAATGTTATCAAGTATCCCTTCTTTTAATACTGTGGGAAATATTTGTAGTTGTGAATTCTGGCCCTGCCTGCTGCCTGTTGATAAGCCAGATACCATATATACCTTGTCACAATGCCAGTATTTGCCACAGGCAAACCAAAGCTCATCCTCTGGCTCTTATGGACTGTAACGTGAAGTGCAGCACAGAGATAATAGTGGAAGGCATTGTACAAAGTGTTAAGGTCATGAAGTCTGAATAAATATTAGCTCAGGCCCACTGGAATTTCATTTAATGTTTTTCTAATCTCCTTCCTTTCTTTGGGGATTTCTGATGTTCATACACATGTGAATTATGAAATGTCAACTGAAAATAGAACTTACATTCTTACACATTACAGATACAGAATGACAAATGAACTAGAAATATAAGTGAAGGACTAAAAGTTATAGATTACCAGGTTTTATCAATTTATTGTGAGGTATCATACTCAATATTACAGCTCTGCTGATACTGAGAAGTACCTTGAGCAACTTTGCCTTCCTTTCCAAAGACCCCTGGAGAACAGCCTTTTCAGCAGAAGGTCAGGAAGGAAAGTGTGGCCTTTAGCTTCCCTCTGGTTTTAAATAAAGTGGAAATGGCCTCTGCCCTAAATTTGATGCATGTTCCAAAAGATATTATTAACAAAGTAAAGGTATGAGTCTAACTTCTTCTTCCTTTAAGCTAAGAGAGGAATCTGGTGATTAAATAATGTTTTGTAGGCTGGAGCTGGCAGAGAGAAATAAGAAATGAAAACTCACAAGCAAATGAGGGTACAAGCATGACTTTGAAGTTATGTTTTGTTCACTGAGATTTCATTTAAGGAGCTTTCTCCTGCACTTTACCCTACATTCCTCATCATGGAAAAGTCAGGAACAAGGAGGAAAAAGATAAACAATAACGTTGTGCTTGGGGCTTTTAAGACCTCGGCTGTGGCTAGACACATTCTCTCTTCCCACCAATCCATTCCCAGTCTAGGTGGTCGTCCTAATTTGAACTGTCTGATCCATGAGAGGAAAAGCCTGGAAGATATTGATACAGACAGTTACAGAGAATTTATGCCAGCATCAGTAGCAACACCATTTCCCCAAAGACTGTTGCTGTCTTTGATTTACAGCCCCACTGATGAGGAGAAGCATAGGTGATTCCAGGACAATGTGTTTTTACCATGGGCTCTCAAAAGCACAGACAGGCAAACATATAGCATCATGAAACAACTGAATATTTATGGAGACTGAAAACTGGTCCAGTGAAAAGTTCAGTGGATAAATCAAAGCACTATAATGACCTGCTAGTTTCAGGGATGTGAATTACTGTAAGACACTGAGATTTATAGCAAAAAGAATCAAGTAACAACTACAATTTCTTAAAAATATAGTAGTGAACCCTTAATATTACCTGTCCTGAAAAAAAACAACACAACAAAACCTGAACAACAAGAAAAACAACAACAACAACAAAATCAGCTTTTAAAAGAAATGGAAAACTTTGTTTTTCTTCAGCCAGCTAAAAAATTACTCAAAAAAATAGAAAAATGTTAAACTCAGATGAAAGTCAATGACCACATAACCTCATTTACTCCTGCATGACTGCTCATTTGGATGGTCCATTGAGAGCCATAAGGAGCATGTGCACGCAAGAGCAGTTCCTCTCCGCCATTGCTTCTTTCTCACTGTTTTCTTGAAAATGTCCTGTCCAGGGATGGAAAGTGCTGCTGCCTTCACCCTCAGTCAAAATAAAGCCTTTCCTCTTTCCAAGAAAAATAAGAACCCAAATTAAAATCCTGACCATTGTAAGCCACCCTCTACAGGAAAAGTTTCCATTCAGTGTGGGGCAGGTAGTGAGTAGTTCCAGAAGACATCCTGCTAGCTTGCCAGCAATTTTTAGGAGACAGGGAGAGCCTGCCCATCAGATGGGAGACATTATGAACATATATGCAACTGAAGGAAGGATGAGTCTGGGGAGTTCTCAGGAGTTCTCCTGAGAACAAGACATTGAATTTGCTGCTTCTGCTGTGTGTCTCAAGTGTCAGTGCTGACATAGCTCCTTCCCTGGCTGCTTGAAGCTGATCTTCTCCTTAATCTCCACATTATTCATAAGTTTCTATCACCTATATCTAGCTGTCCACAGCAGAGGCAGAGAGAAATCTTTATCATATCTCACAAAGGATGGGCTCAAGAGCCTCCTGTTCTGGGCTGTTTCATATCTCAGATTTTCCAGTTTCTCCAAATCTATCCTCGTGACAACTGTATAAAAGTGTCTCTCTACACGTTCCCATATCTCTTATGTACACATAAGCTGGATACTGTGCTAGTCTCCACTTGTTCTCAAAGGATACAGCTCTTAAGTTCTCCCTAGCTGACCTTCCCTCCATCTGACCCTAGAGACTGAGAGGAGATACCCAGCACACACTCTGGTGCTGGGACCTGAAACACTCTTACACGAACTCTTATGCCCTAACATAAATATCTCACCTAAAGCAGAACCTAGTCCATAATGCTACTAACATAGAATCACAGAATCACAGAATCTTAGTGGTTGGAAGGGACCTTTGAGATCATCGAGTCCAACCACAAACAAACAAAACAAAAAACAAAACAAAACAAAAACCACAAAAACAAACAAACAAAAAAACACACACAAAAACAAACAGACAAAAAAAAGCCACCCACCAACTAAACCC
>JAOQGH010000001.1:190761627-190826672 GCA_025769975.1 Gallinago jamesoni | reverse complement strand
CCAGGTAGACAACATCCACAGCCTTCCCCTCATCGAGAAAGCGGGTCACATGGTCATAGAAAGAGATCAAGTTGGTCGGCAGGACCTCCCTTTCATAAACCCATGCTGGCTGGCCCTGATCCCACATCTCCAGTGTGAGAAGTTCCACTGGAATCAATAAAAGTTAGGTTGGAAACAAATGACAAAATCTGAACATTTTCAAAAGAACTAATGAACATGTCATTGATGAGAAAAGATTACGGTTTAAAAATCTCCAGGTATAAGTCTTATTTAGTAGGAGTTTTGTATTTACCACCAAGAAACTTGTTTCTGGAGAATGGCAAAATAAAGTGCTGTTTCATAGACTCCTCTGTCCTTATTAAGAGGACTGGAACCCAAACAAACATCTGCTGTGATGGGGAGACATTTCTCTCTCTTAACCACAATTTTCTTTGCAGTTTTAGTCTCCCAAATACATGCAAATTAAAGCAAGAGGCCTGCGTGCTCCAGTCCAAAAGGGAAAGTATTTAAAGGTGAGCTTTTATGTGCAATTTCACTTGTAACTTTATTTCTAGCAGGCAGCATTGTTAAAATGTAGATAGCACTGGCCAGAACCTGGCAGTCACTGTGTGCCAAAAGGCTTGTGTTTTGCAAACTCATGAAATTTCAATTTTATACTGAAGATCATGGGTTATTTGGGAAAAAAGATTGAACTGGTAATAAGAAACTATTCACTTTATTTTCAAATCCATAAATATGTGATCTCTTCTCCTTTCTGACCATATTTCAAATGGCAAGATAGAATAATGGTATATCCTTTGGAACCTTTCTTCACTCAAGTACATGTAATCATTACTGTCAGCCCATCAAGCTCCAGGTGAAAATAGATTCTATATAAACTCTTTCAAGTCACATTTGATTATGCCTATTTTTGTGTATGAGTTTGACATAGTTTATTATTTCTTATCACTGCTTCTGTGGCAGACTTCCCCAGAATAACTTCTGTACCATAGCTGACAAACGAAAGCTGCCTGTACTACAGTGAATGTAATGCTGAAATTATCCTAATATGGTAAATGGACAATATGCACATTTAATTGAGCAGAAGCTTTGTTTTGAGCAACATTAAGCAAAACCATATAACATCAATCAGGCAGGAAAAGATAGGAAGAAACTTGTATCCTGGGTGGAGGTGGCAGAAAATCTATGTGAAGATAAAACAACGTGACAGCAGAAAGGAATGTAATCACTAATAAATAAGGCAAAATACTGATAATTTTTACCAGCTGTATGGTGCAAACTGTAATTAAAAGAAAGAATGAATTATGAAAAATAAAACTAATAATAAAACCATAGCTGAAACTTGTAAATGTTTACTAAATATGTCAATAATAACAAAGATTACAAGACACAGCCAAAAGCTTTATGTGTTTTGCCTGGCCAGGGTGGCTTTTGGAAAATGAATACTATGACAGATTTTGCCCGTTTCAGTGGCTTTCTTGCTATCTTTCCCTCTCCTCCCAAAATATATAAATACAGAGAAGTAATAACCCTCCTATAATGTGTGACTGAGGCTCTCTTTTGCAGCGGGGAACATCTCTATATTTTCTCTTTTACATGGTAAAATAACAAAACAAGGATATTTTTTTTCCATTCATCTCTTTCAATAACGAGTTCTGAATTTCAATAATAATTTTTTCTACTCATAGAAAAGTTGAAGTCAGGTTCTGCTGGCATGTGATCAGATATTGCTTATCCTCACTGTCACACAGTGACAGGAGGACAACAACAACACAGGAGAAGTTGTTCATCAGAGATTTTAAAAGTTCTTCCTGTTTGGATTAATTTGCCAAACTTTCAGTAAAATGCTAATTTGAGTCTAGAAAACAACTTCCATTTTGTGGGGGGAATATTACAAGGAAAATGAAGATTCACTGCTCTTCCCTGAGCTGCATGAAGGATTCAGGAGATTAAGTCCATGGTCTGAGTTACTCCAAAAGCTCCCACAAGTTATGCATATTTCTTGCCCTTGAAACTGCTTTGAGTTCAGCAGTTTTCATATGTGACAGTGCAAGAAGCAAGATGGTGCCTCATTACCCTGCACAAGTAAGCTTCTGCATTTGATAGGCTCCTTCAAAAATTCAGCATTCCCAACACCACTCTTGTTTAACATGGCCTGGTTCGTGCCACGGAGAGCTTGCAAAAACTGGACCAACCAGGAATTCTGTAGTATCTTCCTTCTCTGGAAGTATTGCACATACAGGTATGAAGATATCCAGAAGATCTGAAAATAATAGTTGCCAGGATGGCCCAGAAGAGTTGCAAATGTGCCTGGAAGCAATGCCCCATGCTTATTACTGTTAGGCATTCTCATTTTGGAAAACTCAAATTTCAGAAACCCATTTGCAGAGAGTTCATGGCTGAGCCTGTAATAGTACATGACGTGTCTCCTTAGGGATGTTGAATAACTCATCACCAGCCAGAGAGCAATCAGTCTTTCAACCACAAGGATCTGACTGATGAGCCTAGGAGAACAGCAATGAGGCTTTATTTCAACCTATCACTAGGCCGTTCCACTATTCACAAGACAAACCTTTCTGAGACAATTTATGGGACAGGGGAACAAAAGGAAGATTGGGTACAAAGAACAAAGTGTCACGGAGCAGCGAGGGCCAGGTGTTCCCTAGGGGACAGGGAGATGGGAGCCAAATGAAATACCATGTCCAGCAGGGCAGGGTGTGGGTAGTGGTATCTGGGGAAAGCCTGGAGCCTGGATCATCATCTAAGTCCATTGTGGTCTTGCTGGTCTGAGGGCAAGACATAAAGTCAAGCCAGCAGGCAGGTCTGGTCATAGTAACTAGGGTTAGATACAGTGGCACAGAAGGGGGACAGTGTCCTCTCCAATGAGGTGCAGTCCCAGATGAGCAAAGCAGTTTTGGTGACAGAAACCAGGGTTAGCTACCACCCAAAGATCACCAGGCAAGCCTGTCCGAGGTTAAGCCAAGAAAACAAGCCAGCAAGGCAAAGTCAAGACCCGCACAGCATATGGCTGGGTGCAGATACACCTAATATGTAGCCCATACCAGTTCTAAAGGTGAGGGTCTGAAGTTACATTCAGCTTCCTACTGAAGGCAGGAGGCTCTGATGAGTCTTCTCATGGCTCTTTCTCTCCTGGGTCTTTCTGCAGCAGCCTGATCCCAAGTTACAGCTGTATCACGTTGAAGTTGACCAACTGCGCAAGCAGGTGAGGGGAAGGAGTTTGCAGAGCCTGCCAGTACACACGAGGTCCAGAGATCCAGAGATTCCTTGGTCCTGGAAAACAGAGGATAAGACACACAGCTACACAATCCTTATGATATGGAGAGAAAAAATCAATTGTTTGTGGCCTCCTCCATCAAACAATACCCTGGGCCGCCACGTTCAAAACAAACAAAAGGACATGGTACTTCTTGCTGCAGTTTATTGACCTGTTGGTTCCATTTCAAAAACATTGTGATTGTAGTTAGTTTACAGGGATTCAAAGGGCAACTGGATAAACATTTCATGGAGAAATCTGTTATGAGTCACTAGAGAGATGAATCACCACAGGCTTAGGAAGTCCCCTAGGGAGAGTAGAGAGGCAGGAAAATACAGTATATGCTTCTTCTATTCCCATTAACTTTTGAATCGAATCCATAAGTGTTTTTTAGGAGACAGCATAACCCTTTACCATCTGGTTATTCATCTGAGTTTCCTGTGTTTGACAAAGTCAGAGGACCCAGCACACCCACAGGAGTTGAGCCTCATCCTGGGGAAGTCATCTTCTTGGCCATGATGCCCCACCCACCAAAAAAGCCAGAGAGAAAAAAATCTTGACTTGGTAAACCTTTAGCCTGAAGCTCTATGGATATTCTTGTATTCCTCTCTTCTCAACCGAGTCATTTGACCTATTTTAAATATGCTATTTAGGATGAGGTTAATTCATCTCTCCTTTACTTGAGAAGGCACTTAGGGTGTCTAGTCTAGATGTACTTGTCTACTTTTCATCAAATGAATCTGCATTTGGTCAAATATCCTTTTCAAGAATGGATCATGACCTCCAGACACGACCTAAGAAACATCTTAGAGCTACAAAGATGATTAGGGGCCTAGAACACCTCTCTTACAAGGAAAGGCTGAGGGACTTGGGTCTTTTTAGTCTAGAGAAGAGAAGACTGAGGGGGGATCTGATCAATGTTCTTTACTTTGAGGGTGGCAGAGCACTAGAACAGACTTCCCAGGAAGGTGGTGGAGTCTCCATCTCTGGAGACATTCAAAAACCACCAGGAGACATTCCTGTGCAACCTGCTCTAAGTGGACATCCTCTGGCAGGGGTGTTGCACTAAGTGACCTCCAGAGGTCCCTTCCAAACCCATATCATTCTGTGATTCTGTGATCTTTCACTTATTCATATCCTCCACAAACACTCTTGCCTTTCTCCCTCTTCATCATAACAAAACATGCTCACATTTTGTTGGGAAGCATACCCTCATTCATCTCCTAGTCCACTGCCTGTCAAACAGCTAGGTTGATTGTAATCCATTTTCAATATCTATATATTCCCTATATATTTACTGTACATTTTTAGGCATCTTAACCGAACCACCACACATATAGCCTGCTTCACTGAAGTACATATGAAGTGCATCTTTACCCTAAAGTGACTTTCTAGTATTATCTGAGTAATGGAATACTGAGTCCCGTGTATCTCATAAATGTGTTCTTAAACAATTTGATTTGAGGTTTATGGCTTTTTTCCTGAGAATTATTATTTTCATTATGATTAAAGAAAATAATCACAATGACACAAAACAATTGGAAATATTCATGCACTTTCAGTGATGCAGTAGTGCAGATCGTGTGAACTGGAATAACTAGCCCAATGAGAGATGATGGCACGTGATAAGCCAGTAAAGTCATGTTACATGACATCACTGGCCTGAGGTGAAGAAATGATAGACTATTAAATTTCAGACCAACTGACTAGTAATGATTTAGTGTCAAACCATTATTATAAACAAGACACATGATGCATACAGAACATTGTAAAGGCTGAGCAAGAATATAATGTACTCAGATGCCACCAGCCTCAAAAGGCTTCCAGTGCACAGGAAAGCGGAATGAGGGACAGGAGCAATAACATATACAATGAGTAATGCATTTTTATATCATTAGCAAAAACAAAAGGAATGTTCTGTTTGCATAAGCCTAGTGAAAGAAATGGTGATCGTGTCATAGCCATCATACTTGAACTGAGTTGAATCATTCCATCTGATCTGAGAGCTAACCGCACTGGATTTTCTGTTGCTAAAGCAACAGCTAAGTTAGCTGTAAAATGAATTGGCAAAATAATCCATACGCACTTCAAAATATTACATGTACATTTTTATCCTTACTGTATGCTATACACACAAACATATATTTGAGTATGCTTTGCCAAACCAACAGCAAATTCTTATGCTATGAATGTGTATGTAGGGTAATCATGATTCTGAAATGTGTTTTTGCAAAATATTTCTTAAGTAGTTCAATTTGTAGAATTAGAAGTTATTATGAAACAGCTGTGCTAACCAAAGATAATTTATATAGATGTGATCCTGAGGAACGGTTTGGTATCTTTAGAATGTTTTCCAATCTAGACAAAATATGTATGTTTTATTCCCATGTAACAGTTCCAGCTGAGATAAAACACGTTATGATAGAGGTTGTACATCTTGAGCATGATACAGTTCCTCCCCAAAGACCATGCAGTCCTACTAGACAAGACAGGTGAGATTTGGGAGGAGTACAGGGAATGGCCATCCAGTAAAGTAACATGTCAGTGACAGAAACAGGAAAGAAAAATCTATCTGGAAACTGGAAGTGGTTTTCCTAGTCCCAAACATTACCAACCTTTTCACAACCTGGAAGAAGAGCTGTCACTGTGAAGGAAAACAATATTTAGGGTGCTGGGAATCAGCTCACCTTGTAGATTTAAATAAAGAAGAAGGGCAAGGGTTAGACATGCACTTCTCAGAAAGTTCTCAGAAGGGCTGAAAAGTACTGCTTCCATAGTCTAAAAAAGTACAGTTTTCTATTATTTCCCTGGAGACATCCAAGGTGAGGCTCGACGAGGCCCTGGGCAACCTGGTCTAGTTGGAGGTGACCCTGTGACTGCAGGGGGGCTGGACTAGATGACCTTTGAAGGTCCCTTCCAGTCCAGATGATTCTATGATTCTATGATTCTATTCTATGATTATTCTTTTTGGCTTCACTGCTTGGGTGGAATTGCCTTGATCTTTTGTTGGACTGCAAATATATATGACAGTGATCCTGGTAGTCATTGTCCTAAATAGCAAGAGGCAAGAGCAATCTAATGCTAACTCTGCTGCCTTCATACGCTACCTGGTGTCCCATGATCGGTCAGTGGAATTAATTTTCATTCTAACTTTTCATTTACAGTCAATAAAGGCAGGAATAGTTAATAGTGCTATATCAAAATCTGCTTTATTATTTCCAGTACTTTCACATGACTATTTACATCTGTTGTGAAATATTTAAAAGTGACTATCGTTAATGAGTCAATGTCAGTGCAGATACATATACAGCCAATTACAATTTATAAATTTCATGCTATTTATATATTTATATGCCATTTATAAACGGTGTAAAATAAAAATACATAAAGCTATACAAAGCACAAGACATACTGAAACAAGCATATAGAAAGTGTTTTAATCTAATTAAAAGTTAACCAAGCTACCTGCCTTTCAGTTCCTAATGTATCAAGTTCTATTTGAATCTCTTTCACCTCTCAGGTCTGCTGAAACAAAGGAAAGAAAATTAATTAGGATTATTTTATGCTTTTCAGTCTATGTATGTGGGGTTTTTTTCTTTAAAAAATAACACTCAAAAGAACTAAACTAGGACACTTGTCTGCTTCTCCATGAATTATTATCTGTGTTGTAACAGTAAATCTCTAGCATTTGCTGGTGTTGTTTAATTTACAAGATTATCAATGTTAGCCTGCAACAGCAGCCAGAATTTTATCAGTGAATGGCAAAAGTCCTTCTACATTCTTGAAA
Source organism: Gallinago jamesoni (assembly GCA_025769975.1). NCBI lineage: Eukaryota > Metazoa > Chordata > Aves > Charadriiformes > Scolopacidae > Gallinago > Gallinago jamesoni. Next base: position 190,819,611 of record JAOQGH010000001.1, on the reverse strand, counting down.
TTATTGGGTAATGACCTATTCTGTGTTCAAACTATTTCCTTTTTTTAGCTTAAAGTTAAATCAAATAAATTTATAACAGTGCCAGTTTGTCTCCACAATCTGTAAAGACAGCTTAGACCAATTAGCATAGATGTATCCCTTCTTGCCTGCCTGTTTTCTTCCTATTCTCTTTTCAGGAGGTTGAAATATGGAAATGCATCTTCCCAATGTGATACCACCAAAGAGAAGGACAGGAGGAAGCATTATGTGCAGAATGCGGCAGGACCAAGTTTTTCAATTCTGCTACATTTCCTGCTTCAGCAATTCATAATGATGGCATCCGACATGGCTTTATGCCATTGTCTTAGACTGCAAGTCTAGTCTTTTTGGATGTTCATCTTCATCAATATTTTGGCATCCTACAAAACTTTTCTAGAGAAACTTATGTACGAAAAGGTAATTTTGAAAGTCATTTAAAACTCAACCTGAAAAACAGAAACAAAGAAAAGTATTTCTTTACCCTGGCGGCTTTCTCCCTAAGGTCTCCTCTATACAGTAGAGACCAAAATGTGGTATTTCCGTGACACAGACATATATTTCCTTGTCAAATTTGTACTTAACATGCCCCTTGACATAGGAATTTGAGGACTGTTAGATAAACATGACCATCTATTTTTTTTTTAATTATCACAAATGTATTATCCTTACTTTTTCTTATTTAAATTATATTACTCATTTAAAAAAAAAAAACAAACACCACCAAAATTCCTGCAGCAATGACAAAGCACTCCTGGTTTGAGAATAAACGTGCCACATTTCAGCCTTGAAAGTAAAATGATTGTGGTGTTAATAAAAAATTTCCCTTTAGAAAGGAGGATACAAACTACTTTAAGAATAAATATAGGTTGGTATTCTACAGAGCTAACACATTTATTTCTGTAAACGGGATTTGTTTGCAGTCATTGTGACTTGTGCTACCTAGCCTCTACAAAATAACATACAATGATCATATTTAAAGTGAACATGCATTTAAGAAACTAAATCATCACTAACACTGGTATTGCAATAGAGCACAGAGCTCAGAAGAAATCAAGATTGTACATTATTAGAGTAAAATTTAGGGGAAAAATCAATAGCTGGAAGAGTTTCCAACCAGAGCAAAATGCACAGTCTCTCGTGCATAAATGAACAGGTACAGTATGCAGCTAGAGTGTGGGAGAATCACAGGTATACATAACAGCTGAACTGGGAAGGCACCTCTGGAGATCATCCAGTCCAACCCCCAGCTCCATGCAGGGTCACAGACAGCAGGCTCCCCAAGATCATGTCCAGTCAGACTTCTAAATATCTTCACGGATATTCTCTACCTACCTCTAGTGTTTGACCACCCTCACAGTAAATAAGTATTTTTCTTATATACAAATGGAATTTCTTGCATTTTAACTTCTGCCCAAAGAACAGCCTACAAATCTGCTTCACCATCTTAATTCCTTTTTCTAACTTTGGGGGGGAAGGAAGTGGGATTTTGTTGGCAGGCAGTTCACTAAATGGAAGCAAAAATACCAAAACGGGGATGGTAATGTCATGAATTGTATTTAAAAGACCTTTGAAGCTAAATAAAATAGTAATGAGAGATGTTATCCTTTATAACTTCAGTTAAAAGCTGGCAGGTGGATGCTATGCCTGTAGGCCCTCAGACAGGTCTCCTTCCCTTCTCTAGCCCTTTCTCAGTGAAAAGGGAGAGATTTTAATGACCTTGGAACCCTTAAAAAAGACAGGGAGAAATCAGCTCTGCATAGTCTTGGTACTAGACAAGGAAGTGGAACTAAATGTACTATTTCTTGGGAGGACATTTACCTGCATTTTTTGAGGACTGGACTTGTGAAGAGATGCATAGAAGGGGACATGTCTTCTTTGAGTTACAAATATACCTTCTTCGGCAGCTAACGGCAAAGTATGTAGCAGGGTCTCCCACCTGGTTGTTTCTGTACCCATCTATTATTTAATTATCTATATTTACCTCTATCTATATTTACAAAGAAAAAATTCCTCTGTTCTTGCAAAATGCAATTGTCAATGAGGAAAGTAATGTAGATGTGGGAGAAAATTATGATCATCAGGAAACCGTGAGGATGACCAAGCACTGACAAGGGTTGCCTGGAGAGGTGGTGGGCACTTCATTCTTGGAGATGTTCAAAAGCCATCTCAACATGGTCCTGAGCAACCTGCTTGAGGTGGCCCTGCTTGAGCAAGGTCAGTGGACGAGATGACCTCCAGAGATTGCTTCCAACCTCAACCATTCTGTGATTCCACTTTTTTTATGAAAATAGTTAGGAGAATACTAAAGGTGTTTACATTCACTCTCTTTCAGGGGTTCCTTATCTTATGAATTCGCGGAAGTCTGGAGATTGCAGTCAACACTTAAAATTGCAGAATAATAGAATTGTCTAGACTGGAAGGGACCTTTCAGATCACAGAGTCCAACCATCAACCTAACACTGACAAAACCAATCACTAAACCATGTCCCTAAACACCACATCTACCCGTCTTTTAAATACCTCCAGGGATGGTGACTCAACCACTACCCTGGGCAGCCTCTTCCAATGCTTGACAACCTTTCCAGTGACAGAATTTTTCCTAATAATTCAATTTGAACCTCTCCTGGTACAACGTGAGGTCATTTCTTCTTGTTTTGTTACTTGTTACTTGGGAGAAGAGACCAACCCCCACCTCACTACAACCTCCTTTCAGGGAGAGCGAGAAGGTGTCTCCTCAGCTTCCTTTTCTCCAGGCTAAACAACCACAGTTCCCTCAGCCATTCTTCATAAGACTTACTCTCCAGAGCCCTCACCAGCTTCATTGCTCTTATCTGGACCCACTCCAGCACCTCAATGTCATTCTTGTGGTAAGGGGTCCAAAAGTAGACACAGTACTCAAGCTGGGGCCTCACCAGTGCCAAGTACAGGGGGACAATCACCTCTTGGGTCCTACTCACCACGCTGTTCCTGATACAGGCGAGGATGCTGTTGGCCTTCTTGGCCACCTGGGCATGCTGCTGGCTCATGTTCAGCTGACAGTCGACCAACACCCCTAGGTCCTTTTCTGCTGGGCAGCTCTCCAGCCATTCTTCCCCAAGCCTATAGCACTGCATTGGCCAAGTGCAGGACCCAGAACTTGGCCTTATTGAACCTCAGCCCATTGGCCTCAGACCATTGATTCAGCCTGTCCAGATCTCCCTGCAAAACCTTTCTACCCTCCAGCAGATCAACACTCCCACCCAACTTGGTGTCGTCTGTGAATTTACTGAGGGTGCACTCGATCCCTTCATCTAGATCATTGATAAAGATGGTTAAGAGAGCCAGCCGCACTACTGAGCCCTGGGGAACACCACTCGTGACTGGCTACCAACTGGATTTAACTCCATTTACCACCACTCTCTGGGCCTGGCCCACCAGTCAGTTTTTTTACCCAGTGAAGAGTACTCCCATCCGAGCCATGGGCAGCCAGTTTCTCCAGAAGAAAGTCACTACTTTGAGGAGAAAAGGCTTGATCCATTCCTTGAAAATAAGCATTTTGTTGGAAGCCTGCAGGGCTTTTTTGCTGTGTCCAACAGCCTTTGTTTTTAATGGGACCATGCCCAAGTAGTGCACGAGGCTCTGTGTTGTGTCGTTGTTACTAGCAGTCCACAGAACTTGTTTCTTCCTCTGTTTCTGAAAACACATGCTGGATGAGAGGAGCTGATATGTCTCTGGGATTTTTTATTCTCTGTGCAGAGAATTGCAACCTTCTCCTCTTTAGATACCGTTATTTTAACTCACATCTTTTTACTTCTTAGTACATTTACAGATCTGAGGGTTGCTTTGCAAAGTCAAGGCCCACACACCATACGTGAGCTGTGGCGGGGGAGAGAAGGAGGCAGTTACTGGTGTTTGCTGTTTTTAGACTCTACAGTAAAGCATCTTTAATTTCAAGGATTCTGGTTCCTTGTCCCTCTACGACACTGAGTGGCTATGGTTACGGAGAAGTGCTTTGCAGAGGGAACACAGTAAATAGGATAAGTAGTCAGACTGGGCTCATATGACCATAGTAGCATTAGAAAGTTGTAGATGTCAAAACAGTTCCAGGACTGGGGAAGTCTGAAGAAACACTTTTAAGAAAAGAGTTGCATGGTCACAACCACCCATTTCCAAAGCCAAATGGCATTCCTTCCAGTTGGTGGGAATTCTGCTATTCATTTAAACTGCCATCACCAAGTGGCTGGAGCTGAGGGTTTCCCCTACTGGGCTGCACATCACTAGGCTGCAGACATCCCTATGCACAGAATCTCTAAGACATATAGACTAGTAATTTAAGATGGTCCTTCTCCTCAGATCCTCAATTATTTCCAGTATGATAGAGGAAGTGTTTAGATTGTTTCTCTATAATTATTAGTAAACATCTTATTTGTTATGTCTCTTGTTAGAGGCACACCATAACCACCTGAGTCTAATTATGAGTGACTCATTCACAAATGCCCGCTTCATTGTTCTGAATGAAAACACACTCTTAGAGAGGCAATAAAATTAGCATCAGAATCTATTCAGAAACAAGTTGTTCAGTGGATGTTCATAGCAGTGAATACTGAAGTCAACTAGAACATGTATGAGTATGCAAGAACTGTTATATACCGTTCTGTATATACTATTTAATTGTTACAATTGTATTTCACATGGGAAAAAGACTTTTTGATTTGATTGGATTTGAGCTTGCAAGGTTTGTCGTCAGCTGATTAAATTGCACAGATTCATAGACAGCAGAAAAGCTGTGTTGCTCAGTGCAAGATCAGGATTTTAAACCTCAGCTGTATTTCACTAAGTAGCACCAGAATAAACACAACATTAAGACACAATCACTATGCTTAGGCACAAAGTCACTATCCATCACATAGACAAACTCCATTTCTCAGAGTAAAACATATAATAGCCTTCTGTCTGAGAAGAAAATTGCACTGGACATTCCAAAACAGTTTTCTTAAAATGTATCAAATGAGTAATATCCAAAACAGGCTTTCAAGGATAAAGATTCAAATATAGCATCAACATCAGCAAGATCAAATACAATTCTTTTGAGTATTCATTTCCCTTCGCTCTATTTATATCCCGTACTTCTAATGAATAAATATATTGCTAACCTATTAGCCTGCAAAAGAAGCCATAATGAATTTAACCAAGATAATATTGTCCAAGATTTATGACTTAGCACATAGGAAGCAATGTGATTCATCACACATGGAAGACAGGCAGAGTTGAGTATGCAAAAGCCAAAAGAGCTGCTGAGACAGACAGATGTAAGTTCTGCTCTATCTATTCAGCGCTCCATTGGGAGCCACTGTAGTGAATGGAGGGTGGATTGTGCTTACTGTTGTACAGAGATGTGTTACTGTAGTCTATCCTAACAGTGATTTCTTCCATTCTAATGGATTTGTGTCCCTGCAGAGTTCATTGCTCCAGTTGTCTCTGTGTTAACCAGGAATGCAAGTCCAGAGTTCAAAGGCAGAAAACTCCATCAGTTTCAACAGTCTCTTACCAGCTGGAATACATGGCTCAAAGGACACTACAAAAAAACCCATCTGAGGTAAAGCTAGTCTAGTCAAAATCTTGTGTGTAAACACCACAACTATACTTATTTCATATAGACAAGTGTCTACATGCAATATGGATACAGCTTCTGATCAATGGTTACCTAACTTATGCGAGATGTTCTTTGTTCTTTCACAGCAAAACAATAATTACACCGCTATCATAAAAAGTTGTTTGTTGCTCAGTTCCTGGATCAACTGAATGATTTCATTCTTCTGAGACATTATCTGGGATGCACTGACCTGAACAAAGCATACGGATAGGATTTTTCTTCTGGTAGACAACTAGATCATGGCAACTGCTCTGTATTATACAAAAATACTTGTGTTAATCCCATGGTTGATGCAAAACAATCTTTGATGTGTGCAGCCCCCAAATTACAGTTGAAGTATAGTCAGTGTGATACCCTGTTTTTGATCCTCTATCATAAATAATTCCATTACTCTCCAACCATACTTGACATACATAATGTAATGATACTTACTATTTAAAATATTAATATTATGGTAAAATATTTTTAATCAGCACTAGCAAAATAGAAACATACTTGAAACATGCAAAAAAGTTTTACTTTTAAATTATCTCTACAGATTGTCATCTCAAGTGACAATGATAATCTCAGTCTTAGTTATGCGTACTGAAGGTAATTTGAGTGTAGCTGATCTCTACTGAAAGAATATCTCCTTTAAATAAATAAAAAAAAAGTATAGGTTAATCTCAGAAAGTTATGTTTGATTTAATGTGTTAAATACATTTTATAAGGTAGTGTGGTTTCTGTGTTTTAATGCACTACTTTCTCTCCCTCTGAAACAGGATTTGTTATGGACTACTGCCCTGAAAATTCACAGAAGGAATGCTAACTCAATCCTACATGTCCTTAAGGGTGTGTTTTCACTCCTAGCTGCATCTTAATTTTCTGTCTTGGATTCTGAGAAAAAAAAATAATTGCAATAATATTCTTTTTAAGTGACATATATTTGGTACTTCCAAGGCATAATTCCAATAGTATGATGCAGCCAGGTCATATTGTTTTCTATATGCCAGTACAATTAAGGCCCTAAGGCATGTCTTGGCCTTTTCCACTGTTGACTACACAATGACTTCCAGTTTTGATTTGCCAATTGCTAATCTTAGTTGACTAAAACGACAGCCAAGTTCTCCTGAGAAACAGTTAGATTGCATTACTCAGTACATTACTCATAGGTTATATAGCAGTCACTCACTACAGTGAACTGTAGTTAAACATTACACTGATTTTTTAAAGGGATTTAAATGATACTGGTTGGCAGTCATCTACCGTCATCAGCTATAACACAGCTGCAGTACACCTTTATGACCTCTTAATACTTTATATTTTTTAATGTGTCCACAGCCAGTGGATAGAAATGTAGTGATGTCATAATGCCATCTACAGGCTCTAAACAGTCCCAGTTTCTCTCAGTGACCCTGTCTTCCATTTTCCATCAAATAACTAAAAGAGTCAGTAGAAAAACGAACCAAGACAAACTCTTACAAAGAGAGTCAAATCATAAGTAATTCAAAAAAAGTTCCACACTATGACTCTCCATAATGAGTTTTCTCAGCAGCTTTCTAGTAATCTCTGCCAGTAACAATGTGGAGATAGATCTTCATGCAGTATTTATCAGCTGAACCCACGGCCTCAAGTTAAGAAATAAAGATAGTGAAAAACCAAGATTTAAGTGAGCGGTCCTGAATATTGCATTAAAGCTGCATTATGTTCCATTTTAAAAATCACTGGTAAGCTATTGGTCTACAGTGGTTGGTAGTCCTAGAGCATAGATGCGTGCAACCTTCCTGATCCCAACAGCCATCCATCAAATTGTCAAATTCCCAAGAGCCATAGGATAGACATCACATATTCTGGAAACCTGAAGGAAAACAGGGGGCTCAAACTGTGGTTCACAAAAGACAGTAACACACCCAAGGGGTGCCACTGCTTCACTGACCCGGAGGTTACTGGTCTCAGCATATCCTGCAGATTTGTTTCCCCAAAGCCAGAGATTCAGTTTACCCAGAAGTTCCGGTGCTAGCTCAGCTTCCCTGTTAGTCAGGTGGCACAACATGACATATGACTTGAACTTCTGATGGTCCAAACACAGCTTAGGACTCACTTTTGCTATCATGTTAGGTTTCCCAATGAACATGGCTTTGCGCAATCACAGAATTTGTTAAAGCTGACTGACGTGCTTGCCACTCTTCTGTCAGGTTTAATCGCAAGCAGGATGAACAAAAAGTAAAGAAGTTCCTTTAAGAAAAAAATGGCTGAAAAGCAGAAACCACAGAAGCAGGAGCTGGGTCATGTGGCATGGGTTAATGAAGAACACAAGGGGAAAATGTCTGTTCTTGCAAAGTGTTCCTCTCTTCATGTTTCAGAGAAACAGAAATAGAGAGGAAACTTCTGGCAATGCCTACATTTCAGCTACAAATTTGGGAATCTGTGAACAGAAAATCCAACAGCATCCCTAATGCAAAATACAAGATGAAAAACAAGACTGAAAAAGCAAACAAACAGCTTATTCACATATTGAGTCTAGCATACTTTCCACTGACTTGCTTCTTTCTTTATAGGAATAGTAAAAAACCTGTTACACCTTCTGGCAAGCAGACATTCATCTCTGTCTATGGGTCCCTCCCACTAGTTTCTGTTTGTTCAAAATTACTTCAGTGTTCCTCAGACAGGCCAACAGTTATTGAAATTACTCACACAAGTGTTATACGTACATAGGACATACATACACAGGAGCTTTTGGAACAACATCTGAAAAGACTCGTTTCCTAGGTGAGTCTCAATAGAGAAGGCAAAACATCTCTCTTATTATTTGTACAAAACTATCGTATTGAAGAGAGATCTACATACAATAGTAAGATTTTTAAGAAAGTACTCTAAGATTTGGATTAGCCGTTAGCTAACACAATCAGAACTGTTGACTCTTTTCTAATTCAGTGCTACAGGAAACAGGAAGAAAGAAGAGCTATATCCATATTAAAAGGAAGTGCTTCAAGCTTTACAAAGCATAACATTTTTTTCAGTTAATAATATTTTTAATTCTAGGGCTTTCTGTGCTGTTTGAATAAAATCACTTTTCTTTAAATGCCTGTTTTAAATGGTTTTATATAAAAATAGACAAGTATCTCAGAAGAAGAGGCGACTAACAGCTTGACAATAGACAACACAGCAGATCGCATTTTTGCATGGATTCTTACTGCAACCCTTCTAAGTCAAAAAAGATATATTATCTGAAGCTCTTGTACCTCGCATTTGTTGTATGCAGCTATTATTTTACTTGGCTTTGATGTTTCACACAACCTTTTGAAGTAAAGAATCTACTGTGACAGCATGACATTTCCCATATGCTCCCTTAGCTGTATGAATGGGAAAACCTTGGCTAACCCTAATAAACATTGGCAGTCCTGTTTGCAATCCTTGCATTCCTTTTTATACAACATTGTTTTAGTGACTTATCAAAGTTTATGAAAGGTTCTACTTGTTGTGCATGGGACCAGGAACTGCAGCACCATTATACTGGGGATACTTGAAATTGCTGAGGAGAGGTGAAAGTCCAGCTCCCATACCTTGGCTAACCTTCCATCTCATAACTAGGTGGAGGTTATGGCAGGTTATGGTCTAGGTGCCGACAGACGGGGATTGCCTCCAGGTAAATTTCTCAACCTGCTTTCCTATATGGGGTGAAGGAAGTCTTCAAGAAAACTGGTTGGTCAACAGATGGAGCGGTAAAGGCTTATATGAATTAGTTCACATTTTGCCTCCAGTCATAGGAAGCTGCTTTTCTCTTTTGGCTAAAAAGTCATAGCCAGCAGCCAAAATTGAGTTTAATCTCCTACAGATTAAATGCAGTTAGTCCTAGCTTTTGAGAAGGTTACCTCTGCCAGTGGACGCCTAAACATATAACCTCTACATGTGATCTAGAGTGTATTTGACATACTGGGTGGGAATCTGCTTTAGAGCTAGCCAGAGGAGAGTGCTGCACAGAGGAGACTTCTGCTTGTCACCTCAGGTGCCTTCAGCTCCCTGAAATTTCAGAAAGCAGGCCCCTGTTTTGGTTACTGGGAGAAATGAGACACCAGAGGATTGTGCTGCCACCCAGAGGGACCTTGACAGGCTGAAGAAATGGTCTGACAGAAACCTCTTGAAGTTACACAAGGGGAAGTGCAAATTCCTGCCCCAGACACATGTGTATGTTGGGAGTGGGATGCCATTTGCCTTCTTTGCAGCCATGACACATTGCTGGATCAATCAGCTTGTCCACCAGCACCCCACTGGTCCTTCCAGCCAGTTGCCCTCAGGCTGTCCTGAGGTTGTTCCTCCCCAGGGACAGACTTGGCATTTCCATGTATTGAACTTGAGCATGCAGTTCCTCCTGGCCCATTTCTTCAGCTTCTTGAAGTCCTATTGAATAGCAGCACACCCATGTGATGTATCAGCCAGGTACAGTCCCTTCTTCTGATAATACTTCCTTTTCAACTTCTTTTGGTTTCATTTTCATTTTAAAAAAATTAATCAGTCTTTCCTGCTTTAAGGGTCTTCAAATCAAGTTAAAACTTTCATGTTCTGGCATATGCTTTCTTTTTATTTTGACCTGGGGATAAGATATATACTGGTTACAAAGATGTTAAGGTTTAAAATTCTCAGAGATTCTGGACAAGTACTGAATAACTAAGCCTACTATTGCATATGTTGGGTTTAAGCCAAGCGCTTTGTCATAAAAATTCAGAACTGCTGCAGTAATACAGAAACAAAACCACAAAATATATGGAGAAAAAGATAAAAGGAGAGCAGCAATAGAAAGAGCTGTTGCTGGGATTTTTTTCCCCTCTGTTTTCCTTATTTTTCAAATTCAACTTTAAAAATAGTGAGTGAATGAATTGTTAAAAGAACAAGAAGCCAGCTATGAACAATAAATGCCAAAAATTTAGGTAAAAGCATTTCTTGACAAAACTGGCTACTGCTATGCTCTCGATTTCCAGTCCTTTTTTCCTTTTATCCACTGTTTGACTACTTTTGTTCACACATCTCTCTTCATTTGAACATGGCTTTCTTCAGCTTCTTTTAGATCATATATTACCTTTCTAAACATTGCACTAGCAAGTTTAGAAATAGCTTTTTCTTGAATTCAGGTAAAGTAAGGTCAGTGTTACAAATTTGTTCTTTCTTTCTTTCCCTGGATGTAAAGCTTGTGCAGTGAGGAAGTCTCTTTTCACTCTTCATTCCGTATTTGTACTCAAGCTGATATAACAGATTCCAGACATAACATTCACTTCTATTCAGTGATATTATATTTTTATTAGAATGGGAGGTTTGTTGCATTCCCTATGAATGTTGTTTTTTCTGCCAATCAGTGTGATTTGGTCATCTGTTCCTATTCTTTTAGACATTGTTTCCCCCTGAACAAGAAAGTGCACTTTCTGGAAACAACTGCATCAGAATCACAGCAACTTCAGGTACGTTTCAAAGAACTTTGGGTAACCATCTAGCTCTGAGAGCAAAAGTTTAACACAAGTTAATATCTCTGATCAAAGTTGATAAATATGTTTTGGTTGATTACTCTTTATTCACTAAGGGCAATTCACCAAGGTATGTGTGCTACTATGCTTTGTACAGCTGTATCAAGAGATCTCTATGATACCTCTTTTTTCTTACCCATTTGTGAATCATTTGTAATCAATTAGTCCTCTCCAATTATTTTTCTCTGAGATTAAAGAAGTCCTCCTCTGGAGTTCTACTACAGTCATTATTGGTCCCATTGTTTCTTTAAGAACATAGACTTTTACTGACTTTATCCATGATGAATGGATCCTAGAAACCTGTATGCTATTCAACACATCTTGGCTTTCCTCCACTTTAAAAGTTCACTCTTGATCTTGACTTATAAGCAGCGTAGTCCTCTTCCTGCAAAGTCATAGAGGCTGTGGTCTGGAGAAGATTATTAGAAACTTGATGCTAAGTCCCTCCTCCAGCACATGATCTAGAACACAGCAAAGATGGGATAAAAGAAAAAAAAAAATATTAAAGAAGATGGAAACATGTATATAAAATCATAGAGTCGTACCTTCAAATACAGAAACAACGGTATAAAGAGGTTATATCATACTCAGCATTTTATAGGTAACTCCTGAAGTGGGGAAGCAAGAACCTTCATAGATCTACAAGAAGAAAGGGCACAAGGAAAGTAATTCTGTGGTTTAATTACAGGTGTTTGAGCAGGGATTCAAATTTATGTACTCAGTGGTGACTCATCATTACTGGAGATCTTTTTCCACCAGAGCACAGGGTTAAGAGATGCCCTTGACTTCAATTCTATTGCACATTGGTGCAGGTTACCTAGTAAGGATGCAGGATGCAAATGTGACTGTGGGCAAGTGGCTATAACACCATACTGCAAAAAGAAAAAAAAATAAAAAAATAAAAGGAAAAAGGCTGCTGTTGAGGTTCATATAACGTCAAATACATGCAGTCATTCATTCTGTCAAGGGACAGACCTCAGCTATATTTAATTCAAGACACTGCCCTCGAGGATGGTCCAGAGAAGAGCAATAAGTCTGAACACAGGGTTACAGAACTTGACCTGAATACAGCATGAAAGAACTGATTTTTTTCAGTCTCAGGAAGAAATAAGTACCTTCAAATATGGAAAAAGATGGCATAAAGAGGAACAAAATCTGTTCTTTATGATCACCAGATACAAGACAAGAACAAGTGAATTTATAGGGCCATGAAGTACTTTTCGGCTAGGCAGGGAAAAAACCCTTTTAAGTCTAAGGGCAGTTAAATACTTGAATCAATTGTTTAGTAAGGATGAGGAAGTTCCATAACTGAAACTTTTAAGACAAAATGTGTAAGAAATAACATATATACAGCACATCCAGTCTTTGTAATGGAGTAGTCTAAGTGACATCTTAAGTCCTACACTTTTTTCTTTTTATTATTCTACTATATGCTGAAAATTGTGAGGCATTCAGATACAATAATAAGAATGTTTTGAGTAAAACTGATGTAGAGACCGCTTCACAGCCATCTCACAACTATCACAATAATTGTACTAAAAGATCTACTTAGTGAAAACCTAAAGTTTTGATTTACCCGGTGATTTGAATGAACATCAAGACATTGGACTAACCTTAGGTTATTCAAATTCTGGATGCTTGAAAGATGGTAAGTTCCTGCATCATTTATCTTTAATTTCACAGAAATGTAGTCTATAGGTTTAAAAGCAAAGTTTGGATGAGACAATATTGACATTTTATTTTTTAAAATGTCCACAATTTGTACTTGAACTAAGACTTCATGATACCGATATTCTAACCCAAGCAATAGCAGCTCAATTCTTTATCAATTCATGCTAGAGTATAATAATCAATAATAATAATCAATGAGTTTCCTTTTCATATCAGAGCTTATTCTGACAGAAATTATTATCAGGCCTAAAAATGGCTTTCATATTACAGTCCTGTGATTCCTCCAACATTTGTTTTTGCATTACTAAAATTGGCTCCTTAGTAACTGCATCATCTTCCTACAGTATCTTTTATGAAAAAATTACTGTACAGTTTCTGCTTTGCAGGATATATGTCTAGGCTTGAAACTCAGCCATTCCAGAAAGCAATACAATGCTTATGCACTATATTGATTTTTCAATGAATAAAAATTTTGAAAATTTTAACTGGAAGTGATTAGACAAGATTTTTTTTCTTTCTATGGGTCTCTTCTGAGAAAAGGTTCTTCCCATAGTTATAACCATCTAAATTAGAAATGAATAATGGCTTAATTTTTGTAATTTATTCCGTGTGTACAATAGACAAAGTTACACAGAGAACAAAGTGGGAATTTTAATTTTGCTTTCATTAAAGATGCTGAACAAACCCATGCAAGCAGTAGAAAATTATGACTAAATCAAGCAGAGGAACCAAATTCTACTTTATCCTACACACTTTGTCTATTTCTGGAGCTGAAGTACTTGTCCTTTACCTAGGGGGAAAACTTCTTTGGCTGCTATTTAGTTCTCTTTCAATAATATTCATCCATCTTTAAGAAAGAGCGATCCTATGTTGGTAGTATCAGCAATAAATTATGGAAGAGGAAATAAAACTTTCCAGTATCAGAGATAAAGAAAACATCTGTGAAGCCTAAAACCTCTCATCAAATGTTATATATAAAAAGTTCTTTAGATAGGGAAGAGTGAACTCATGGGAGTAAGATTCAAGTGTATCATGCCCTTTCAGCCTCCACTATACATCACGCAGTCAAAGGAAGGATCTGTGCTGGTAGAGGATTGTGCTTCAACAGACTTAGCAGTTACATTATTTTACTCTTTGAAATAATACTTACATTTTATGGGTAAAAGTAGCCTTTGGGTCTGCACTTCTCTAGAATATCTTGGGATATTTTATTGTGTCTGAGAATGATTATGGAGATTCACTTTAGCTGATTGACATTAATGATGACTGGACAGATTGCCTTGCTCTGTGCACTCCATTACTTGGGATCAACTTGTTGGCTGAATGTGATTAGGGTTTGTTCCATGTCTAGCTGTCATGATGCCAAAACCAGTTGTATTCAGTCAGAGGTACCTGAGCACACACCATCTACAGTCAGCTTTCTGAAATGAGTTAAAGCTGTAATTGACTTCGGTGTTATAGCAGATATATTCATGGGCTTTTAAAATCACTCCACTCTAACTCTGTGCAAACCAGTAGCGAAGTCATTGACATAAAGCCCTTATCACAAAAATCCACAGTGGCCATTTATTCCTCATCAGGCCTATCTGCCAGGGTAGAGATTTTCAGTTCTTTGTCATTCTGAAGGCAATCACTTAATTTTTCTTGGCTTTATCTTCCTGAAGTATGCCCTTGGCTCAGGAGGCAGGAGCACAAGGTGAGTCATGCACCCACATACTTCATCTATTGAGTGATAACACATTGCCTGTTCTACCCCACCTTCTGGTGGTGGGTCCGCACCATCGTTCAGAGACAGGCACAAGCTCACCTTTCCATTTCAAGCTGATAACAAGATGTGTTTGTAATTATCATGGCAATAAGTTTGGTGTTTTGTTGAGTATAGCAAAATAGTTTCAAATCTTCTCAGGCTGTAAGCAGGTTGGAAATGTATTTGTCAACTAATTGCTGAGAGGTGGCAGCTATAGATCTATACACCTGTATCTGTACTTATTTGAGAATTATACCTGTTTGAGAACAGTACAACCACCCAGGTAATCACAGAATCACGGAATCATGGAATTGTCAGAGTTGGAAGGGACCTCTAGAGATCATCTAGTCCAACTCCCCCGATAAAGCAGGAACATCTAGAGCACATCACTCAGGATCGTATCCAGGTGGGTCTTGAAGTCACAGTAATGGAATTAAGTGGGACCCTTGGACTTATATAGAGGAAATATAAGGACAAAACCCAACAAAAAAAACCTCACAGTCAAGTGATATTAGAGGATTTTTGCTTGATTTGAGACCTTTGAGGCTAGAGAGGGAGCAAAGTTATTGTAATACTGACTTGATATCCTTGGACATTTGGAAAAAGTGTATTGCTGAGGGGCAGGTTTAGATGTTATTACTTAGTTTGTTTATGATTTTAATCTCAACAGTGTCTCTATATTATAAAATGATAAATGAAACTGCAGTATAATTTACATGGCCAGATCATTCTGCAACATAAATGACAGAAATGAGGTTAAAAATTCAGTTTGATGTAAATGTGCCCTCTAAGTCTTTCGCAGCTTTCTGAGTCTTTCATCACTGTAAGTAACCGAGGATTTGTAATCATTTGAAAAACACGTGCATTTCTAGCCAAGTACCCTGCTGTTGACAAACAACGTCTTTGAACATTTACAGTTTATTCACATTCTTAATATGACCCTCAAAGTGAGCTAGAGATTAATTGACTGGAATTGCCCTCTTATTTTTCATAATCAGCAAGAAGGGAATTGTTAGGGAGTGTATAATTAAGGGGTTCCATCTCATCTCCTGTTATTGCATTATGGGGAAGGGAGGAATGTAAGAACCACAAATATTACCTTAAAAGGTACTCAAAGATTTTTTTGAAGATTCATATAAAATTCATTTCCACTAAAATCATGAATAGTCTGACAGGTCCCATGACAATTGTCTGCCCTCTTCTTCTTTGGTTCTTTAGGTTACCTAGCTACATCTTTCTTTGCATCTTAACTTTCAAGATTCAAGAATTTATACCTTAAAGCACGCTGAACTTCAATGACATTGATTAATGTGGGTAAATTTTGATTAAAAAAGTAAGATCTTTTTCATCATGGTAATTTACCTCTCTTTCTTTTTTCCTTTCTTTCTTTCTCAAGCACCAGGTACTATAAGCTTCAATAATGCATTTTATTCAAAAGGAATTCAAGGGAGAATGAACTGTTGACATGGATCTTGCTTACAGTAAGGACTGGCTGATCAAATTTAAAGCTGTAGTTTATTGACATGGAACATAGAAGATACTTATATTAATTTTATTTCTGTAAAAGTAAATTAGAAATCGAAAATGTTTGTGGCTTTTTCCATTCCTTTGCCATAAATCTTACAAAACACTCCCCCTTTTCTTGCCAGGAAAAGTTGCAATGTAAAGAAAAAAAAAGTGTTGGTGTAAGGGATATGCTCATTTGAACCCTGTGAAAGTAACCCTGTGAAAGTAACCCTGTGAAAGTAACTCAGAAGCTTGAAGGACCAGTAATGGGCTATCTACACAGTGGATGCCTTCTTACATTTCCAGACTTGGAAAATATTAAAAGCAAGGATAGCATGCTTGTGTGGAAGTGTGCATGGATAAAGACATGCATGTTCTTGTGCACTGCTACAGCCCTCTTCTTTTTTTTAAGAAGTTGGAAAAAATAAGTGTCATAGTTCTACAAATACCTCAGAGAAAGCCATTTTTATAAGACTTCCTGTGACTCTCTGCCCCACATACAGAGGGCTGGCAGTTGAGTAAATGGGAAAGATAAAAGACATTGTTTTCCAGGTGTTATTTTTGTATGTTTAAATATATTGGAATGATCCTTTTTTTTGTTTTTCCTAACAGTTACCCAGCTCCTCTGAAAGAGGACAGACAGCAAAGCCATCCAGAGAGACTTAAAGTATAAGAAAGCAACTGCAGAGATGCTAAAAAAGTAGTTGCTCTAGAAATCAGTAGTGGGCCCAGAAAACAAACATATTCCAGTAGTATCTTATGAAAAGAGATATTTGGTGGAAATTATGTTTTCGCCCACTCACCCACCACATCACTGTATGTTTTGGAAAATAAGCAATAGTTTTGTGCGTTAATCTTAGTGTTCTGTCTAAATGCAGGCACACAACCAATTTTGCAAACATTTCTGAATGTGTGGTACCTTAGTCACTCGTTTCTAAACCTGCTCATTAATTTTAATGATGCTGACTTCCTTTCTAAAGCATTCTGACATGTACAGTTGAAAAAGCACCATATAAGAGTTAGGTATCATATTATTTTATTAAAGGCCATAATTTCTTTTTGAAAACTCATTGGCATGAATGAAACCAATGATTAAAGTCTTGCACTTCAGCTGCAAGGTAGCAGAAATGAATGAATATTTTTATCTAATATTTGATGGTTTTGCATTTCAGATATGTATTTATTTAATATTAATGAATTAGGCAATTTTTCGGTATAATGGAGAATTTCAAGAGACGTCTAAAATATTCCTAAAATAAGATAATGTTTAAATCTCATACTGCATTTTTCAACTCACATCACTGGCATCACATATCAGTGCATGATACTAGCTCCAGGATCTGGATCATCTGGCCTTAAGTAGTCAGAAAGTTTAGAAGACAACTTTTTGCTCTTTTTTTTTTTTTTTTTTTTTACATAAGTTGTGTTTTGTGCTAGTTGTAAAAGCCACCCCCAAAAGTATTCTCTTCTTTACAGGAGGCATAAAGAGGATGATGTTCCAATTCTTCTGTTGCCCTGGATCCTTGGGTCGTGACATTTCTATTTCACTAGTGTCTCTATAACAGGCTCTTTAGTTTGCCACCTGGAGTTTTGTTGGCAGACCTTGACATTATTTTAAGGAATATAAAACCCACCCCCCCCACCCCCCTGGTCTTCTTTTATGTGTCTCATTTCCCCAGGTGAGCTGCCTTTCTCTTCATGTTTCGGCTGTGTTTGTATAAGTCGCTGTCTTGTCGACCTTGGGTTTGGATTAGGCTTTAAAGGCATGTATGTGAAATACTTATCAGGCTAAAGCAACTGCTGAGGAACAGGTGCTAAAGGAACAGGGATGTCTGTTAAGGCATGAAGGTAGAGGCTGTGCCAAGATCTTGTTCTTCTTACCAGGTGTTCTCACCAAGCTAAGTTCTTTCTGTTGTGCTGTCTGAGATAGCAGCTGCTGCAAGGTTGATGCTCCAGCTATAGAAATTGCTTGGAAGAAATAGAAAGCAGGCTGAGAAGCAGCACTAACAAGAGCCAGGAGTTGTGGACAAGTTGATCCACAGAAAGAATGAGACTTCTGAGACAAATCTGGAATGAGGGGAATATCCTCACTGTACTACTCCTGCTCTTGATGATGAATCTCCTCAGCAGAAAGCTGAGAAGCATGTGAACATGCTTTCTCTTTTTTTCCCACCTTGCCATCAGGCATTTCTAAGATGACCCGCTTCCCTCCAAGATGATCCCTCTCTGAAAGAAGACTGAAGAAATCTTGACTGTTTCTTTGGGATCGACTTTGACATCATCAGTTAGAAATCAGAACAGCTTAGCCAGATTTACAGTCAGAAGGTGCTCAAAAGTGAGTAAAATGAAAGAACTGGCAGCTTGCATGAAGTTCTTCAGAAAACATAAATCAGTCCCGTCTGTTCACTGTGAGCAGTTAAATCCATTTAACTACAGCAAAAAAGATGAAGTGATTTGCTGGTGGGCAAAGAAAAAATCTGTTGCATAGGCACATTACCTCCACCTCCATTTATTCAGAAACTGATTGTTTCGCTCTCCAGAACAAGATGAAGCTCATCTATTCTTCCATGAATTCTCACTATATTCACCTATGGCTCTTGAAGCACCCCAGACCCACACGACCTTCAAATCTGGGTCCTGCTCCCACAGTTAAGTCAGACCTTCAGTCCCTGGCCATCCCTGCAAGAGCAAATGGAAGGCAGTCAGCTAGAGCCTCTTTGAAGGGGACCTATTCCTGCTGCAAACGTGTATCACAGAGCACAGCATATGGCTGAAGTTTTCACCCCTCTGAGCCAACCCATTTCATGGCAGCCACCAGGGTGGGGCCGTCAGCAAATCTGGATTTCAACTCAACCTGTCTAAAATGACAGTGAAGATACAACAGTCCAACAAGCAGACCCGAGGAGAACCCCTTTGCAATTTTTCTACCCAGGAAGTCACTTACTTTGGTACAAGACTGGAGCTGCTAGGCAAGTCCTGAGCTGCAGGTTCTTTCAGAGTCATATGCTAAGTCAAAGCTGATTAGGAACAAAATGACAAAAATATTCTGGACAAGTTTCTCCTTTCTCTAGGGCAGCATCAATATTTCCTCTGTGCTGTGGCTGGAAGGAATGGCATGTAATGTTCCAACATTTCTATTGGTGAGATTCATCTGTTTTCAAATTTGTTAAACAAAAGTGGTAAAGAGACCAAAGCAGAGCTAAGAGCCACAAATTTTCTTATTTTGGGGCAAAGGCCCTAGGTAAATACACTTAGCCAAAGACTGGATGGAAGGTTGTAAAAGCCTCAGTACATTTGTGAGGGTTTCCATGAGGAAATTGAAACATGAAGTTATATGAGATCCTCTGCAAAGGGTTCATAGAGTTTGCTTTTTCAAAATTCAGGATCAGAACGCAGCTCTGTGGAGTCAGAACTCTCTTGCCAAAGCTCTCCTTCCCTCAAGTCACTTTTGTCAATTGTTATGTAATGTCAAAAAAGTCCAACTTTTAACAGATTAGTGCTTAATTCATGTTGTTACCTGAAGACATATCATCCAGGTGAGGCACTGCCAGCTGCAGTGATGTGTTGATATGAAATAGAAGTCTGGGCCTTTTATAAGCGAGGCAGATGCTCTATTTGTTTGGGTACACTTTAGGGGGAAAAAAAAGAAAAGCAGATCATTAAATTATTATTTTGAAAAGGTCCTTAATTACATTTAGTGCCAGAGAGAGGATGGTTTTGTAAAACAGATAGTGAGGCTGCATAGCAACAAAGAGAAAAAAAGGTGACACCCTGTTCTGATGTTCTGGGACAGGGACTTCTGAATGCTCCACATTCATTGGGATGTTAACATATAATTTAATAATTAATTCATTTTGCTCATCTAGATAATTTTTATGGCATGCAAGGTACTAGAATCTTTCTAAACAAATCCTGGTACAAATCCTGGTAGTGTAATTCTCCAGATGAGTATGCCAAACGAAGATTTTAGAAGCACAACCACAGCAGATGCTCTGTTCTTAATGTTTTTTTCTTTAAATTTAAAATTAAATCGTTTACCAGGGTGAGTTTACATGCAGATTATTTTTTTTATGAAGTTTGCTAAGCAGGTTTAACTGCTATAGATGTAAAAGTTCATGAGGGTGTGTTTTTATCTCTACTGCTGTGTATTTAGCATCAGTTGGAATATTTTTCTGATATTGTGTGCTGTAAAAATAGAATAGGACTTTGGAGGTAGATGGAATGATAGGCAAGCTGGTTTACACATTATATATATAGTCTAACACTACTGGGAACAAAGATATATACTGAGAACCATAAGGAAAATACCTGTAAAAAGTTTCCAACTTCCAATCTAAAATTCCAACTAAGCTTATTCAGGTAGGTAAGTTCATATTACCAAATTAACTGCAATATAGCAGTATGTGTCCTTGCACATGAATTTTATTTATGTGATTTTAAAGATTAATATACTGAAAACATTCTTGCCAAGGTATCTGTACTTATAAACTGCAAAAACCTCCCAAAAACAGTTGTCCAAAAATTCTTCCTGGAACACAGGGCCAAGTTCCACATGGAGCACTACGTCAGGTAGCCTGAAATGTCAGTGTTGAAATGAGGTTTGTGTAAACCAAGATGAAAGCACATTAAGTGGTTTACGGTTTCTGGATGACAGTACTGCAGTTTTTGATTGCAGCTTCCAGACAAAGGGAGTCAGAAGAGCTACACACGCCCAAGTGCCACTTCTGTTCGTACAGCGGGTGGTGATGGCTCTGCTGTATTACGGCATGGTGTCCAAAATGGATGTGAGCCTAATAAGAGCTGGTAATTAAACATGATTAATCAGACACATAATTCTCCACTGTGGTCTGTGTGAAGCTATAAACATACTGATGTTCTGTGTTATAACAGGGTCATTGTGGGAAGTCAGCTCCCGGTGCTGCTCTGGTTTTGTCCATGTGACTGTTCCCATGGTCACACAGGTCAGCAGGTGGCTCGTGCCCATCTGTCTTTTCTTCACGCTGCCCAGCCATCAAGGCACCCCTAAGTAGACCCCCAAAGAGGAAACCCCACAGATTTCCAATAATTTAGCCACACAGATACTTGCAGTCATACCAAATTTAAGTACTATATGTATAGCCACAGGCAAAATATGCTTTCACTTGATACGTAATAAGGTAATTGAGGTGCTTAGCACTTCAAAGTAGCCTGAACAGTGTTATTTATTTTGAAGTTAAACTGCTTACAGTATTTCAACTGCTTTGCTTAGGTGTAGCCTGGATCTCTATGAATATGATAGGCGCATGTTGTATAGATGTAAACTGAGCACTGGGCAAAGCTAGAACTTCAACAAGCAAAGGAGGAAACACTGAGAGCAGGGAAATGGAGTTGAAGTCCACTGGGACTGGTCAAACCTCTGAGAGATTTCGGCAGAATGAAGCTGTGAATCACTGACAAGAGAAAAATCTTGTCACAGTGACTCATAAAATGATTAGCACTGCCACAGTCTAGGAAAAAGACTTCATTAGAGCTAAGCCTCGCAAAGAATAGTCCCTGCAGCTATATAGTATTGCTTTTATTAAACTAAATCACTTGTTACAATACTTCTTTTTTTCCTGTGTGGAACACCATTATGCTACACTGAAAATATATATTTATATAAAATACAAAGAAATATACTTTTTTTTCCTCAAGAGGACTCTTGTCTTGAAATCTGCTGCCTGAAGTCTTGTAAATGAGATACTCGCTCGGGCTTCATGATGAACTGCAGGTGTCAAGTCTTTAAAAAATCATATCACAGTTGTCACTGCTCAACATCAAAGTCATTGTTGCATCATGTTTCTGAGTGGAGGGTTGGAATAAATATTCCAATAGTATTTGTCCTATATCTTTACTATTTTCAAGCTTATGATCCTCAGCCCAACACAGGATGTTGAGAGTTGGACCTGGGAGTACTCCAGCAGTTAAATAATGTACGATTGACAATTCTACCCTGAAGTTCTCTTGGGGGCTACTCCTGCATCCCAGTATTGCTGCAGCTAATAAAATGAGCCTTACTGAGCCACTGCCTTCTTACTCATCAAGACCTGACAGATCTGGCACAGCAAAGGAGGTAACAGTGAAAAAAGAGAAGTAATGGGGAAAAAGGAATCATGGTGTGCAGGCAAAAGATTGTGGAAGGTAATTTGACATAGGAGGTATGGGTTAAAATCTGTTCTGCCAAATACATTAGATATTTTATATACTATATTAATATATCATCGAGATGATATGTATTATATATTAAACCAGCGATAATTTCACAAGAAGATTTTGTCTTAAACTATGTGAATTATTTTCCCTGAAGAGATAAAGTGGGAGAGGAAGTGGGGAGATTTTGGTATGTGGAAAGAAGCAAAGGAGAGCAATTTTTCTGTAGCATGAGAAAAGTTTTCAGAAATTTTGCAGCTTCTGTTATACTGATACACATAAGGCTTTTGCAGACTAGGAGAAAGTTTTAACTTTTTATACATATAAATATCTACAACCATATGGATATAACTTTGTATATATAAAATGTTGTAAAGGATATATATAGAGCTATATAATTTTATACCTATAAATAACATAAATAATCTACATATAGATCTATCTAGAGATACAGATATAGGTGATAGATAGGTATGCATATAAATATACATATTTCTCTTGGTTTAAAATCCATACTCACAGTCTTTAAAATACATTGTAAAATTGGAGGCAAGTTGCCTTTACAAAGATAGCCATAGGACATATCTATAGACAAAAGAAACACTTTCTTTCTGCCTGAAGCTTTTCACAATTCACCTTCAACACATCTTGCACTGATCAAGCTTAGAAGAAAAACTTAATATGCATCAAGATAAAAAGTAACTAAAATAGTTTATATTAAAGGGTCTTGCTTTATAGATGCAGTGCGCCTTCAAACTAAAAGAATATCTTCAATAGCATAAGCCAGAAGGCATTCTTTGATCCTTAGTCCAGGGTTTTTACAGTATTCAGGGCTCTCAGTTGGTACTCTGCCTTGTCAACAGTACTGTAGCTATATTTCACTAAAGGTATTGCTAATATTAATATAATCCAGATGTTTCTATTTACTTTCCTTGGAGTGATAATGATTTCATATGATTACCTTTAGCATGTATAGAATCAATTTATTTTGTTATTTTCTCTGAATGTTATGCATGCTTATTTTCAAAAGTGAAAAAAAAAATGAAAGCACTGATGATTCATTTGACTATAGATATGAATT
Organism: Gallinago jamesoni; assembly: GCA_025769975.1. Lineage (NCBI taxonomy): Eukaryota > Metazoa > Chordata > Aves > Charadriiformes > Scolopacidae > Gallinago > Gallinago jamesoni. The sequence goes on along the minus strand of JAOQGH010000001.1, from coordinate 190,796,296 downwards.
TCCCATTTTTGAACTAGCCACACATGATAACAACTAATCATGGTTTGAGGGTTTATTTCCGGTTCTCCTTTCCCTCTCTGCACATTTGCAAGACAGGCTGTCTTTTCAAAATTCCCAAGTAGCACTAGAAAAATCTGAAACAGGAAAATACAATAGGCAACACTCCAGGCTTTGTGAATATTATTCTTTATACTCAGTCATTTTGCGTGGATCCACTGTTTTTTTTTAACCAATACCAGAAGTGCTTTTAAGGAGAGGTTTTGGTGTACAGTCTGTTCGATTCTTTACTTCTTTCATCAATTGTGTCACTACTGGTCAACTGCAGGTCAGTATGATTTCAAAGAGCTGGAAAGTTAAAACAAACATATCAGCTTCTGATGTCATGGTGAGTCTTCAGATTTTATAAGACTCAGATTGGTCTCTGATGTTGCAGACATAATTTAATTAATTGCAGGTGCTTCTGTGCTGATTTTAAAGAGAGAGGTAGAATTGTTCATTGAATAATTATGCATTATCTTAAAAAAGAATTAGCTCTTGCATCATATAAGGCTCAAGAAAGTGCAGTCTATTAGTATCCAAGGAGGATGATAAATGACATACATTAGATGTATTTTGAAATCAGGTCGTGGATAACTAATGTCAACAGATTCCTGAAAGTGGTGACCAAGGAGATTTCTTCTCTGGTAATTATTTTTCTTTAAACAATTTTTTAATCATGAGAGAATATACAAAAAACTGGATATGTGCTAACAGTTTCTCAGAAATCAAAAAGTGAAAGGAGAGGTGATTCAGGAACAAGCAAGTGAAGAATAAAAAGAAAGAAGGAAAATGAACTGTGGACAGCATGGATTGCCACAACTTGTAGGCAAAATCATTCCTTCCATCAGAAATTTGTATGCATTCTTAGCAGAGATCTTATACTTTGTGTCACAATCACAAGTGCTATATATTTACATAAATCCGCATTAAAACAAAGAGTGGAGTCTGGAAAGAAAACCAACCATAAAAGCAGGAGGCTGGAAAAGTCCACAGTTAAGTTGCATTCACCTGTTATGGGAGGGCCTTCTTACCAGCAAGGAAGTCCACAAGCACCATAGATGTCAAAGACATCATTCCTAACCTCACCTTGTGGAAGCTCTGAACCTGATAAAGTGTGCAATTCTTACCTTTACTCTCATTACAGAGCATAAAAGATGTTTCTTTCATATCTAATGGACTATAATGATAAAACATGGAGGAAATTAGTCAGGGCTCTACCTGCCTCTTCAATCTGGTTGAAACTTGCTAGGGTCTCAGAGTCGTTACAGAATTATTGATGCAGACTAATTCTATAAGCTTTAGTTTCTTAGGAAAAAGAGAGAGATAAAGGAAGAGAATGCCACCAGCAGGTAGCAATGGATTCCATACTAAAGGGTTAACAACTAATTGACAAACAGCAAAAGCAGCAGCCGCTGGGACATAGTGACTGGAAGGGTGTGCTTTTAGTACCTGCAGCATATCATCAAGGTAGTGGACCTAAATATAAAACAAGTGGTGTACAAATCTGAGGATGATGAAAACATTGGCAGAGCCGTAAACAAGGAAGGAGCAATCACTGAGTACAGTCTGTACCACTTGGCTCATTGGACACATTCCTATAAAACGTGTTTTAATACAGTTCCAACAAAGAATGCAGGACCTGCCAACCAAAGGGAGGACTGTCTTCTGGAAAATAATAACTCTAAAAAGGAGTTATTATAAGCAGCATAATGCAGTAGTAAAATGAGTAAATGTAATCCCGGGATTTATAAACTCAAGCCTATTAAAGTGCTCTATAGAATGTGAGGACAAAGAATAGCAGAAAACAATTGCTATAAATTGGAATAGAACCAGATAAAGCCGAAGCAGAAATTAGGAGTATATATTTAATAGTGAGGATGATTAGGAACTGGAATAAAGTAGTTGAGTCTTATGTTGGAAAAACTTCTATAGCTTCAGGGAGATCTTTGTCTTGGATTAAGCCAGAATTTAATTACAATTAATTATTAAATGGAATTGCTGGTAAGTACCTTTTGCAATGGTGGTATGTCTGTATGAGCTGTAAAGCTGATCCTACACTTGTTGCAGTGAGTATAAGGTTGTTTTCATGATTTGCTGAATAAGAATGCTGATCCTCTTTGCTTCTCTCAGCAAAGTAAATCACGGATGTGAAGAATGCAGTGGGGGAGGTCTGGTCTTGTTAAATAAACATGGAACACACAGAAGGTGTTTCAGAAATGACACCAGAGAAAAATGGGATCCTTAATGCACTCAGTAATATTGAGAGCTGTCATAAGGAGAGAATTGCTGCTGAAAAAGTAGAAACAGCAGCAGACTACTGTGTGTGAAAGAAACCAAAGGATATGAGCCAGAGCTCTCCTGTTTCCCTGACCACACTGACCACACTGGGGAGTGAGGTAGAGGAGTCAGGAGATGGGAGTGAAGTTGAGCCTGGAAGGGAAGGGGTTTGAGGGAAAGGTGCTCAGTTGTTTTTTTTGTTTGTTTGTTTCTCACTAACCAAATCTATTCTAATCGGTAATAAACTAAATTCATTTCTCCCCAGGTCTGGTCTGCTTTGCTATTATGATAATCTCCACCCATTTTCCCCCTGTTCTGTTGGGGAGGAGGAGCTAGTGAGCAGCTCAGTTGGAGGTTGACCCTTAGCTAAGGTTACCCCTCACAGCTATTCTTTCTAAACAAAATAAGAATTCATATATTTACTGCTCTGTTTGAAAAAGCTCTTCTCTCATGCTGAAGTAGGAATTTAATGGTTTCAAGGAGCAGCAAGTTTGGGATGTGAGCAGAAGCTGGAAAAGAACCTTTTTTTTTCTTTTCTCCCTTTTTCCTTAGAAATGTACAGAATCTTTGTTGATGAAAATTCTGCATCTGAAACTCCTTAAAAATCCATAAGTGATATTTGGGGCGATCAGAAATGTAAATGGAAAGGGTTACAGTACAAAATATAACAATTACTTACACACATAAGAAATAACACATCACATTTGCATTTCATTACAAACATAATTGTTTCCTAGTTTCATTGGTATAGTGAATGTAAAAGAAAATAGTCATAGACAGTGATTACAAAACATTTTACTTTTTTAAAATGACTAGAAATTCATAGGATCTGATTATCGCTACCAATGACATCAATGGCTGACATAACTATTCTCACAATTCTTCATGAACAAGCACCATTTGGCATTTAAAAGTAGGGACATCACAGCAGTATGTTTATTTTACATGAGTCACAGGGGTGATGCTATTATGGGTGACCTCTTTCTTTTAATAATGATGCACTGACTAGATCTTGAAAACACATGTATTGCGGCTGTAATGCCCTGGGGGAGTGGGTAGATTTCAAAACTATAGCAAGTCACTTCTGTATTTTATTCTCTGTAACTAATAATTATTTTCAGTTTTAGAAAGTGTCTGAAGATTACACCTCTACCCACAATCAAAGAAATCAGGTTGTCAGAAAACTGTAGTACTAAAGCTGGGGAAAGGTGCAGGTTTCCCTGACAGCTTAAACACAAATTTTTGTGTACATCATTTCCATTTGTCAAAGGTGACCACTGAAAAAAAAAAAAGGTGCCTTTGGTGTATGCATTGGACTATTTTTTACACTGTTCATCATCATCATTCAACACTTGGCAGACAGGAGAGATAAAAAACGTTACTATACAAAAAATTAGTATTGGTAATGAGCTAAAAATCTATACTACTAAAGTACATCTAAGTGTACTCAGAAAACCAAAACTGAGCAGTCCTTAAACAAAGGTGCTTGTACTCCTACAGGGATCCTCTCATTCTCATTGCATACAGTCTACACTGATGTGTGTATGCAAGTGTGGTAACACTTAATCCCATTCTTTAAAAGCTTTCTTGTAAGAAAATTCTTTTTTGTGCATTTGCCTTTTTTTTCCCCTCATGAAAACACTAAATCCTCATAGGTTAAAGACCAAAATACTTAAGAATGAATATTTAACTTCCTTTTCCCTGTGTTTCCTCCTCCATTTTGGCCTGTGTGTTGTCCTCTCTGCCCATACAGGTAGAGAAGAACATCAAGCCATTAATAATCTAGTAATAAGATTAAATATCTGTGAAATATAACAGTTTAATCATATATTTTATTTCATATGCACACATATAAAATGTAAGTAATACTCAGGACAGCCTTACATTCACTTCTTGCTTTTAATATCTTGTTTCACTAAATTGATGCTTGCATATCACCTTTCTTTTCCAAGGACTACTTGTGCCTCTCCTCTCCTCCTCAGAATACTGCTGGACCCACTGGTCATTCTGGACTGAGACATGAGCTCAAATAGTTTAACAAAAACAAAACAAAATACCCACAGAAGCGATCTATGGGCACCAGTTCTACAACATTAAACAATACTTCTGTGAAAAAAAACGAAGTCAGCAGACTTTTGGTATTTCAGTCAAGGTTTTGAGAAGATTCTACAAAGAAAGATATCTCATAGATAATACAGGAAAAACAGTGGGAAACAGAGTAGAAAAGAAAAGGGAGATCCAATCTTGATGGAGGACCTCAGTATCTTGTAAGATGAGCCTATTGTTCATCTACAAACATGATGTTTTGACAGTCTCAGTTTCACCCCAAAATCTCAGGAAAAATATTTTTTTCTCTCAGGAATTCAAAATAGTTGTTAGGAGAAAATTACAGTAGCTCTACTTCCTCGCCTTCTAAGGGAAGAATTTCATCAGTTCAGATTCTGCATAACATCCTCTACTAAGCTCATCTGTTTGGGCATTTAACCAGGGAAAGAGGATATTTGACTATGTCAATAGAAATGAGTTTAAATTGAGCTATCTTCCTCTACAATCCCTCGACTGTCCTTAGGTGAATTGCAATAAATGATGATAGGGTAATTATACTCTGCTGTTTTACCAGATGTCTCCATTTCTCTGAAATACTGTTTTGCTCAGTTTTATAACCTCTGGCTCTTTAAATACCAAAAAGAACCAGTGTGGCTTGTTACTCTTTCTTCATCATTGCAAGAGCTATTCCCATGTCACACTTTATACTGGCTACTGTACTTCTTACAGGAAATTGTTTCTCTTATACAGTAATAACAATAATTTTATTCAACTGGAGAAGATTTGACTGTAAATTTAGGAATATTATTTGGTTATAGTGAATGATCCAGAAAGCACAGTGCACATAAAAGAGCCCTCCTTTCCCATCTCTTGAAAGTAGATGGTTTGCAATAATTGGCCTGCTTCTTCTGGTCCTACTTAGGGAGATTCTAACTGATGGAAGAGTGCTGAGTATCTTTGAACTGAGGGCAGTCTCAGAGCTACCACTGTGACCTGGTCTATATCATCATTTCAGTCATTTCCCAGAAATCTTTAGGAGATGTAAGCAGTGGAAACACATTTCCCATTATGGATCAGATAATGGACCCTTTTTTTTTCAAGTCAGAAACAGTGTTGGTGAAATGTCACCGATGTAAAACCATCACACAGGAAAAACTATTTTGAACATTCTTAACATGACTTGAAGAACATTTGAAGTAATCAAGAAGGAAGGGACAAAAAAAGGAAGGGAAGGGTCTTGTGATGCTTTCCTGTTCCTTTCCCCGGAATCAATGACACTTTTATTTGCTGATCTTCAGACGCTGTATGCCAAGAATATTTGTACACATATCGTGGCATTTCAGAGCCCATAGTAAGCGAGAAGAAATGCAGAGCACCTTCCTGTGGATCATTTCTCTTTTTTCCACTGAGCCATGGCACATTACCAAAAGCTGTGTGCTGAAACTTTCTTTAATTTTTTTCCCCATTTTCCTTTTAGTTTCCATTTTTCTTTATTTTTTAAATTTTATTTGTATTTATTTTAATATATTTATGTATTTAAATGTACTTTATTTTAATTTTTGAATATTTTTATTTATCTTCTTCTGTTTTCTTTTTCCTTCCTTTTTTTCATTTTCATTTCCCTCTCCTACTTCTTTTCACTCTCCCTGTCCCTTTTCCTTTTCCTCTCCCTCTCCCTTTCCCTGCTTCACTTACAAGCCTGAAGGTGGAAGCCTGGATAAGAAGCTTGGTGATTCTCATGTCAAAAGAGGTTTAAGAAACCCTTCAGTATGCCTCTTCATGGTAGCTCAGTAGAGCTTTTGAAAGCAAGTTGTTGCTTAAACAGCTAGTAATTAAGCAGTCTTGGAGAAGCCTCAAAAATTTGTAGCAAATGAAAGCAATTGTGGGTAGGGAACAAATGCTATCAAACTATTTAGTACTACAAGCCTAAAAACATCATTTCCAGGAAGGACTTAAAGCAGATATCCAGATCCTCTGAAATTAGGCATCAGCTCATTCACAGGACCGCTGATGAAATAAATCTGCTTTATTTTCTATGCTCAGGAAAGAGAAGTCACTTCCCTGCAGCTCTTTTCATGCAGCATCTCTGGGCATTGGTGTTTGTTCAAACATGTAACAATCAACCTATGTGTTTATAAGCTGAGAAACATAAGAAAGACCACAGCAAAAATTATTTCCACACTTACTTATAGCTAACATTTTGTTCTGAATATTGTTAGGAAAACAAACAGACCGTCTTCAATAATGCATGGAAATTGCTGCTGTTGGTAATACCTCCTGAATGTGCATTTTGCTATAAATCACCTACAAGAAGCATGGAAATATACAGGAATGTGCCTTATGTAAAAAGAACACAGCTTCCACGTTTCATGACAACCATGATATGTGGGGCGTTCAGGTTGAAAATTAAATTGGCATTTTAGGCATAACTCTGCTTTACTATGTTATACGGATATGAGTTTATTTGTGTTTAACACGGATACTGTATGACCTTGAAAAAATGTCAAGATAGCCTTGACCTCTGAACATTACATCTATAAAGATGTTTATATTATTTTCTGTGAAGTGCCATCATCTGTGGAGATGAAATTAGTTCCCAGTAAACTAGCTAATTCTTTACCATGTTAATCTAGATAACTATGTTGATTCAGAGATCAGTATTATTTTTTTCTCTCACAAATGGCTTATAATCAGCAGAAATTGTGGTTGTGCAATGGTTGTATAAAGTGTTTGAATGGACCTTTTGCAAAGATTGAACCATGCAGGAAATTTTATGAACATCTCTCTTTGAAGTGTGAAAACATAATCCCCCCAAAATCCCATCAATTTAATAGGGCAAACAAACATAAGTGCCTGAAATTTTGTCATTCCATGCCTCAGACTGCAGTGGCACACACACTGTGGATTTAGAAAAACTTTAAATACTACATGGGGGAAAAAAAACCAAAACCCAACCCATGCATACATTACAGCTGGAAGCAGCAGCCTGACTGCTCTGAAGAACTTTCTATGTAATGAAAGAGTAAACAGACTTTCACTGCCTATAAAAAACAAGTGCCCAGTTTACACAAAACAGCATCATTTATGGGCACCAAAGTTTTCCAAATGCAGGGATCCTGGCCAGCAGAAAAAGCTACTACCAATTCTTTTTTGGTCCTAGTTACTTCTGCACCAGCTCCTCGATGTGCAAGAAGGACCTCATAGTAGCTTTGGAGTCTGTTTTATTGAATTCCATAAAGAAAGTGAAAGGTAATCTGTGGCAGTAGCGTTCCCTGGCAGGTATTTAGGTGCACAATAGATACTGCTAAAACATCCAAATGAGGGGTGATTTATCTCTACAGCTTTAAACCTTGACATTTAGCAGGACTGAACAAACAGCACACGCACCTCAAGTACACAGGAAGTTTTCATCTACTTAGCTGCCCACTTTATGTGAGTCCCTTTTATAAATATTACTGCAAACACCTAAAGCCTCAGTACAAATTCTTAAGATGTCGTCTTGGGTTTTGAATATTTGCTATATAAAAGTGGTGTTTGATGTATCAAATACATCCTATCTAGAGATAGCTTTTCTCTAGAGTTTTCAAATTGTAACCTGTTTGTTCTTTAGTGATGCACTTATTTTCTTTCTCCAGAAAGGGAATGCTCCATCAAAGCGTAAACCATCATTTTTATTTCAGAAGCAAAACCCTGTATTGATAACACATTCAGACTCACTAGAAATACCTGAGGGGCCTGCAAAACCATGTTGATCACTTCTGAAATACTGACTTGTAATATATTTTCCCAATAAAAAGGCTGAGCACCAAGTGTATCATCATTTGAGAACACAAAACCAAAAGGATGGCTTTTCTATGTTAGACCCTGTCTGTCTGTTAGGCCCAAAAGTCTGTCTAGTCTCACCATGCAACAGGGGCTTTGCTCTGTTGTCTCCAGAGCAGAGTAAGCAATGGTCACCAGGTCTCCGGTCCTGTGCTGAACTCTTTGACTCTATTTTTCTGATATTTTTAGGAATATTAATCACATTTCATTCATGATTTTTTATTAGTCTTCCCCGTTTCCTGTGGTTCGCAGCCTTTTTTATAAGGACTTTCAGTTCCTTTTCAGGAACAAGCATAGGCTTGTCCTTTCCACAGCATTCAGTAGGGATGAAGGGTGCTTGAGGAAAAACATAAGAGATCAAACAAACAGCAGTACTTCCTCAGGATATTCTCCAGGAATCTGCAACAGGGAAACTGCCTAGACCAGAGACTGTACCACTGCATTAACTTAGGGCAAGCTCTTGTCTGTGCAAAGCTGATTCTCTCCTCTTGGGAGGAACTGCAGGCTCTGTGTCTCCACTCACAAGAACAGAATGTGAGTTGCAGCTTGGGTAGAATTGCAATCTATGATGCCTGGGGAAAAGCTGTGAAAAGGCAAGAGACCAATTGAAGGTGGCCACCAAACTGAGACAGAGACTCAGCTCTATTGCCAATTACACCCAAAACGATATTCATGAATCTCATTCAACTTACATTCTAATTACACTTTTTAGCTCAAAATCTGAACTTCCAGAGTTTTGAAAGAGAAAAGGTAATCAAAAATAATCACTGTTCCTTTTCAGTGTAATATACCAATACAATGGGACTAAATAGAAGCTCTCGGCTAAAATCTTTTTCTTCATAATTCTGTGTCATAAGGAGCAAATGCTGGTGGACTTATTTTAAGAAAAGATTTACGCTATTTGGTAGTTAAACTCTGAATCATGGAGCTTTTGCACAAGTGGCACTCACAAATTCAAGAAAACATATTACCATCATTTCTTGTATTTAAGCTGGTATCTTTCTTTTTAGATCTAAAAAAAGGTGGAAATATCACCGAGACTTGTAATGACTCCTTTTCTTTGCATTGCAACTTTAAAAGAAACTAAGTCTTTCTTGATGTACAGTTTGTTCCTCTTATATCTTCCATTGCATTATAGTGAAAAGATCAACAGAAAACATTTGAATTGCATTGACTCTGTGTTTGTATGTGTCCTTCTCTTCCTGAGAAATAAGAACTTTTTGTTATCGTTGAAGAGAATAAAGTCAAAGTGGAGGAAATACTGTCAGAAAAAAAACACTTGATTGCACTTGTACTGATGTCTGCGTGAATGGGACACATGGGACCTAGTACAGTACATAGGATCTATATTATTAAACTATAAATATCTATGATGCTATTGTCTACATAAAAGCTCATAATTTTAAGCTTTCTTTATTACTACTAATAAGAAGTAGACACATTCAACCTTTTTCAGATACCTACATTAGACTGAGCTCTATTGAGTTTCAGAGGGATGACAAATCTTCAAACTCCTGCAAATACATTTCTTAAGAGTTAGCAGCCCGTCAGGATTTCAGTGATGAGCTTCCTATTCTTTAAAAGAATACAGGGATGAGAAAAAATAAGAACAAAACCAAAAAACAATATGAGAGAATGGCTGAAGAAAATTTTGTCAGAATCAATCCCTTTATATATACAAGTAGATTTCTGCAAAAGAAAATTGGGTCTTTTCCATTAAAAAATAATGGATGATGAAGAAAAATATTATGTGTACAAAACCACTTACATGTTCATACATACATAACTCAAGAACATACACCAAAGTAAACTAGAATGCGCTCATGAATGTTTTGATGATTTTGAAAAAAGGATGTTAAAACCAGGGCCACCTTCTTGCTCTATTAGATATAAATACCCAACACCTACTTTTTTAACTTCTTTGGAACCATTTCAGTTCCTTCCCTTAGCGTTGTGCTGGCACTGAAACACATCCCTGGCTTACTTGGCTCTTAGTCTTTTCTGCAGTGTGGATTAAATCCAATGAGATTGTTTCACTCTTGTGGAATAGGTTCGAAACACAGTTGTCTTTTTCATGTTCTTTTCATAGTTTGTTTCATTTGTAACTCACATTTCAAAACCAGAGTTATCTTGCCAGAAGGGACTTTACTGGTATCTCAGGTACTCAAACCACAGGGAGGAAGGACTGGGGAACTGAATGTGTGAGGAATAGGTGCCAACCCAGCCTCAGAACTCCAGAGATTTAATGCTGTTTGTGACTGCCATGCACATTAGTGAAACAAACCCATATCTGTTGTTCTATGACTATTGCCATTGTTTCTTGCAATTAAATTGGGCTTTCGTCCCTCTCCACCTGTCCTAGCTTTGGTGCAAACAGTGCAAGTATTCTTATAAATGAAACCCAAATCGTCTAAGTTTGACAAAAACAAAATTATTCAGTGCTTTGGATCTTTTTTACCTTAGAATTGATAAAAAGGGACTCTAAAGACCACTTCTGGAATCAAAACCCTGACTTTAAGTCTACTTGTTTCATGCCAAATCTGGTGTTAAACCTGACACCACTAACCTCTCATACATTGTAAGTTTAAATTTTACAGCTTTCAAATGCAGATTTCCCATCCCGCTCTAATCTCTGCCTTGGGTTTAATGTTTCAGGATTATCAGATTGACAGCTTTGGAGGCTGAGGTCCTACTGAAAGCACAGTAATTGTTCTCAACTAAGTAGTAGAAGACTGAGTTATTAAAACTTACATTTCTGCAGCCACAAAAGTTTGCCCACAATCTTCCTTTAATGTAGCTCAGGCATGTGTTGGAGGGAGGCATTGGCTCTTCTGCCAATTGCAGTGACCACACTGATGGTTCAGTGACGTGAACACCTTTCCCTTTGCAAACCGATCTGCAATATCCAGTTCATTTCACTTAACGACCTATGGGCACTACCAAACACAGCCAGATGCAGCCCAGTGATCCAGAATGGAAAGGTTTGCTATCTTCTTCCCAGTAGCCTGAGGTGCCCTGCCCTTTTTGGTGACGTTAGAATAACTCTAAGTTAAGGTTGTGATTCAGTACCATGGTTCTTTCACTTTATACCTCAGGCCACTTCACTGGGCAAATCCAGAATTCAGGCTCTTTAATTCTTTTATACATATTATAGTGCTAAATTACCAGCAAGACATCATATGATTTCCTAAGCAATAGCACTATATACATAAAAAATAAAAATACCTGGAAGCTGTGTTAGGAATAACCTTGAATAATCTCTTGTTTCTTTTTTCTTTGAGCATATTTCCCCACAGTGACTCAGCTTCAGGTGCTCTTTAGAACACACAGTCATTTCCAAGCTTTGCAAAAACCTGAATTTTCAGTTTCTGCCACGCAAAATTAAAACTGTAAGTAGTCATCAGGACTCCACAAAGGCAGAGAAAGGGCAGGCCAAAGCTCCTTGCTAATGCCTTTTAAACTCATTTCATATGAGATAAATAAATAAATGCCTTGTAAAACCAGCACCTACTGTCTCAGAGACCTTAATTGACCACTTCTACATATTTCTGTGAGTTAGGGAATCTCCAGAAGGGCCTCTGAGATTCAGTATAATACTCAAAGAAGGTATATTTTAGAGGGGGGAACATCCACAAATCCACAAGTCTGTTTCTGTTTATTATATAATATTAATCCCTTTATAGTGAAGAAAAATAAAACCAGAAAAAGTTGAGTTGTTTTCTTTTTAACTTTGACCAATTAATTGTACTTTTTTTCAAGAAATTGTGTTGAAATCTTAGTCTTATTCTAAGTACGTACAAAAATTTTAGTGAAATACGCACCCTCTTGAAACCTCTTCTGCAAATTATGTGAATGTAATGTCATAAGTTTCTGAGTTTCAAGACCTAACTATTAGGCAGAAAATAGATCCCTTAAGCCAAATAGGAGGTGGACACAGTCTAAAATGTACTCAAGATACAAATCACTCATATTCTGCAGAAGCCATATTTTTATCGTTAGAAGGGGACCTGAAGCAGCTTGAAAGGGTGAGATTTCCATGTGGTTCTCTCCTATTTGCTGATACCCTTATTTTGGCTTTCCCATAGTCCTTTCACTACCACAATATTACAACACTTTCAAGAAATGTGGGTCCATACCAGTCCTACTCTGTGCTCCAGTCAATCACTGAGTAAGTCTTTCCTGAAAAAAACAAGCAGGTTTTGGTCTTTTTCTGCTTCATTTTCTAGTAAGTCTAGGATTGTGTTGTCAGTGCGACAAAACCTCTGAAAAAGATATACAGAGCTAAATATAAAGTGTCACAGAACTTGCATACTGACTAGCAACTTACAGATAAAACCTATCAAAAACAGTATATGGTTTATGGGATCACTTTTCTTTCTAATTTCCTGGATCACCTTCCAAATAGTTTACACAAACTAGAACAATTTTAATTGCAGGGTCTTGCCTCTGAAACTTCCTTGGTTACAACTGTTGGCTAGGATATTTATGTCTCTCAGGTGGAGGATGACACAGATCCTTCATCTTCCAGAAATCACAGAGCAGAGTGGGAAAAAGACTCTTCCACTTCTGAAGGGGCAAAGGTGCCTTCACGCGGCACTTCAAGAAGACACTGCACAGCAGGGAATACTAGGCACAGGAAAGTATTTCTTCAAGATTATATTCGGCATCTAACTCCAAGGGCTTATTCCCAGATTTTCTCCTTATATCCCTCCTTATTTTCCTAATATTTCATGGTTATTTTGAAATAGAAAGTACTACACCCGGTTAGGGGGAGATACTGTAAGAATTCCTGAGGTCTATTCCCAGGTAGATGAATTTTTCTGATGATGATTTTCTGGTGATGATTTTCTAAGATAAGTATATAAAGATAGAGTATTGTCACTCACTGCTTTTTCCCACTTTTCTTGTCTACTTGGTGTAGACAAGAACCAAGAATCAGGGTTCTGATTTCCTTAAAGCAGACAGATGCCTCTAAGTGTCATACACCATTTAGAAACTGCTTTTCTCTACACCTAATCTTTCACATTTTACAAAGATCCATGCACAGAGTCTGTGAAACAGAAATAACTGAATTTGCTAATTATAATGACTAGGCAAATCACAGACACAAGCTGAGCTGAGCAGCAAAATAAACTAAAATTAGCAACAGCATGCCCCCGGCCTAGGGCAACATCCAGCTGATGAACAGAGACAGCTGGGACCTCATCCTCGCTCTACATTCTGTTACCAAAACAAATTAGTTGTCACTCCTATAATAATAGGGACCACATCCACCTTCTGGAGCACCTGCACTGCCATTTCTATGTAGATGTGCTTTTTTGTGGCCCCAATCCGCCTGCCTGGATGTATTCAACAGGAGATCATGCAAATATTGGGAGAAAGAGAGCAGTGGAATAGCTGGTTTTAGTTCTATTGCTGATAAACCACTTAAAGCCCTTCCATTTACTCTTCACAGGATCTATAAAGGGATTTCAAAGGATCTATATAGCCACGTTTTGATTCATCAGCTCCCTGTCAGCTTTTCATGCTTCTCTTGCTTGCCACAGATTAATACCCTCCTTCTCTTGGCTGTAAATGTTGCAACATAGCTTTTTATAAACTAATCAATATTTAATCATTGTAATACTTCAGAGGTTAAGAGAGGTTCAGACATGGAAATTATATTGCACTTTCCTGATATTGAAAAAACCTCACATAGAATCTGTGGGATTAATAAATTATATTATTCCCATTATAAAATGGAATCCAAATTACATGTAGTCTATGTGAATTACCCAAGGTTATGCAATGCATCAGTAGCAGAGCAAAGAACCAAACTGGCAAGAATGTGTCTTGCAGATTATTCTCAGTGAATTAGACCAATCCTGTCTGTGTGTATGTTTCAAGGTATATAATCTCCAATATAAACTGTTACTGTGATCTGACTATTCCTTTGCAGCCCACATTCATGTCCCTCTGCCTTTTTCTCCATTTAATATGACTTAGTTCATCATATTAATTAAGATGAAGAGCTGGAAGCACTCAGAGAAGAAGTATGTTAATTATGCTGTGCATGAACTAATCAAGTAATGGCGAGCAGCTGGTCAAATGACCGGAATTTGACTGACATTACTGTCACCGGGTGTCTAATGCTGAAGAAGCAGCATGAAGTCCTTAGAACTAAAAATGAACATGTCAGTAGGAGAAAAACCCACCAGCCTAAGAAATGGAAAATTTTTTCACTCCATGAAAATTATTGTCTCAGACATGTTAGATACAAGTCAGTCACTTACCTTGGAATGGTAGTTCTAAGCTAATGCCTTCCAAGTACGTTGGCCAAAAGAGACATATCCAGTTTTCACCTTGTCTTTTCTTTGAAGTTCCCTGGGGGACCTCAATCTCAATGGAAAATTAGGGACCTAAATAGAAATACAGTACCTTTTTCTGTGGATCTCAACCTTGCCAATAACCAGGAAAGTTGATTCCATATATGACTTGGCTATGGTAGCATCAACCACCTCTCAATGCAGGTTTGCAGGGCAGGAAAAGACATTTAGCTCCTCCACCAAACCAGATGTCATTACTAACCCACAAACTGCGTATTAACAGCTCATGTATTGCAGTTCATGATTTCCAATACATGAAGCATAATTTTAGCATGCACCTGCTGTTCCTCTTCTTTTCAATTAGTTTAAGACTAGTTTCATCCAGTGAGCACCTTAAAAAAGAGATACCAACATTTATTTCTATAGCTTTTTGAAGATGTATTTCTTTTTCAAAGTTTGACTGAAAACAAAAGTAAATAATTACTAGATAAATTTGCAAGTTTGTTTATATTTCTCCCTTTCCTTGCAATCAGTTCATGAATAAACGGGAAGAATATTTTCTAGGAAATGTTTTAAGAAGCTGCAGCAGTGACAAGGTGGGGGCTATACAGCTGTGGATGTTCATTCAGGAATAAAATCTTCACGAAAGCTTTTCTGAATAGCAATGAAAAATAAAGTACATGTACAGGAGGAAAAAAGAGAACATTAAGACATAAATTCTCTTCAAGAATTTATTTCAGTAGGCTCCTTTGCCTCCTCCTCATTAGAAAATGTTGTAGTATCTGAAATCTACCAGTTCCCTCAAGCAACAGAATTTCAAAGTGATTCTGCTGCAGGATGAAAGTATTTAACATGCTAGTTAGAACACTTGCTTCTTTGTATTGATATGAAATGGTGTATTTATGCTACTACACAACAACAGATTACCTAGGGTTATTTGGGGTGAAGGTTACACAGTCTCCTAGAACAACAATTAACTAGTCAAAAAAGCAGCTTTTTTTCTTATCTTACTTACTCCTATCTTCCTTTTAATAACAAGTCCCCTTTTCCTCTTTCAATTACCTGTGCATACAGTTTGCCATTGCTGCATAGCTTTCCTAATACATCTATCACTTTGCTCAGTACATTTTCTTTCTAGCTTTTTTAACACTATGGAATTAGTTGAAGGGGACTAGGAGCCCTTTATGTCCATTGTTTGGACCTTTTCAAAGGTGCCATTAGCATCTTCTTTGATTTTTTTTTCTTTCTCATAGAAATGCGTTTAACAATTCTAAAGCAATGGAATTTCCTACTAAATATCTCCTTCAGTCTGGAAACAACTCAGAAAAGTTATTGCATTTATATGATACCTCCACAATGTAGTAACCACCCTGGATCAGTTTCTTAAAATCTTGAGCATTCTGGAATAGTTTATTTTATATGAGAAGATTACAGAATAAGTTTTAGGAGGAACATGAAATCCAGTGGGAGAGAAGACCGTCTCTGAAAATTAAATGAAGTGAACTATTGCTGTTTTCTATTTTTATTATGCTTTTGCAGCACAGTTGCAAGCACCCAACCATTTTCCAGGATTATTGTGTCCAGGAAAAGGAAACCGTTTTGTGGATTCCTCATCACCAGAAGCGTTCAAAGACAACGTCAGTGATGCCCCATCATTAGAAGTGTTCAAAATTAGGTTGGGCTGGGCTTTGAGCAACATGATCTAGTGAAAGGTGTCTCTATTCATGGCAGGGGGATTGAACTAGATGATGTTTAAAGGTCCCTTCCAACCCAAACCAGTATATGAGTATATTACATATATATTCCAAGTCACAGGCAACCGGACTAGAGGAAACAGCCTCAAGTTACGCCGAGGGAGATTCAGGCTGGATATTGGGAAAAAATTTTTCACTGAAAGGGTTATCAGACATTGGAATGGGCTGCCCAGGGTGATGGTTGAGGCACCATCCCTGGAGGTGTTCAAAAGACAGTTTGACATGGTGCTGGGAGACATGGTTTAGTGATGGTGTTGCATTTTGTTTGTTGCGTGGGTGTGTATTTTTGTGAGAGTTAGGTTGATGGTTGGGCAAGATGATCTTGAAGGTCCCTTCCAACCTAGAAGATTCTATGATTCTATGATTCTACAATTTTACAATCCAAAACCTGACCTGCAATATTCATACAAGAATAATTCTGACTGTTTCTTATTGCCATGTCTACTCTCCCAAGAATAGAATAGAATAGAATAGAATAGAATAGAATAGAATCACAGGATGATAGGATCATAGAACCATAGAATCATTGAGGTTGTAAAGGACATTTCAGATCTTAGAGTCCAACCGTCAACCTAACATTGACAAAACCACCACTAAACTATGTCCCTAAGCACATCCATCTTTTAAATACCTCCAGGGACCTCCTTTCAGATAGTTGTAGAGAGCAATAAAGTCTCCCCTCAGCCTCTTTTTCTCTGGGCTAAACAACTCCAGTTCCCTGACTTGTTCTCCAGTCCCTTCACCACCTTCGTTGCCCTTCTCGGGAGTCACTACAGAATCTCAATGTCTCTCCTGTAGTGAGGGGCCAAAACTGGACACAATATCCAAGGTGGGGCTGAGTAAGGAGAGACAATCACTTTCTTAATCCTACTTATCACATCATTCCTGATCCAGGCCAGGATGCTGTTGGCCTTCTTGGCCACTGTGGCACACTGCTGCACACTGCTGGTTCATATGCAGCCAGCTGTTGACCAACACCCTGAGGTCCTTTTCTACCAGGCAGCTTTTCAGCCACTCTTCCCCACGCATGTAGCACTGCATAGGGTTGTTTTGACCCAAGTGCAGGACCTGGCACTTGGCCTGGGTCATGGACAGAAACTAGTTGAAGAGTAAAAAGACAACAATCCAGCTACTTAAAAGATAAAAAAATCTTTTCAATGCTTTGAATTTAATGAACATTTATCTTCCCTCTCCCCTCTCCTCTGTGATTTGTTTTTTCTCTCAAAACAAGAAGACAAATTCCTTGTGGTAAAAATACTCTTTTTTTTTTTTTTTAATTTGCTTAGGATGTTCTTAAATCACAAATATTGAGTCCTTCTGAGCTAGAAAAAAGCAGTATTGTTTCTGCAAAGCTCAAGCGTCTTATATGTAATGCATTGTTACCAACATTACTGTAGATGTTGTAATCCGCTACAGATAAAAAGTTGTTTTGAAAGATACAGAAAAATGTGGTCCAGCAGGGACTGGACTGATTGACCTCAGATGTTTTACTCAGTCTAACATTCTCCATTCCTATGAAAAGGGAACACCAGTAAATGAATGTTGAGGGTTCATTGTTCAAGAGTCAGAAGTGCTATTGCATTTCAGTAAAGCAAAACAGCAAATATCTTACTGAAGCTTCCTGAATTATAAACATGCTATGGTAGTTCATGTTGTTTGTTTAAACCTAGAGCAGAGTTTTATTGAGCTGCCAGGGAAAAACATGAAATGACCTTTAGGAAAACACGTGTCACATTGAGTTAAACTGCTGGCTTTCCTTTTCCAACTACTTTGGAGGACTTAATTATTTTCTGTTACATTAAGCATAGTAAACACAAGAAAGGGGCTATGTATGTGGAGTAATAAGTCCATAAGATTTTTTTATTATATTCTTCTGCAAGAAGATATATGTTTTCCTTATAGAGAAGAATGGGTGATAAGGCAGGCAGGATGAGCTGAGAACTCATCTATGCAAGGATCATACAAACAGACATACTAGCATTTTACCTATTCAAAAAATGTAGGCAGAAGAGATGAGAAATATTTATAACATGTCTCAAACATGAGTGAACCTTTTTGGTTATAATTGCAACCTCCTTTGCAGCTAATTACCCAAACCCCAGCTTTCCAGACTTTCATAGTATGGATACAAGTTTCCATCCCTTGGTTACATTCAGAAGAAAGGTAAAACAAATTAATACAGACTAAACAAAGTTATACATTTTGGAATAAAGAATGTGGATCCTGTTTACAGAGTAGAGTATCATAGACTACAATTACTCTGAAAAAGGTCAGAAGTTGATAATGAAAGTAATAGTGAGCTCTTTCAGTGATGCAGCAGCAAGAAAATCAACCAAATAAATCCCTGGAAAAATTAAACAGGGTACTGGTGAAGAGACACTGAACAATAATTTAATGTCTCCTCTCATCAATACTGACCATGCTAGAATGGTGTCTGCAGTTTTACTCTTTACAAAATGAAATATTGGAGAGAATTTATATGAAAATTATCTGAGAGATAGTGGAAATGAATTGCACAACAAGATTTTGAACTCCATTAATTCAGCTTATCAATAACAAGCTATCATTGCTTTGAATAATCAGTATGAATAAATTTATGGAGGGTTCACATTAGTAAGGGACATATTATCCTCTTCTCATATGGTCTCCATTGTTCATATAATGGTCCAGAACAATTCAGAATTATATAGATAGCCCAGTTTATCAGTTCAATGTCCTCACTGACCATCATCTTGAATTCCATTACCATTCCTCAGTACAAGTGACAGATTCATAGCACAAGCCTTCTCTTTTGACCTGTAATTGAATCAAATGGAAGTATGATTTCCACTGATCTATTTTGTATGATCTAACAAAGGGACAACCTGGAGTTCTTGTCTCTGCTCCAGGGACTCTTTATGTATTTTATGTTTTAAAGTGTCCTTGGATAAAAATATAGAAATAATCCTGAAATCAGAACCAAAATGTAAGAAAGGTCTCTCACAGCTAAGGGTCCCTCTTTAGATGTGCAAATTCTGAGTCTTTCTCTTTGATCTTATAGAGCATGCATTCCCAGATTTACAGTAGTCCAGCTACACCAAGAATTATAAACCACCTTCCTAATGTCCTGTAATGCAGGGTAGAAAAATGCTGGTGTGAGAGACGTGGGCATGGGAGCCCTGCCCGCTAGGGGAAGGTCTTCCACTTCCTAAGTGAGTACTCTTCTAATCAATAAATCACATTCTATCCTTGAATAATGGTATTTCTCAGAAACCGTTGTTGTCATTAGTAATATTAAACAGAGATATGACTTGGCTCCAACACTCTTCAACATCTTATTTGCTCCACTTTTTCTTATTGTATTTAAAGACATTCCTTGTGACATGTACAAGAAGGCAGCAGTTGATAGACAACTCTTGAACTCATGTCAGCTGTATGCAAAATCTGAAATAATAAAGGCAAACACAGGTGAATGGTTGTTTGCATACAGCTACACTCTGCTGAATTGTATTCTTGAGGATGATTCAGTTGGTTTAGAATTGCTTTGCTCAAATTAAAAAGCACAACAACAAAACATCAATGTATGTTTGGATTAAGACTGGTTGACTTGAATCCATGCAGACTCCCCCATTTGTAAGATACTCTTCAAGCCTGCAAATTCTTTACCTTGGTAGCATAAGCTTTCAAAATACTTCACTTATTGAAGATACTGCAGAGTGTACCAGCACTGTTATTGGCAAAATACAGTGTCATCTATAAGTTACTTCAGATGTACTCATCTGCGACCTCTTTGATAGTAATATGATATCAGATGGGAAAAAGTCTCTAAGGTCAGTTTTTTAGTTGAGAGTTCAAACCAAGAACTGGATAAGGAAGATCAATATACGGACAAAATTCCCAGACCACACTAAATCACAGAACTAATCTTAACATCCGGGTAATCCAGCCCCAAACAAGACTTTGATCACAACTGTGCAATTGTTTATGTCTGACAAAATTTTAGGATATGTTATTGAAAATTTGTTGAAATATTTTCAGCATTAAAAGAGAAGATAAGAACACCAATAATCCACTGCCACTTGTTCTTGCCTCTGACATACACAGGTTGTGTCTTCTGTCCAGAACTCCACTTTCTTTCACTATAGGACTCATTAAATTGGAAAGGAAAAGATATCTGATAGGCCAATTACAACAAAAAATTCCATCAAGCTGTCCTGGAAAAGGTAACATCATCTGTGGTCCTATGACTGTGTTTCAGGAAAAAGCAGTTGTCTTTTCTTTTGTACCCTTGCACATGATTTTGATCTGTGATAATAGGAGGAAATTTTCCCACATCCCACCTCTGCAAAATGTTTCTTGACTGGCATTAGATGAGGGTTTCTTTGAACAAAAAATGAACACTTTTGTGAGGTTCATTTCTAACCAATCTAAACCAGTCTAAAATTATCATAAGAGTTTCAGATTCTGTGACAATAGAGTCTGAAACACTAGTTAAGAAAAAATTCAAATTTACTAAAGCAATGGTCCACACAGACTGTTCTGTGCTTCACTTCCTTTCTCACAACATTGTGTTGCCAGGGGACTGACAGCATGGTAACTATAAATATTGACTTGAGGAATGTTCCAAGGAATAAAGCCTTAAATATTTATTGCTCTTATGTCTTGGTTGTTTTTTTTTTCCAAAGCTTTTCCTAATCACATCAAATAATGCAACATGAATAGGTTTGATTTCACCAAGTGTAAATGCCTATAGTATGTGCATTTACATCCCAGCTAAACACTCAAGGCAGTATATGAAGTCATAGAATTATAGAATACCAGGTTGGAAGGGAACTCAAGTATCACCTGGTCCAACCTTTCTTCACAAAAGTACAGTTTAGACAAGATGGACCAGTGCCTTGTCCAGCCGAATCTTAACAGTGTCCAATGTTGGGGAATGCACCACTTCCCTGGGGACATTATTCCAATTACTGATTGTTCTCATTGTGAAAAATTTTCCTCTTGTATCCAATTGGAAACTCGTACCCATTACCCCTTGTCTTTTCCATGTGACTCATTGTAAAAAGTGAGACTCCATCATCTTTGTAGCCACCCTTTAAATACAGGAACATGGTGATAAAGTCCCCCCTAAGTCTTTCCTCAAGGCTGAACAAACCCAATTCTCTCATCCTTTCCTCATGGAAGACTTCCTCAGAGCTTTGATGATTTTTGTGGCCCTTCTCTGGACCCTCTCCAGCTTGTCCACATCTTTCTTTTTCATAAAGGGGATCAAATCTGAACACAGTATTCCAGGTATGGTCTGACAAATGCTGAATAGAATGGGATAACAACTTTGTTATCTCTGCTAGTGATGTCCTTGTTGATGCAACCCAGCATCCTGTTGGCTTCCTTTGCCACAGCAGCACACTGTTCACTCATATGCAGCTACATGTCCACCAGAACCCCCAGGACCTTTTCCAGGTAGATCCCAGCCTGTACTGCACTCCCGGATTATGTTTTCCCAGGTGTAAGACAGCTTGTCCTTATTGAACTTCTTGAGGTTCTTCTTAGCCTGCTCTTCCAGCCTCTCCAAGTCTTTCTGCAGGGTGACTTTTTCTTCCAAAGTGTCCACTTCCCCACTCAGTTTGGTATCATCAGCAAACTTCATCAGGGTAGACTTGATCCCATCATCCAGATCATTTATGAATATATTAAACAGCGTTGGCCCCAATATTGATCCCTGGGGAACCCCACTTGTGACAGGCACCCAGTCTGAAAAGGACCTATTTACCACCACGCCTGGGTGCGGCCTGTCAGCCAGTTCCTTATCCACCTCACAGACCACCTGTCTAAACCATAAATCATCATTTTCTCTAGGAGGAGGCTCTGGGACACCATATCAAAAGTCTTGGAGAAATCCAGGTAGACCATGTCCACCATTCACCCCACAACCAAGTAGGTTGCTTTGTCATAGAAGGTGATAAAGTTTGTCATGCACAGTTTGCCTTTAGGGAATGTGTGTTGTTTTTTCCCAGTCACATGCTTCATTTGACTTGTAAGAGCCTCCAGGAGGATTTCTTCCATAACTTTCCCAAGGACTGAAGTAAGACTGATGGGCCTATAATTTCCTGGATCTTCCTTTAAATTTACCTTTAAAATTAGCCTTCTTCTAATCTTCTGAGACATCCCCCAATCCTACAACTTCTCAAAGTTTATGGAGAGCGGCCTCGCAGCAATGTTGTCCAACTCCCTTAGCACCCTTGGTTGGATATTGTCAGGGCCCATCAATTTGTAGGGGTCAAACCCCTGTAATAGTTCACATACCAACTTTTCCTTCACTGGTGGTGGGTCTGTGTTTGCATTGTTGTTCCCAACAGTGCTGGTAAAGACAGAGGTGAAGAAAGTGTTTAGAACCTCTGCCTTTTCAGCATTATTGGTGACTAATTTACCTCTCCTGTTTAACAGCAAACCAATATTTTCCCTCTGTTTCTGCTTGTTGTTTGTATACCTGCAGAACCTTTTCTTGTGGTTTTTGACATCTCTGGCCAATTTCAATTTGACATGAGCTTTCACTTTTCTAACTGCATCTCTGCATGCCCTGGCAATGCCCTTGTTCTCAATGGGTATTTGTCCACTTTTCCATGTCTGGTACACTTCTCTTGTTTTTCAGCAAACTTAGAAGCTAGAAGCTATAGTGCCTGGAAAGAACTATAAATTTTCAATGGAAAGAGATGATGGACTTTTGGAGCACGGATCACACTATCCCAAACCAGAAATTTAAAACAGGTCAGCTGCATAACTAAGAGTACCTTCCTCTCTCTTTTGGAGAGTCTAAGGGTGACCAACTCGGAGATAGACGTTCACATTTTAGAGTTCTAAAATTGGGTGAGATGAATCCCACCTTCAGCACTTAATTTCTACAGGCTGTGCAAATCTCTGCAGTATATATGTTACGCTCACATTAGCAGTTGCTATGCAATTACTATGGTTATACTATTATTAAAACTTCAGCATGGTGCTGGCTTAACAAAACACCCAGTATCAAAACAATTCCTGGTTCCCAACCTTCACATTTCAGCTAAACAAGAAATTATATCCCCGGTTACCTATGATTTTTCTGAGCAAGGATGTACTGATAAATTAGTCATTTTTTGCCAAGGAGCAAATCTCATAATTAATTAGGCTCATTGGGAGTTTAATTTATCCTGTATGAATTTCTGCAAAGCTAAAATTCTCTGTATGAACCATCAACCGAGCTGCATAGTTGTATGTCAGTACACCCTGAGACAAATGTCCCTCAAGAGGGACAGAATTGAAGGTGTGCTTCAACTTCTGGCACTCCTAACCTGACCAAGTGATTTATAGCACAGTTTTGAATCCTGTTTTCAATTACCAAATGCTTTTCATTTGCTGTACAGAGAAGGGTGTGTGCCTAAATCTTCCCTGTCTTAGGTTTTTGGGTTTGGTTTTATTTGTTTGGTTGGTTGGGGGGATTTTTTGTGTTGTTTTGTTGTTGTTTTTTTTTTTTTTTAATCTAAAGAACAGTGTTTAAACTTCAGGTTATGTTATTGATTATTCTGTGCTTTATTGTACCAAGCACCAGAATATCCTTTCTGGAATCGCATTCTTTATCCTCTTGCCTCAGGGTCAGGATGACTTCCACTTCCCATTTCCCGAGACATTGTGGTGTTAAACAATCACAATGAAGATTGAAGTGTTAGGTCCAAACTGATACTTTAGGAAGCAGAAAGCTGACTAGCAATAGACACAGGCATGTCACAGATGTGAACTGACACTGCTTCACAGGAGGTTACTCAAAGTAGAGAGTACGAAACTTAGTCAAGGGATAAAAATTTCTGTTGGGATTACTTGGATCAATAATAAACAATCCTATTCTAATTATATTGTTCAGAATTTCAGTTTACCTCTGACATTACATACTGATTTATGCCTCAATCATTCATTTGCCACCCTTGAGGCACAGGCAATAGGTCACAGCCTGTATCAGAACAAGACTTTTTTTCTTGCTTGCGACAGCATCATTCTGTGAATAAAGGTGAGATCTAATTCATCTTGACAGTCCATTCCCAAACATGTCAAGTAATATTGCCACAATCTATAATGACATTAGATTTGTTTCTAAACATCCATTTCCTACATATAAATTTTATATTCATGACTATACCTATGCTGATATTTGCTCCCTTGCTGGCACAACAGGATCTCTTATATCAACACTAATAGCTGAGTTTATGTGTAATTTGCTGCACTTTACAGTTCTGAGACCTAAGATTTTAAAGTAAAAATGATAGATAATGCATCCCTCTTTTTCTCATGCTGTCCTCTTCAAACATGCTTTCTTCTCTGCCCTTTCAACCCGACACATCATGTTGCACTGCACTGCAGGAAATGGTAGTGTCATTTCTTTGTTAAACACTTTCTGGGATGCTTAGGCATGAAGGTATTATATCACATCAAGCATCACTTACAAGAATACTGCAGAAAATGCAGGGGAAAGACATTCAGTCAGTCAGCCTAGGATTTAAAACAAAACAAAAACCAAAAAAAACAGATTCCATTTGTGTATTTGCTACATATGGCACTGTAAGTTTGGGACAATTAGTGAAAACTCAGGGTAAAAGGTTACCACAAATAAGTCAACATCAATGGCTATTTATTAGAGTTAACATAGTATGTGTTAAAAGAAGGTAACATTTAATATCTTTTTATTCTTTTGAACCGTGTCACAGAACATTTCAAGGAAAAGCTAGAGATACCTGAGTTAGTTATCTTGCATTTGCTATGAACTTTGCCTATAGAGAATTGACACTTTCATGATGAAAAATTTTTTCAAAGGCCTGAGCTCAAAATATATTGGTGCTTAATGTTTTGCCTATAAAGTCAGTACAGTGACATTTCCTAATTCATCAGGGCATTACAGGGATAAAATCATATAATATTGCAATCCACAGTTGACGGCATGGATATTAAGTTCCCAAAACAAAAAATGCAAGGTACAGGCACGGTAAAGGGAAAGGAAGGTGGATAACTTCTTCTATCAGCAAATAAAGAAAAGTCTCTGGAGCTGAATGTTCTCTGTTACTGTGTGCTAGAGAGAGCAGAAAGTAGTTTTCCTTTAATGGGCTCTTTTTTCCCCAACAGTAATAAAATTACACTCAGGGAGGTCTTTATAGGATATATAAAATATAAGTCAGCAGGGTGCGGGGTGATGAGCAAAAAAAAGAAGGAGGAAGGAAGAACTGCCCAGCTTATGGGAACAAGTGCATGCTATAACAGAGAGAGCCCTCCTCAATGACCCTCTCCACTGAGGACTTAGTAAGCAACAATGGCAGAGGTGACCTTGTGCTATGGTGCTCTTTACTGATATTGCAGGGCACAGGAGGAAAAGGAAGAGCTACTTCCAGTAGAGTTGGAGTCATTGTAGTTTGGTGAAATGATGGAAACTCATGGCCAGGACTATCAGCGTTTCACCTTAGGGCCTGAGATGACCTTACCTTTGTATCGCCAAGCAAACACAAGCATTGCGTGTTGGTCTATACCTGAGAGAAGAGTGTGATACGGGAGAAACCATAAATGTTAAGTAGTGTTTATTGGGCAGTCAGTGGCCACCAGGGAACTGACTTAAAGACTGGTACCAGCAAGTAACATGAGCTATGGGGGGTTAATAATTACTCATTTATTGTAGGCTATAGCTGTGTTTTCCAGAGTTCCAGCAAAACGCTCTTGATTCACAACATATTCCCTCCTTGTTTTGAGTGCAATCAGGAAAATCTTCCATTTGTGTCTTCCATTTGTGTCTTCAGGATAAATATAGTTTTTACATATGCCTGAACTGTGCCTCAGGCCGATGTTTTATGCTAATTTTAAGAGGAACCCCTGGATATTCAAACCCTTCCTGTTGCAAGTTGCTGTCAGAATGCATACGAACAGAATTACCGGGGCTAGCAGGAATTCATTTAATCTGTACAACATATAGAAAATGTCCATGATTAGTATTGCAGTAACATATTGGTGTTAAAGTGGTCTGTACAGTATTTTTTAATTCATATTAACTTGTCAGTTTTATGATGCATTTTATTTGGTCCTTACTTTGTATTTACCTCTCTCCTTCCTCCTTCCAGGTTTTTTTTGTCCCTCCTCATACATGATGTGATAAGCATCTATCACTCTCACAGCATGTGGAGTGTCTATAGGTGCTTTCTGGCTTTCACAGATGGTGTTTCTGTGCTAACTTTATTGCTGCTACCTTTCTTTCTTAACACAAATTTCAGAGTATACACTCACCTCACAAGGAATTATGATAGAAACAACCATATTCCTCTAATCCTCAGACAGGATACTAAGCTACTTTTAATTGCCAAATATTCCTGATAAGGCAGTCTTCCTATGTGCGTATCAGTTTCAGTGTTGTTTGACATTGCATTCCTACCCCAGCATGCCCACCACAGCCAGTGCTGCAGTAATATATCAGAAGGCAGCCAGTGTGGGAAGAGCCCTCCAAAAAAGCAGATCTTCAGCATACAGTGTTAAAGACAAAAATTGACTCATCCAAATTTTTTGAGGAATCATGAAATTTGAGATCTGAAAGTCATTTTATTAAAATAATTGCATTCATTGTTTTCAGAAATGAGATCTGCTTTGGAATGGCACTGGGTTTTTCTCTGCTTGCACACCAGGGTATATTTTGGGCCCTGCAACACAGCACAAACCACAACAAATGACCTTGTGCAGCACAAGGCTGGCTCACATGAGAACTCAGCAGAACTTGACATGTCCTCAAGAGCGTGTCATATCCTGTTTTTTACCCAGCTGCACAGGAAGAGAAGTACCTTGGTAGCATCCAGCTTCCACTGTATTATATACTCTTTTGAAAACTTTGTATGTATGCTTCTGCCCCTGGTGAGCTAAGAGAAACCTGCCCACCAGTCAGCTCTTCTTTGCCTTAACCTTCCTTAGAAAATGATAGCACTATCATGAAGCTGAAACAGAGAATAATAAAGAAATTAAAGCTCACAGATAAAGGACAGATAATCACAGGTGCCCCAAAATCAAGCATTGATCATCAGCACATGTGGCCAGGTGAATCATAACCACAAGATCCAGACTGCACTATGAAAAAAAATGTTTTTTACTTCTACTATTCAAAACACAGCATTTGAAATTTTTTCCTAAGACATAAATTAAGTAAGTGAGAAATGTGAACGCTGTATTGGAGGTATTGACTTTCCATTTTATTTCAGATGTTAAATGTACCCTTCAGATGATGTAGAGTAGCAATTTTCAGTCTTTGTTAATTTGGGGCACATTACTGTGTAATCCTCCAAACAAAAAGTAATGGGTTTTTTTAGAGTTTATTAATGTATCAATTCTGTGCCCATAAATCTAATATCTGCTTGGATCTACAGTACCCATATTTTTAAACCAACCCCCCTTTTTTGATAAACATAAAATTTAAGTCAAAACCAAATAAAGACAATGAAATTGTGAGAAACATTAAGATATAACTCCATTAATGTTGTAAGACAATAAAACAACCACTCAGTTAATGTAGAAATTATTAGTGCCACCTATTGGCAGGCAATACAAACACAGCAAGTTATAAAGTAGAAAAGTAATGCAAAAATAAAATGTTAATTGATTTCCAGAAGTGAAACTTACTTTAAAAAAAAATAGTGGTTTGGGTTTGGGGTTTTTTTCCTGGCATTTTTATATGTTTTTTCTCCCTCCGTGCAATCAGAAAAATATTTATAGGAGAGCGATTTTTAAGTAAATAATGGAGATACCACTGAAACACCACTTTTGAAATTTTGAGTGTTACTATTTAAAATGTGAAACTTCATTCTAAAGAATCTCACTTTATTCTAAAGATTTATGTTATTTCAGTTAGGAAAGTAAATGTATGATGTGAGCCACATGTCTAGCGAGACAGTATGAGATAAAAAAGGTTATAAATACACTATGCATAATGTCTTTTGGGCAATGACACTGTTGATTACCAAAACCCACTGAAATCTCAACCTTTCCAGTACTTTTCAAAAAGGTTCAAATTATTATAGCTTATTTCAATTTTTTTATTTTATTAATGTGTTAAGGCAAATTTAGTAGAGAAATTTTAACAGAAGTACTTATAATGAAAGACATGAAAGTACTGAGAAAAAAAAAAATCCAGAAAATACAATATGTGACCCCTGTGCATTTAATGCAGGCAAAGTGCGAGTATCTATGCTTAATATGGGTATGGAAATATTGGTTTGAATACCAGATACACATATGGATAGAAGCAGAATGGTTCAAATGTCACAGATCTGACCAAGCTCAACCAATTTGCTGAATCCTATGGTTCTGCCTGCAGATTTAGTAAGCACCATGTTGATTATCTCTTCCTGGTCATGAAGGAAAATAAAAGAGCCAGAATTGTAAAACAATTGCAACAAACCATACAAATTTGATGGTGAACTATGGGTAAATGATTTATCAGTAAAAAGATTCAAGCCTTTTCATGCCCACTCTCTATAGCTTTGTTTGGAATAGACTTCCTTGGCTTAATTATGAGAATGTCATGAGGCAGCATTAAAAGCTATGTGTGACATCTGCTGCTTCTTTTCTATCCACAGTTGCACTCTCACAGAAGGAAATTAGATTATTCTGATATAATTTTGTCTTGACAAATCCATGTTGACAGTTACTAATTTCCTTGCTTTCTTTTAGATGCTTGCACTTTGATTATTTGTTCTAGCCTTTTTTCAGGAACTGAAGTTCATGCATTCCTTTCAAAGATCACTACCGTTTTCATCCCTGATCATCACCCATTAAGGTTTACTTTTCAGAGGGACTTCTGACATCTCTGATACTTCATCAGCTAACTCTTTCTATCATAAGACTCACAAACTCTATTGTCATATGGCTTTTCTCACCCACTACTACCATGATGTTCTTGACCAATTCCTCCCTGTCATTAGAAACAAGGAAAGACATCTCTTTTCTAGTTGAGTTCTTCACCATCTGCATTTGTAACTGTCACCATTTTATTTCAAGGACTTTTTGGGCAGTTCACAGCTTTCTCAATAAAAGTACACATCATTAAAATGCCTCATTAGCCTCAAATCCTGTCATCTGTATAATTTTGCCATTCACTCATAAGAAATCTAATTTACTCGACCATTTATGCTGATATCCTATTGTTCACCTATCTACTTTGACAAATCATATTATTTTTTATGTTAATTATTTTAAAGAGACATACAGATATAGTAAAAAGGCAAAAACCTATCAGTTAGAATTCATGACACAGACAACATCCCTCAGGAATCAGAGTAGGCCCAGCCAGCACTGGAGCAACCTACTGAGCATGAAAGATAGACATTTATCTCTAAGCTCTAATTAAGAGCCAAAAGCAGCCAGCAAAAGACTCTTCCCAAGCACTGTTCATTGCAGCAATCTAGGATTTTTCAGTTTACTGCAGCACAAGTTGGGCTACTTACCTGGTTATTTGTGGGAAGATTATCTTTGTGTTCTTAAAATCACCTTTTTCAAAGCACAACCAAAGAAATAAAGTCATAAGTTGATATTGCCAGAACATAAAAAGAGGCTTTCAAAGTCTATTTGATTCTTAGATTAATGTATATCAGTAAATATAGCCAATGAGGTAAAAAAAAAATCAATAGAATCTCTCCTCCTATTATATTTTTGAGATAGATATAGATTTCCATTTAATCAAAATAAATTCCTTACCTTTTAGCCATCACTGCAGCTTAATAATTGTCTTGCAAAGATTTTATTTTTTGTTGTCTGAAGTCAGAGGGAATTTTGCTGCTGACTTCAACAGAGAAAGATTTCACCTGAAGCAATTCAGTCTAATGATTTCTTATTAAATACTGGAGCCTCATTTGACCTTTATTACATCAGGCAACTGCATACACATCTCTCTGTTTCAAGGATCTTCTATTCATAAAGTTGATACAATGAAAGGTTGCCAATCATCAAGGTGATAATCTATACTACAGCAGATCCTTTCTGTTTAAACCATTTTGGAAAAAAGAGCTTGTGGTTTAGTGACGGGGAATTTTCAGTTGTGCACCTTTCACCACTGCCAGCAGATATAACGTAGGGGACTGAAGTTCAGCAATCAGCTAATTGATTACAGCCTCTGGCTCAGTGCTTGCCACAATCTTCCTTTTTGCCTATCTGATTTTCACAGTATCATTAGCTTCTTTATCCTTTGCCTTTAGTACAGATATCTTTTTGTTAGAATTGCACAAACAGTATAAACTACAGAATGCACGTCATTCACTTCTTTGCTTTCTCTTTCAGCATTTTAATACAGAAGGAGACCCCTAAGTGCTGTTGAGTAGTAGCATCATTTTGCTGGGGAACTAACAACCAGCCCAGCAGGACTTTTCAGAAGTCATTGGTATGTTGTATGGCTCCCCAGGATGCTGGACTGCATCACTTTCCTTGCACACAGCCGGCTGATGTTACTGAATCTGAGAAACTGCCCAAACCATTGCAGTTATGGTGACCATTATGTTTCTCCTGAGGGATTTTGCTCTTCCTTGATAATCTCCAGAGTGCTAGTACATCAGCGCTGCAGTACACCATGATAATGATCTCTGCCACAGAGGTAGGTAGGTAGGACGGGGGTGGATAAAAAATAACGCTCAACTGCTTTTTTGAGGAATGGCATTTTATTTGGGTTGATAGCAACACAGTTCTTTGTGCTCATCTGGTTAGTGCGAACTAAACAGTCTTGTCCTTTGATAAGACGATTGTCAATATTACATAATCCTACCCAAAAAAAAGTCCACTGATAAGTCAAACACTGCTATGCCACAGGACAAACTGTAACACCACAAGACTCAACATCTTACATACAAAATTTAGCACCTATTGTCTTCATCACTCTTAGGGTGCTGCCTCTTTTCTATGCAATACTATACAAATAATTTTCTTGGCTCCAAAACTGGTTAAACTATTGAGTACTAGAAGCTGGAGGAAGTGTCACTGTACCTGCCCTACTCGTATAAACTTTCTTTTCACATCCTGTGCAGGATGGTTTCACACAGGAGACTGGGTTTGCTCTGACCTCGTGTGGAAGATCATACATTTTTATGTTGCTGGCAAGTTATTGACCAAAATATTGAATTTTGTGCTGCATGACATGTGCTATAAGGCAGACTTCTTAGTGTGATTTTTTTCAAGATAACATCAGCGGGGAAACTTTTTTTGCTGAAAACCTCAAGCAGTTTGCTCAAAATATTGTAGATTAAAGTATTATCAGGATTTTCTCAGACTACTGCAGTGAAGTGTCATTTCATTTTTCAGGGCTGACGCATTAATGAATTAATCAGAAAAATGTGTTGAAGTAACAGCCATAGCAAACCCAACACTTCCACACTTTAGTACATACTGCTCTTTTTAAATGCCGAAGTAACTTCTGCTTACATCTATAGAAGAAATTTCTAAGACCACTCAGTAAAATGTTAGCTTTTCTTTAATGGCTTGGCATTAAGACTCAACCTATGGAATTTTATTATAGAATATATTTTGCAGATGGATAAAAAAAATACTTGTTTTTTTCATTATAATGCACAAAAGCCTGTTGAACATGCAAAAGCATACATCTGTTCCTACTGCCTGAATTAGAAAAAAATCCCACATATTTATTTACTTGAACATAATGACCATGGCGATGAAATAAGTACTATTTATGAGCAGAAGGGTTTGCATGACAGTTTTGGTAAAACCCTGCTCGTGGCAATAAAATACAAGTTTCATGAAAGCCCACTTACAATAGGACCTTTATTTTAGTAATAATAAAACACTTTTCTGTGCTGAATACTGGACTTAAGAAAATAAAGTATTTAATGGGAAACCAGGCATAAGATTGACTTCATGTCATAGACAGATATGGTAGTATGAAGGCTCCAGTACAAGTAACAACCCACAAAAGTCTCATAAAGGGTTGCCTTGAGGGGTTTCTTTGGAGGCTTTTTGCTATTTAACTCAAAGCAAATACTAAACCAGCTTCAGAAGGGAAGGTGAGGGCTAGCACACAATACCTGATGAAATGCAGGTTAAAAATAAATCAATCTGTTTCCTCAGTTCCAGAAATTATCTCATTAAATAAGGAAGTTTTATTGTTTAAAGGAGAATTACAGTATTAATTTAACTTCACAGTGTGTTGAGAATTGTGTAGTGCAGCTCCAGCATAACATCCCCTCAAAGCTCCATCAAAGCAGGGTTCAGTTTAGCTTTGTGTTTGTTTTCTAAGGAAGAGGTAGGTGGTGATTCCTGGAAAGATACTCCTCATTTTAACACTGGGCTGTAGGAACGCCTGCTGGTGCAAACTCATGTGTGATGAAGGTCCAAGGGGAGCTTTGAAAAACCAGTGGGTAAAAATGATGGTTCAGATACGCAGCAGCTCATGACCCACAGAGCGTCTGAGCTCCACAGAGCTGGAGCTAAGCTGCTGCAGTGCTCAAGATCCCCATAGGAGCAGAGTTAAGCAGCAGATTAGCTTCAGCCTTGCACAGCTACAGAGCACCACAGGACTGGTGCCTGAAGATAAGCTCAGCAGTTGTGAAGCTTCCCTCATAGCAAATGCAGGAGACACAACCAATGGGATGGTGATAAAGGTGTAATATTCATGAATATCAACAAAAGCCTGATCTTTGTTTTCTTGCCAGCTGACACAGGACAGAGTTGTGAAAAGCTAATCAGAGAACTAGTCAGGAAATTGGAATTTTACTCATGGACAGTTTTGTGAGGAAACAGAAAAATCTTTTAAGGTTTCCCTGGTGGATACTTTACAGCATTAAAAGTACAACAAATGATTTTCTCACATCCCTTGACTACTTTCCAGCTTAACTGTGTTAAAACAGCAGAGTGCTAAAATCACTCATTGGAGATGAAGTAGCATGGTCATACTTAGAAGAGAAATAAACATGTAAAGGAGAAAGTGGTGCTTACCAATGTGAAACAAATTAGTTTTAAAAGGTAAGATGTAACTTCATCCTTCCTTTTTTAAAAGTCACCATTTCCCAAGGGCTAAAAGAAAAGGAAATAGAGAAGCTGGGTATTTTTCCATCATGTCCACTTCAAACAACCCAAAATCCCTGAAAAGACTTTCTTGTGAAATCTTCATTTTCAGCACCAAAAAAAAAAAAAAGGAATATTACTTAGAAAATAGATTCCTTTCCACCTAAATATAATTTAAAAAAAAAAAAACAAATTGCTCTTTCCTGTGGTTTGACAGGGTGGCCACTATCTGTAGTGATAAGCATTAGTACTATTGACTGACTAAAAAAAAATGTGCTGAAACAGAGACAGCACAGAGGAGAAATCTTCTGCAGCCTTGTCTTGATTTGCAGGAGGACCAGAGTATACTGGCTTTCCTAGAGTAGCTCATTAGTGCTCTTCTAGTCCTCTAAAGATTAAGGAGAAACCACCAGTGTATGTGAAGGATACAATTTCAATCACATATTTGGACTCACACATCAATGACAAATCTTGGCAGAAATGGAGCATTGCAAGTTCCTGTTCAGATAAATGAGAAATTGAATTTAAAAAATTATAAAACATAGAAGTATCTTTTGTCTGGTTACTTAAAACTTGTCATTGTAATTGGTAAATTAAAAAAAGCTGCTGCTAAAAATGTGATAGAATTTGAAATAAAACAAAATACTATTAACTTAAAGGTATTTGGAATGGCTAATGAGACAGATATCTAACTCTTGATAGTTCCTCTCTTTTTGTAGCTTGTTTTTTGAAGAATATTTTCCTAGCCTATTCTCAGAGTAATACATCCAAAAGCTCAGCTGAATGACAAATTTTGATTTCCATCTGATGACTGGTGTTTCATAATAAATAAATAAATCTATGCTGCTTGCATATTTCAGAACAATTTCTGCAGAAGTCAAGGATCAAATTGGTTGGAGGGGCAGTTCCCTGCCTATACCTGTGAGACCGAGGTTGCAATGGAAGCACACTGATAAGACACATGTAAGAGATTGCACTGCTGCTGCACATGCTCCATCTCCCTGCCTTATAAACATGCAGATCATTCACGCAGACCATGAGCCAGCAATGTGACCATGAGCCAGCAATGAGCCCTTGTGGCCAAGAAGGACAATGGCATCCTGGGGTGCGTCAAGAAGAGCACAACCAGCAGGTCTAGGGAGGTCATCCTGCCCCTCTACTCTGTCCTGGTGAGCCCCCATCTGGAGTACTGTGTCCAGTTCTGGGCTCCCCAGTTCAAAAAGGACAGGGAACTGCTGGAGAGGGTACACAAAGGGCCTGGAGCATCTCTCCTGTGAGGAAAGGCTGAGGGACTTGGGTCTTTTTAGTCTTGAGAAGAGAAGACTTATGGGGGAAATACTTAAAGGGAGGGTGTCAGGAGGATGGGGCTGGTCTTTTCTCAGTGGTGCCCAGTGACAGGACAAGAGGAAA
>JAOQGH010000001.1:190740204-190761527 GCA_025769975.1 Gallinago jamesoni | reverse complement strand
AGTATAAGAAGTTCCACCTAAACATGAGGAGGAACTTCTTTACTGTGAGAGTGGTAGAGCACTGGAAGAGGCTGCCCGAAGAGGTGGTGGAGTCTCCTTCTCTGGAGACATTCAAAACCCACCTGGACAAGTTCCTGTGCAGTGTGCTCTAGGTAGACCTGCTCCGGCACGGGGCTTGGAGTAGATGATCTCAGGAGGTCCCTTCCAACCCCATATGATTCTATGATTCTATGATTCTAAGCATACAAAATAGTTACTTGCAGAAGGTCTGCAGTTGACATTTAGAGAAAGAGAGGAATTTATCAGTTATATGGCCCCTCTGACTCCGCAAAACAGGCTCCAGACAACAAAGTGGTTTTCTTTTCTTCTAAACACTAACATTTTATTTAGCAAATAATCACAGAAGAGCACCTGAAAGAACTTTAGTCTGAGAGCTGACACAGTGCCCAGTCTCTGAGAGTGGACAATAGTGAATAGTGGGTGCTTAAGAAAATAATATAAGAACGTGACATGTTTATATGCTATCAGTATCTGATAATTAGTGGTTTAAGGATTTCTTAAATAAAGCATGACTTCAGATCTTTGTGTTTAACAGCCCCTGAAGGACTTTTTGTTCTTTCTATAAATTTTTCGTAATCCATTTCTACCTTTGTCCTTCATAATATCCTGTGGCAATGAGTTCCACATTTTAATTATTAACATGGTAAAAAAAAAACTTCATTTGTTTTAAACCTGCTGTTTGAAAAATATCATTTGACAACTTCTGCCTCTTTTATTTTGAGATCTAATAAATGATCATCACTCTTGATTTTATATACTTGTACCATATCATGTTTTTTCCAAATTGGAAATCTTACTCTGTTTAATCTCCCTTAAAACCAAAGCTGTTCCGTACTGTTGCTCATCCTTGTCATATTCCTTCCTGCTTTTCTATTTCTGCCTAAATCTTTTCAGAGGAGAATATTAGAATTCACTGTATTACTAAAAAATATGTGTCCTATGATGCCTTAATGATGTTTTCTGTTTCATTCTACATTCCTTCCCTAACTTTTAATATCACATTTTACCTTTCTAGACTTACCAGGCATTAAGCTCTCTTCATAGAACTATTATATTTCTTTTGCGATCCCTTTGCAAAATAGTCTTAACTAATTGAGTGATTGTCTTTGTGTATGCATAGATATGGTTGTTTTTCCCAACAAGCAGTATTTTATATTTCATTGACCATTTTATTATAATTCAATAATTGACATTACCAATCTCGAGACTCCTCTGCACCTCTTCACAGGAAGGTTCTGCATGCTTTTTTCAGGGCAGGAGTGGTTATTGCTTATTATTTAATGCTCATGTCCTGTAGAAGCCACCTGTTGGGGCCAAACAGATTAAAACACACCCTAAGATGGCCTAGAAAACAGTGGCAGATCTAAGCATGGGCAAAGGGGCAGCTGGCAATGGTAGTAGACTGCTCAAATGCTTTCCTCATTTCTTCTCACTTTGTTTTTTCTACCTTCCCAGAAAATTCTGATGGAAAAAGAAGTACTGTGCCATTTCATTCCTTCAGCCTTAGAACAGAAAACATCTCTTTTGTCTACAGTGACAAGGAACTGGAGCCATTGATGTAAAATAGGTAGCTGTAGCTACTGGTTCACCATCAGTGGCTGGAGCAGTCTCTTTTTCTAAAATCATTCACAATAAATCCTCTGACATAGCTTGGAGGTGAACCCCAGAAGGATTCAAAAAAGACAATGCAGATCTGAGCTTTTAAGAAAAAGAGAGAGGAGGAAACTCAATATTAGTCTGTTCACCATACCTCAAAATGGTATTTTCTACTCCCTTCACTCCATTCTTTGCAAAACGGGGGACAAAATTTTAAAAGGTATACAAGGTCAGAAATACAGTCCTAACCATAAACTACAGTGAGAGTGCAGTGTGAATCCCTACAGCTGGTGAAAAAAACTTCATCCTGAGGAGTAGTTAGGGAAGCATCCTGCACAACATACAAGAATGCCCTGAGGGGAAACAGTCCTGCATTGACAAACACAGCAGTTGACTTCATTTTTAAGGTGTTTTCAATGCCAAATTCCTGTTGCCATGTAATTCATCATTGGTTGTCAATCTATCTCAATGACCTGCATGTTATCAGAAAGTCTAATCTGTTTGAACCAGGATCATATGCTGATTAGCTCAGAAGGAGATTTCAAAATGTTTTTTCCCATAACTTTCTCTGTTGAAGCACAATGCTAATATGTACAACACCTAATGGAAGATTTGATTTTTCTCCCTGTATGTATTTTTTACAACAAAAGAGAATCCCCTTCATCCCAATTTTGTGATAGTAATTATTTGAGCAAAATCTGTGACTCCCATGCTATTATGTGAATCCCTTGGTATTGACTACAAAGTCGTTTTGACATATGGCTTACAGCTCAGATGGCATTTGGTTACTATTCCCTCCGGAATTTGAAGTCATAGAAGTCCTACTAAACAGTTCTGAAGGAAATCAAGCAGAAAACACTCATTTAAAATTAAAAGGCCAAAGAAAAAGTATACGAACTGGAAAACAATGGAGGGGTAAAAAAAAAGAATATGTAAGATAAGTTACAAAATAGCAAAATGGTCAATAGATTTTCTTCATGATTATCAATTACAGATTTGCCTGGTTTCAGAACTTTCTCAAGTAAATAATTTTTACAGTCTGAACAAAATGTTCCATGGGGAAGATGCTATCTTGATTTGAAACCAAGTTCCACCTCATCCACAATATATTTGCAATAAAGCAAATTTCTCTAAAGTATGGCCACTTGTATCACATATTAGTTGACAGACAAAAAGAAAAAAAAGTCAATGCAGTACTACAGAAAGGTTAACAACAACCCAGAAGTTTTTGCCCCTCGTGTTCCTCCAAATAGTGTAAATTCAGGACAAAATTGTGAAATAGTGACATAGTGAAATAATGTTCTTCAGTAATGGGGGGCTGAGGGTGAGGGTGTGTTTTTTTAATATACTACAGATTAATCCAATGAAATTTAATTCTTAAATTTTTCTCTTACAGTATTTCTAATGGAAGGTAATTATTTTGCATCTATCAGTGATAGCTTATTTTGTAAGTTATTTATAAATTTCTTTTCAATTTCTTTTCAATGTTAATTTGTTCTGCTAAATGCTGTATTAATCCTCAAAAAAAAAAAAATCCTATTTATCTCCATTGACAATATAGGAGGCCTGGTACTATTAGGAACCTAATTAGCACTTATTTTTCCCTATTGCAAGTTTGCATGAACTTCGTTGGATTATAATGACTAAAAATACTGATTGAGATAAAACATGCTGAAGGATGGACTGCTTGATAGGGCC
The DNA here is from genome assembly GCA_025769975.1 of Gallinago jamesoni. Classification (NCBI taxonomy): domain Eukaryota; kingdom Metazoa; phylum Chordata; class Aves; order Charadriiformes; family Scolopacidae; genus Gallinago; species Gallinago jamesoni. The sequence goes on along the minus strand of JAOQGH010000001.1, from coordinate 190,758,173 downwards.
AGTAGGGTGACAAAGATGGTGGAAAACTCCAAAGGTAGACCTACTCCTGCAAGAAGGTTTATAAGTTTTATTTCCACATAGTAGATATGCTTTATTGCTGCTCTTTACCGCCTGAGCTAGAGCAATCCTGCCTGTAGCCACTGTAAGCCTGCATCAATTCTGCATGTACCTCACAAGCAGAAACCTCCAGCTAGAGGGCTAAAACACATGGATATGATGAGGATGGGATGGAGGTGTAACAGAGAGGTTGAAGGACCTCCTCAAAACAATAATAAAAATATGAAAATGCAGAATATTTTGAGGTTTTACAGGAAGCAAACTGGATTCGTAACTCAAAATATAGCTAATTGATGGAAATTAATTCAAAGAGGCTTTACTATGCAAAAAAAAGAAAAAAAAAAAGCTCTGTGTGGATTCAGGCTCACTACTTCACAAAATATCCACAGTTTTGATATCATTGCGCTACAAATGTTGCTCTTTAGCAAGTTTGAATCAACATAGCCTTCAGCAAAGCTACAGCATTTTACTTGAGCTGCAGACATGACCCATTGCATTTAATTCTAGGCATCTTATAACAAGGAAGATATTCACAAATTGGAGGAAGATCAGAAGAAAGCTGCAGAAATGATTAGGCTTCTGGAGTGACTGATGTATGAGGGTTGATTGCAAGTGCTAAATATGCGTAGTTTATCTAAGAAATGACTAAAGAGGGACATGGTAACAATCTATAAATATTTGAAGAGTCTAAATGCCAAGGAGGGAAAGGCATTTTCAGGATACAGAACAGAAGCAGCAAGATGGAATTAAAAGAAGAAAAAAAAGAAAGTGGATTTAAAAAGAATTTCTAAAGAAAGACCTTAGAGACTAGAAAGGTGTTGCCTTTCCAAGAGAAAAGGAAAAAAATAAAAAAAATATATTTAGAAATACATCTGGGACCCAAGATTGTTCTAAATGACTGGTTTTACGCAAGTGATCAGACCACAGGTACCATTAACTTCTACTCACATTGGAACCTGGGTTTGGTTCTTGTTTTTTTGTTTTGTTTTGTTTTTTAAGGTTTATACAAGTGTCACTCCATAAAGGACCACAAAATTGGGAAAAATGTGTCTAAACCCATTGCAATTGCAACTGATTTAAATTTAGAACACCCATTTTAGCCAAGAAGTATCACTTTCACTTTTATCAAAATGTGGAGACAAAAGATCTGTATTTTCCCATTTTTATTGTCTCTGGTGCCAGTGGTCTCATTTAGGAAACAAGAAAGGAAAAGTTGCTTCTGGAGATGTCTTCCACATCTCCAAATAGAGATTAGAGATTAGAAATAGAGATTAGAAAGTGTCTACATATATAGCACTGATATGATCCCTACAACTATAGTTTATGTCTTCCTATTAAGTCATTACTATTAAATTGTTAAGATTTGATTTCAGGATTCCAAGTAGTAAGCAGTATAGAAAAGATCAAATATCTGTAAAATGCTGACAACAAGAAAGGAGATTCAGAGGAGGGGCCCTAAAACTAGTAGATTAAATTGATATTCATGCTGAAAGACTGGTACGTGCCCAACTCCAAATGTCAGTGAGAAAATGCAAAAACAGTTTTTGGAATATATAGAGAGATGAGAAGAGAATTGGATGTAATGAATCATAGCTCCAAAATCAAAACAGGAATCCCTGAGATGTTTTCCTAATATTTTCCTAAAGTTACAAATGATCTCCAAAAGTGAAAGTAAGTGTGGAGTCTAAAAGTAAAATAAATGCAGTTACCTGATTGTATTTCATGATATCATAGTTTTTACAGCTGTTGAAGCTGTCCCTCTTTTTAACTCCAGCATAACACAGGTTAGAAAATATCATTCATCAATTTATCTGGCAAGTCGATCTAAAGGGTATCTTTTAGAAAGATTTTCAGCCTAGTTTTAAAGACTCTAAATAATGGAGAATTAATTTCATCCTTTTGTAATCCATTGCACTGCTTGGCACTCCTCTGTATTAAAATAAATGTGTCTTATTTCAACTTTACCCTTTACTGATTTCAGTTTCTAGCCACTGGTGCTTTCTCTGAATAATTCCTACCATGTTTACTTCTCAGAAATCTATTTAGGACATCAACACACACTTTTTATTTCTTTGGTTCAAGTCTACCCACAATTTTGCTAGAACATTGGATTTCAGAGATTTGGTAAATTTGTTGTTAAACTAACAGTTTCCTTAAATGCATAATTTATTTTCCTAATATAGATTAGCAATTATTCACTAAAGATTGTATGTATATAGAGAGACCTGAGATACCTCAATGGCATGCAAAGTATTTTGCAGAAGCTTAACTTAGACTGCACTGTGTTGTCAGGAAAAAAAAAAAAACTGTTCACCACCACTCATCATTGTAAATTATATCTAGGTAAACACCAACATCTGCTTCCCGTGCAAACAGTCTGTCATCACAGGACCCATTATATTATTACGAGTAGATGAGATGGTTTAATATTCATTACAGATATACAAGCAGCAAGAAACTACTTCATGCACATGCTAATGGGCAGTAAATGTATGAAATGAATTGTACCAGCCTCCACAGGTAACTACAGCTTTGAAACATTAATACTAATCTAATATGAAGAACTCCAACACCACCAAAGATAGATTCAGAGGTAATATTTATGCCTAGTGAATATATGCTGTAAAAAATCAAAAAGACTAGCCTATAAGGAAAAACTAGCAAGCATGCTTTACGATACAAACAATACTCAGTTTACTACTTCTTTGCCCTATATGAGCTATAAATACCCATACAGTGAGATGGATTAAAAACAAAAATTGTATCTTGTGCCATTCCTGTGCACTTTTGTGGGATTTTGAACTTGGGATGTGGAAAGAAAAAGAGGCATTACCGTATCTGCCAGCTCCACGCTTTCCCTGCATACATCCATCCAGGAAGAGTCAGAAGAGAGAATATGTAGGGCCTTTATCGCTGCTCACCCACAGTTCTCTAGCTCACAGAGCAAAGCCATCATGTAAAGTAACAAACAAAATCATGAAAATATAATAATGTGATTCTGTGAAACATTTCTTGTAAGTTTGCTTAGTTAGACTAGAAGACATAGATGTAAAAAGCACAGTTGTGAATAAGAATTCATGTTTTTGACAAATACTTCATTATGTAAGTGGTTTCTGTGAATCCTTAGGAGCTAAAAAAACCCCAACAAAACAAAACCGAAAATAAACAAACAAACAAACAAAAAAAGAAAGTAGAGTAGAAATAATTCACCCTAAGATCTTGAAAAGAGTAGAACTATTTACTTTAAAGAGATGCCAAGTATAGTAGCTATAAAAGCATGCCTTTCCCTCCTTCCACCCACCCCAAAATAATAATTGCAAATGCATCATGAAAATGGCTATGCTCCCCTGCTCCAAGATGTAAGGGGCAGTTACCTAACCCAAACCCAACAAGTTTGAAACTGTGATATGAAAGTTTAGAGTACTATTTTTTCTTTCTTTTTTTTCTTTTTTTTTTTTTTACACAGTGTGAAATGACCATGATCAAACAAGATCATTCAATTTGGCAGCATTAACTAAAAGTTTTGATACTATGTAGGCAAATATTAAAATTAATTTTTCTAGATTTTGGGACATCTGAGATTGGAAGAAAACCTTTACTGATGATCCCTCATCAGCCTGTTACATGGGACTCTAGCCTCTGTGGGGCAAGTCAGGCCAGTTACGGATTAATGAAATAGTACTTAACACTGTATGGTAATTCCTGTAATTCTCACTTTGTGGTAGGGGGAAATAGAAAACACTGTAATTTGCTGCTTGACTTTTGATTTGGATTAAGTTCTTCATCCCTATAGGGATCTGATTCTGAACTGGAGCTTTAGCTTACATCAAGTGCTCCCTTTCCCATGGAAGTAGTCTGTGACTGTCAAGAAGTTATCTGTTACCTATTCAAGTAATAATGTAAGGCTACTAATGTGCTGTAACAGCAGAAGTCTGCATTTCATTTGCTTGCTTTATACAGAAACACCCATGCAGCTTTCACTGTCTTATCCATATAATAGACCTAAAAAGAAGATAAAAATCTGTAGAGTGTTCTGGTTCATATTCTTGGGAAAACACAGTACTCTAATGCAGCATTTTCTAGTCAAGAACAAACCTAAACCGAAATCTTGTCCCATCACAGGTTGAATTAACATAATGAGTCTTATAATAGAGAAGAACATACACATGGCCATGTTCAGTCAAATCAGAGCCTCACCTAGCCCAGGAAGCTGAGGGATATTATCTAATAATGAAAGCCTAAAGAAAGAGAATAAGTATGAGGCAATTGTAAGGGATACTTCCCAAAGTAACCTCCCAGACTGTGACTTAGGGACATCCAGACTCAGAGGTTCTGTTTTTAATAGGCCTTGGTGGGGTTTTCTTTTCTGAATTTTATTGCTTTTTGAACTCATCAGTGCCTCTGGCATCGTTAGCAACATGTGGCAATAAGTTGGACAGCTTAATTATGAGTACCACAAAAAATTAACTTTTTTTGCTTGAAGCCTGCTACCCCATAATTTAATTTCATGTCTGTTAGTTCCTGTGCTGTGAGAAAAAGTGAATAGTTGTTTCCTCTTCTTTTCAGTGTCAGTCCTTATTCTTCTCTGCATCTTCCAAAGCTACGAAGAATTATCTGAAGGGTCTTTCCCAGGACAGGACTTGTTCTGGGTCACTTGTTCTGAAACTGAAGCATGTGCAAATCATTAATATTTGCTTATTTTTTCATTGTAACTATCATTTAAACAACAATTAACTACCCCTATTACTTCTACCACCATGCCTTACTCCAGTCGTAGAGTCAGAGAACTGCCAAGTGTTAAAATACCTATGTAAAGGCATTGTTTTCTTATCATCCGCTTTCTGGGCCAAACTCTGATAAGTTTAATATCTTTAGATCATATCTAAAAATTGTGACTTTATAAACAACTGCTGCATCTTCTTTAATATCCAATTTCTTGTTTCTTTCTTTTTCTTCTCTGAATGGTATAAAATACATTCTACATTTCATGCCAGTGCTTAGCAACCAACCTTCTGTCTAAAAATATACTAAAATAATACAGATTTCCTACCCCCTCACTCTTACCTGCTGCTCCCCAATATTAAAACAATTTCATTGATTCATTATCAATATCTTAAACAGTTGTCAATTATGTGATGTTTCTAGGAGTTTGCTATCAACCTGTATGAAACAAAATACTTCCATTTTCTTTCTGACCTTCACTACATTTAGCAGCAATCTATTCCAGAATTCCGAAGGCAAGTATACAAGGATTATTTTATCATGAGTATTTCTCATTCACAACATGTTGGAAAATGGCCTACTGTATTTCAACTTAGCAGAAAGAAAATATATGATGTGAGGTTTTGGTAGATTCAGAAACCTCAGCAATTTCATTTCTTACAGTAAATATTGCATACACTTACAGGGTTATTCCTGAGACACATGAATTCTATGAGCTATATTATGATGTTAACTTTGCAAAAATGGATTGTAGTTACATCAGGTAGCAATGACAATATGTGGTAAACTGAAATTAGAGAAAACTTTAGCATTTATTTGACTTCTGGTTTTTTATTACTTTAAAATGCTAGAAAGGACCCCAGTCACCTCAATATAATTTAATAATTCAATAAAAACTTTATTCAGACCTAAAAAAATGGCACAATTCAAAGTTATGCTTTGTCAAACTCAAAGGAATTAAAGGACCTCTTCATTTTCCAGCAACTGTGCATGCACACGCTCACAAATACATACATAGCAACTATTTCCATGTGCCTAGGGAGACACATATGTTTAGCTGCAAACCCCGAAGATAGTCAGATGTTTCAGTCAAGTGTTGATGTAGCAGATTTCAAAGCCAGAGAGCCTTCTTTGAGGAGACTCATCCAGTAATCCTTTTACAATAGGGCAACTTTGCCTGAAGTTGGTGAACTCCCTATTGATTTAAAGAAAGGTGATACATCAGAGTGAAAGAGAGATATGTTTTCATCACTGAGAAAGCACAAAGCTCAAAAGATCAGTCCCTGGGCTATAGCATGGACAAATTCCAATGCTCAGTGGTGCAAATCCTGCAATGTACATGCATTTCACACTGCAGATGACATAAATTCAACGTAGAAGTCTGTGATAACCTCCCAGCTTGTATAAGAACCTTAGGAAAAAAAACATCTGTGAATTTTCTACATGTAAAGAATTTAGTAACATTGAAATCCTGTAATATCTTGATTTTTTTAAGCTATTTTTTATTGGATGGTAAGGCGCAAGTTTATTTTTTTTTCTGACTGAGAAATTCCATAAGCACAGGATGTAGATCATAGCAAGTACTCAGAATGAAGAAAACTTCATCCATGTGCCAACATTAACAATGAAGAGCTTTCAGGGGTTATAGTTTCTCAAAATGGGATAAAATGGTAGCTAATTTTCTGTGGAAGGAAGTACCCATAAGGTCTAACTGTATGATAAAAGATAATGCTTTGATACTCCAAAAGCTGGTTCTAGTTAGTCACTCTAGACTAACCTCTTAAAATTAGCTGTAAGTTGTTAGCACAAAGATGCAAGCAGGGAAGAAAGAAGTTTGCTTGTTCTTTCCCAACCCTTTAGCACACCTAATTAATATTTAATAAAAACTGAAACCATTCCAAATTTTATAATGCATAACTTGTTAAGTACATGTGCAATTTTCAGAATAAACTGTTTGCAAACAATATTAAATTATCAACAAATTCAAGTGTCTCTTTTCCAGCTGGATGGAAAAAAAATATATTTGTTTAATCAGAACTGATTTGGCAGTGGTTTGAATGAACATTTCTTTAACATAATTTAATGTGCTATTTTTAAATGGATAATTAAAGAATATAAGCTTGAAAATACAAGAACATTATCTATTAAAAAGAAAGAAATACATAGTTACTTCTGTACAATGTTCTTTTGGGAAAACAATTGCACACATGTCCTCTTAAGAATACTCATTATTATATGCATAGTCCACTTGGCTACTACAAGACTATTCGATAAGACTGAAACCAGCCACAAGTTCAAGTGCTTTGCTGAATCAAAGACTAGAAAAATGAGCAGACAATTAAAGGTTTACAACAAATTTTAATTAAAGGATATATCCAATTTTTTTTTAAATCATTTAGGCATGTCCTCCAAATCTAAATACCTAACAGAAGACAAACTAAGAAAAAACCAACTCTTTAATAATTTGGTCCTAATTCTGCTAACCTCATACTAGCCAAACTTTTAAAACAAAAATGGGATATCTCTGTGAATATGAACAAGCCCAAGTTTCTTTCTATGTTTTTCTCTTCCAAGAACTGAAATGATTTGTGTTTATAGCATGTTGCACAAATGACTCACTTAGGGAGCATCTGTGCTAAGCACTGAGTGGGCCAACATTTTATATCAAGTAATATGACACATTTTGCTCTTTTCTGTTTGCAAATTATGAATAGATTTGACTTTTTGAGGCTTCTTCTCTCCCTCAAGTTGGAAGTTGTCCTCAGTCTTTGGATCAGCTTTGACCCAGCTCCCATTGGGGCTGAAGCTAATAGCCTTCTCCCAAGGAATGAGGAAGAAGAGGACTAAGAGAGTGGACTCCTATCAAGTCTAATGTATGTTTGCATCAGCCCTAACAATAGTGAACACTTCTGCCAGAATAATTGGCCTGACTTTCTTCTCTGAAGAAGCTGCTTGACAGGCACAGCTAATGATAGAGGAAGACCACAGAAAGTTTTTGTGTTCTGAATTTCCATCCATACCCATGGGAATAATCACAAACTTCTGCAGTCTTCAGATCTGTCAGTGTTTTGTTGCATATGTCTGACAAACCCACATGGGCATCCTGTGCAACCTGCTCTAGGTGAACCTGCTTTGACAAGGGGGTTGGAATAGATGATCTCCAGGGGTCCCTTCCAACCCCATAACATTGTGTGATTCTGTGATTCTGAGACAGTGGGCATCATCACATTCAAAAGTATTATTCTCTGTTTGAGTGCAGTTCTTGTACTAAAGCTTCATGATAAGAATATGCTGTTTGATTTCCCGGTTGTTCAGTAATCTTTGCCAAAAACTATTTCTTCTAATAATTATTTATTAAATAATTCAAATGAGTATTCACAGAAACCCAATCCTACTAATGGTAAAGAGCAGGCTGTATATGAAAAGTAATTTTTTCCCATGTAAACAGTATTAATGGAACATTTAGACTAAATATATCTTTCTGCAAATATAACTGTTTCAAATGTCTTTGATCATAAATATTTTTCCAAGGGGGTTTTTCAGTAAGAATATGCAAAATTAAAATATGGACTTAGGTGGAACTCAGTACAAGATTCAACAACAAAGTCTGTTGTAAATGTTGGACACTGAACTGAAGGCATGCAAAAACATTCCTTTTTCCCAGGTATTGCTAGTTCAGTTTAAACTTCCTAAGTTTAGTTTAATTTAGACTGCATCTGGATAATTGTTGTGCCTGCCTAGTATCTCCTGGTTCCAGTATACTTTCAATGGGTGCTAGCATCCACCTCTTGTCTGTTGAGAAAAAAAAAAAAAAAAAAAGGAAACTTATTTCAAAATATTGTTCTAAGTACCATACTGGGGCTTAAACTACTAAATCTAGGGAGGAAATGGGACAAAATTACCTCACTATTTCTATTTTAACCAATCTTCCTATTAATTCAGTTCAGTAAATCAAACAAAGAACATTAAACATTTATGATGTCAGGTATAGACACAGAATTCCAAAAGCAAACAAATGTTTGGGGGCACTGTGGAGTTCTCTGACAATTTTTCTTCACACAGATTGAAATGAGATAAATTAAGTTGCTACCACGACAAAACCCAGGAGGTCTGGAAAGTCTGTATGAGACAACTACAAATGCAGAAGATTTATGAAGAAATAAGTCTTCTAAATATAGATATAACACATTTGAGACTGACTATATGACCAGGGTTTTAATCATATAAAATTCTTGCTTGGGTCCTTCCAGTAATAGAGCAGCAGTATTTCCCTGTCTAATCATAACTCACATAAAAATCAATTTTGACAAATCCATAGTGCTTTCCTTTCTTCAAGTTCATGAAAAATAATTTATAATATTAACCACTAAATGGTGGTTTATAAGCACAGAAACTGTGAAAGATGTTCAAATGCATGTTATGTTTAGCATAATAGCTCTTACCAGTTGTCAGTGCTTCAGTTTTCTTTCTCCTTTTTGCTTTCTTAATGTGTCTAAATTATTTACTGAAGCTATTTACAGTGATTGATTTTATAGCACTCAAATATGAATCAATAGGTTGCTTCATAACTGAAATTTGTAAACTGACTTTAAAAATGGCATAATACCTGGTGTAAACTAGTCAACAAGCGGCTGTATGCTAAGAGATTCATTTCAGAGTAACAGAGCTTCAATGATAAATTGACAGGTTTAAAAAGAAAATCCTGGCCTTAGGATTTGTATCTTTTATTGACTAGTACAGTACTCATGTGAGTCATGGTCAACACACTACTCTTGGGCATTAACACTATAAAATTCAGTAACATATGAGTACTGACATGAAACAATATGCAAATTGGATAACTAATTGCCAGCATCTTCTGGCTGAGGGTTGTTTTAAATGCAAACCAAACTGTATTATGCATCAAAAGAACAACAACAAAAAAAAGTTGTTTTGTTTTTTCTGTTGAAGAGAAGGGAAAGACAAGGGGTTTGGTTCATTAATGCTATCAGGGCACTTGCTGCAGCTGCCTGGGAAAGAGTTGGTAGAAGATGTCAGGACACCATGGGGGCTCCCCACGGGTGTGGGTCAGGATCAGGCCTGGTGAGGGTGGCCGTGGGGATGGGGACAGGCTGAAGCCTGGCCAGAACATCAGCCCATGGGTCAGGGGGGCGATAGTCAGTCATGGACATGGCTGCCTCGTGGCAGAACCATCACCCCAGGTGCAGGAGACTCCCTGGGCCAGGTTGGACCTGGCCATGGCTTTCCCACAGAGTAGTCAGGAGCTTCCCATGGTCCTGCAGGACACAGCCTGGAGCCAGCCCTGCTGGGCGAGGGATGTGCTCAGGGCCTAGCAGAACAGAGGAATGAGGAGCCAGGGCTTGTCATATATCTGTATTAATGGGGGGGGGAAAGATTTTTCCTCAGAAGAGATAAGCATATATGGGATACTTCTTAGCTCCTTTGGGAGCTGTTATAGGAAGTTGAAATAGCGAGTCAAAGTCTGGTAATTAGCATTCGGCTGCCACATCTCTCATCTGAGAGCGGGCTGACTGCACAGCTGTGTGCATGGAGGCTGACAAATCTCACCTGCAACCGCACAGCAGGCATGATTATCTTGTCCGGTAACTAACTGTAAATAAAATTCAGGGACTTAGAAACATGCCTGAGCCTGCTGCTGTTCACTGTGGACCTTATTATGCACAGCTTCCTTCACACGTCCATTCGGCTCCTATTACTTGGCTTGTTCCTGCAACTCATGTTGTGATAAACCATCAGGACCTTGATGAAATGTCGTGTAAAAATGCAACATCAGGCAGCAAAGTGCTTCAAAATACTGTGTTAAGGGTTTGTTTTATTATTGATTCGCAGAAAAACCTGGTAAAGAACTTTTTTTTTTTCTTTAAAGGCAAAAATGCAGTTTCTGCAAATATTTTTCCAGGAAAAATGTTTTCCCTGTGAGGAATATCAACATTTTAGGTCAGGTCTACCAGAATGAAAAAAGTCTTGGGTTTTTTAAAACTAACGGAAATATTTTGTTTTGTAGTCTGCATTAACTTCTGTCTGTGCTTTGCCAGTGCAGTACCTCACAGGAGTTATAACACTATCTAGAAAACTTAAAACTCTCAGAAATTTTTAGTTGTTTTTGCAATTACTATTAACCTTAGGAGATCTGGGAAGCTCCTTACTAGAGCTGGAGCAGCTGCAGATTAGAAAGAGGTTAGATATTGTTCGTTTTCGCAGATACAATTACTAAATTGGAGAACAATTAAAAACATAGGCATTATGACTTTTATATTGTGTATATACTCTGTATATAGAAAAATGTCCATATATCTAAAAATTGGTACAGGAAACGATACTAGAGGCCAGTCTATTCTGAGGTGGGATGCAAGATGAAATACTCATTCTCTTTTGGAATTTGGTAGGTCATTTGGAACTATGTTTGTGAAAGTCACAGAAGATAACAAATCTGATTACATATCATAACCTGCCCCGATACTGAACACTTCCATATGTTGATTCAGGAAATGCAAACTTATTTCATAACACTAGCAAAAGACATAATTCTTAAGCTACCTGGAAAATACTTGGCAACATGATATAATCTGTGTTTTCAAGGACAGATTTTAAACTACGCTTTCAAAAGGCAGAGGCATAAATCAATGGCAAGATGTTCTTGTAAACTGGATACAGCAAGTTTTGTGTCTCCTCCTTCTCTTCTAATTTTATATGCTTTTCAAGTATCAAATGGAAATGTTGATTTGAGTAAAATTTTTTAAAGCATAGCTTTCAGGGCAACAGAAAGAATAACAGTACACCTAGCTGATTTTCTATTAACATATTGGTGAAACTATAAACTATCAGAAATGTTTCTTCTAAAAACTTTCATTTAGTGCAAATATAGTCATATTCTTATAAAAATATTCTTTAATGATCCAAAGTCATTGCTAATGAGCTAGTAAGGAAGCACTACATTTCATATTTGTCACTGTTGCTTCACTAATACAGAAAATGTTGGTGTCATCCCAGTGAGTTCTGATCTTTGCTTATGAGCAGGACAGCTTCTGCCTATATACACAGGCAGCAGTTGTTCATGAAATTGAAGGTTTGAAATGTCCCGACTGAAGAGGAAAAGGGAAAGCTTTGTTAGGAAACAGACTTACACAGAGCCAAAACCCCTTTATTGAAAATATCCTCTTCTCCCCTTCCCTCCTCTCCCCTTCTTTCCCCTCCTCTTCTCTCTCTTCTCCTTTTCCCCTATATGGTATCATCTGGCATAGGGCAACTTTAGCCAGAGTATGACTATAGCCAGGTATACAACTATAGCTGATTCATATTCTATTTTCATTTCACTTCTGGAAAATCACCAGTGTCCCTTTTCATTTAATTTATACTTTGTTTCTGAACACCACAATGTTAGGGAACTGTTTCTGGTATCACAGCAGAAATTCAACTTGGCAGGTAACACTCTATTAAAAGATTGCAGTAAAGTGGCAACCACTTGGCCAAAGTCAGAGTGTTTTAAACTGATTTACAGCCTTGCAATTGCAAACTACCATCTAGGCCTCGGTTTGGGTATAAATATAGAAGACCAAGATGGATATTTAAGTACAGGCTACCTTTTCTACTCCCACAATTTACAGACGCATAAATGAACACAGTTTTACATCCACAATGATTGTTTATCTATTTTGGACAATTTATTTAATTTGGACATACAACTACCTGATTACACCTCAGAGGTAAATATTACTAGTCTTCCTCAAAGCCACTTTAAAAAGGTGTAATACTAGAATAATTCATTGGTGAATCAGTGAATCCCCAACTCTACATAAATTGTCTCCACAATTATTTGTTGTTATATTACTGCAGGTGTAAAAAGAAAGTCTAAATAAGGTCATCCTGGATAATGAGTTTATATTGTATATACAAATCTCTTTGACTTTGCCTTCACGAGTCTGAACCTTCCCATTTCCAATGACCAAAGTATTAACATATATTCAAAACGTCTATTTTGGTGGTGGTTTGTTTTCGGTTTTATGTTTTGGTTTTGTTTTGTTTTGTTTTGTTTTTTAAATAAAAAGATTTCTGGTATCTTTTTACTTTCTAAATGACATATGTAACCTTTACCTGGGAAAACATTTGGATATCAAGCACCTAGCAGATTACTTTAGTAATTAGGTCCAAAAATCCAACAGAAATAGAATCAAAATGTTTCAGCTCTTGTACATATCTCTTTATCAGAATAATTTTCGCCCATGTCATCTTTACTTGTGCATATAGATGAGGAATTAAACCATCTCAAAACTTAATTCATGACAATTGTAGAAGCATCATAATTTTTACTAATGTGGGTTGCAGAATTTAATTATGTCCACTGTGAATACAAGAATGCTTCATCGGTAATTTCAGAAAAAAATATTATAAAACAATCATAAACTATTAGTACTTTCTTTTCTGCTTCTTTCCTTAATAACTCTTGTTACATGATGCAGACATTTTACTTTTGATCAAAATTTTCTTAGTGAACAGTTGGCTCAGTATCAAAACCGCATAGTATAAAAATCAGCAATCATTGCATGATCTTTTCTTGGGAATATGTGAAAAGATTCAAATCAGAGGGGTCCTGATTATCATGGCAACCTGATCTGCAATGAAAATAGTGAAGAGTTACCATCAGAAAGCACTACAGTTTAACTCCAGTTTCATTTGGATCTCTGCAGTTTTACACTGTGAGTCCACTGTTGCCATAAACTGGTGTCAGAATTATCTAATGTAAAAAATAGACCTAGCCTGGGGAACTCTATTTTATTTTCCACATGAAGGTGTATGTGACCTTAAGTTCATCAAAGCCAGGACCTCATTGCTGACAGTGGTCGATACCAGATGCATCATAGGAAGGTATAAAAATCCCATGGCCATAGTATACGTGATAATGCAGACACGTGGGTTATCACAGATACGCACTACTGAGGTGAAATTACTTTCTGTCTTTCTGTCTCCACCAGCTTTTGTTTGCAGAGAAGAAATAGCAACCTATACTATGGATATGTTGCTGTGATTAAGATTTAATGTAACTGGCAATTAACTAGGAGCCATTATGTCTGCTTATTTGTTTGTTTTTAAAGCTTTATAAATGCTATAATTCTAAATTTTAATTTATTACATTCTAAAAATTATTGTGTATGTCATTAACCATCAAGAAAGTGCATGTTGCAATACAAAGCACAATATAAGATACATCTTGCTTTATGTTGGAAAAGATGGAACATCCTGGGAGCATAATAAAGGAAGTAACATGTTCAAAGGGAGATATGGCTTTGCATAAGCAAACACAGATTTTTTATTTTTTTTTTCAGCCATATTGAAAGTTATTCATTTTTGGTCAAAGAGAACACGTAAACTTTATGTTAACTAAAAATACAAAAAAGGTAGTCCATGAGATCATTACAAACAAATCATCACTGCTGTCAGCATTCCAGAGTAGTGAAGATATTTTTTATTGTTAAAGACATTTTAATTCTTTGGAAAAGGTACCAAAACCATCAAAGTGGTAAAACAAAACTATGATCTTAAAATTTCCCTGGGGATTTGATCAGAAATGTTTTTCATTCTCAAAACTAAAGACCAGGTTTATTTTTAAGCAAAGATAATAGCTGCACTATATGTAAAATTATTCTATCCATGCACAAGAATGTATGTAACATCTTTGTGATACGGGTAAATATGGCAGTCTTTATGGACTGAGGGGCTCACTGAAATATGAAATAGTAGTGATTTGCACAGAATTGTAGAGGTAAGTCAGTCTGAGTGTATGCTGGAACATCTGACTTTAACTCCTGTGCTTCGATGAATGCACTGCCCTTTCCCTCTCATCCTCAACTGGAGAGTACAGGGGGATACACACGTGCAGTATGGAGCAGATGAAAATACAATTGAACCTGGAAAACTTTATGAATGTCAGCTTGTTATACCTTCCCTGAATGTAGAGGTGTAACTGCCCTTTTCAGCTCCTCACCCATTCTTTTAAACAAACAGAGGTCTGAAATTCTTGCTATTTTCCACAGCATGTAGCACTGTTCAGTTTTCTGGGTTTTTAGCCTAAATGTTCCTGAGTATAATTTCATCTCATAATATATCATGTTCAGATACCAACTCAGCCATTAATAAAAAGATCACATGTCCATGTACAAATTTGTTTGGATTAGGTCATCAACTCCTTGTTTATAGCCTCACCTATCTATCCCTATATATATATATGTATCACCTATATATCCCACCAATTCTCACTACATTTGACTTTCAGTCTTTTTGTTCATTATACAGAAAACGACAGCATTTCAATTGTAAAATAAAGAGGAACAATGTCCAAAATACCTGTGTAGGAAGTATTGCCTGATAACACATTAGTTTCACTGATACAAACATCAAACATCAAACCTCATTTTTTCTGATTCATAATTTCCACATAAATAACTTGCAGTATTAAAGGTGACAGTATACTACATCTGACTTGGTGTTAAGATGTATCAAAAATGAGAGATGATTAAGAAATGTGTTATGAGTCTAGAACTATTTCTGTAAAATGAACTGTTCAAATAAAAAAGGCACACATGCTAACAACAAGAGGAAGCCTGCACATTCCTAACAGTGAGAGCTTCAAAGCATTAAAAAGAAATAATCACCACTTTGTAATCATTTTTTTCTTTCTGTGCCTACATGACAGACACCCACGTTTCTAAGGATCTTTTCTATCTCTGGTAAAGACAGAGAGGGATGATTTTTAAATCCTTTTCAAAATCAGACGATGATCCTTTTCTCTAAATCCTAAAACTGCATCAGACAAAAAAGATGAAATTAAACAGGACTATGAGGCATTCAAGCATCCATGCAGCTATTAAATTAAAAGCAGTGGAAGAAAACATTCATAATATTGAGACATTCCATATAAGAAACAACCTAAACCTTCTCTCATTTTGATCACTATAAATAAGAAACTGGGATCAGTGAATTTATATAAATGCAAAAATTATCAAGTATAAAAGCAAGAAGAAAGAGTTCTCTTCCTGCTTTTTGCAGCAGCATAGTCTCTCTTCATTCTGCAGCAATACATATTAAATAACTAAAGTCTTTTTTACACAAACACAAAAAGCATATTTTATTGAGCAACCTTACCTGAGGTACTGGCTACCTGGAGGCCTAAACTGATAAGATAACTGATAAGAGCACTTTTTCACTCCAGAAGGCCTATGTGTAAACTCCACAAATGACCATACATTATCTCAGCATATATGTGTCCAAACTACCCTACTAAGGCATATACATGAGAAGAGTGTCTTTAAAATGTCATATGTTTGGAATTACTGAGCCACCATGATTCCCCAATCTAAGCTTGTTGTATTGCTCTGCACCGTAAAACAGGTAAGACTGCTCAGCCATGGGGTCATTCAACATCACTATCATCACTGGACCATGAACGCTCCCCAACAGGAACACACTATTATCAGCAGATATCCATCAGAAGACAGCTCAGGAGCTGAAGAAAATGGTCAAATGTTTTATAGCTGCTCCGAAAAAGTAAGGCCACTTTACCCAAGCTGAAGCTTTTCAAAGGACCGTTGTGGTTTCAGAGAATTTTTTCAGGTCAAAAGTTGTTGGCAAACACATTGTAACATTGTTGTTACATCCCTTTTTAGTACTTTTAAATTACTTTTTTTCCTTACAAACATATTCTCATTCTGTGCAAGAGCTAAATCATGCTAAAAATAAGATTTAAAAATCAAGGTCAAGGTATAGATTAAACAGCACATTTTCCCATATTTTTTTTTCTTCTTTGTCAAATAGGTCCCTTCTGTGGTACGTTATTGCTTCCAGCCAGACCGTGAGAAGAAAAAAAAATGAAAGACCAAAAAAGATTATGGGATGAGAAAAATACTAGGCTTTACCCAATGCCCTTAGCAGCTATTCATCATTCTTGCCTTGTTCAATATTGAAAACTGAGACATTCAAATGCTTAAATGAGACTTTGTACTGTGGGACATCCATACAGTGTTGGCAAATATGTTGCAAGACTAACAGAGTCCCATTAGCTCATCATGGGCATCTTGAGGTTGAACACTACCCTAGGGCATCTGCAGTGGCACAAGATACCTATGCTTGTATATCTTAACAACTCACCAACTACTGATACAGGAAAACCTTGAAACTCTTAACTGTATTTACTTTAAATTTGGATTATTTTTCTGGTGAGTGAAAAATCTGGAGAAAAAAATTAAATATGGAATGCCTGGCCTATATTTCAATAAACTGTGCAATAACATAATAAGCTCAGAGAAACATCTTGGCCACTGCTTAAAGAATTGTATATCTTTTGAGTAAATTCAGATTGGGAAAATTTTTTTTTTAGTTGCTTCCAAAGGTATTGCAGTACTTTTATGTGTCCCAGACATTGAGAATGTATCCATATTAATTTATCTGTATTAATCCCAAGCAGGATTAGACCTGAGAAATCATAAATAAAATAGTCCCGTGGAATGATTAGGAGGGCCTGGGATCTGAGCAGTGTTCTTGGATGGACAGAGGGGCCGTGATGGAACTCAGGGGATCTGTGAATGTGTGTGTGCTTGTGAATCTAGTGTGATTTTACTAGTGAACTTCAGTCCTTACCAGCTGAAAAGGATGAGGGGGATTTGATGTCTATAATTACGTGGGTCCTATACAGAGTTGCTGTTGAAGGCAGCACCTTGTCTGTGGCAGTCTGCATAGCCAGTCGTATCCTTTGTCTGTGTGTCCGTGTGTTTGTGTGTCTGGGATTCAGTCAGCCCCAACACTGGCTGAACCTGCAAATGAAAAAGCAGCAGCCACATCCATTGGCTTTATCTGGAGACCCCTGCATCCCCAGAGCACTCGGCTGGGTTCCAGCAGCTTGGCAGGAGGAATCCCTGGACTCCCAAGATGCTGGAGGTAGTAGCCACTCCCAACAGCCCTTAAATCAAAGAATGTCCTGGTGACTGTTTATAAAGCAAAAAAGTACAACGTTTAGTTAATGAGGGAAAGAAGTTTTTACTAGGAAGCCGGAGCTATATGTTCCTTCAAACTTTTCAAGGACCTTCTTATTTCCCCAAGCAGCGCTACAGGCTTGGGGAAGAATGGCTAGAGAGCTGCCTGGCAGAAAAGGACCTGGGGGTGTTGGTTGACTGTCGGCTGAA
>JAOQGH010000001.1:190708508-190739469 GCA_025769975.1 Gallinago jamesoni | reverse complement strand
GGCACCATCCCTGGAGGTATTCAAGAGACAAGTTGACATGGTGCTCGGGGATATGGATTAGTGTTGGGTGGTGTTGTCTGGTGTGGGTGGGTTTCTGTGATTTTTTTTTTTTCTTTTTTCAATTGGTTGGACTAGATGATCTTAAAAGTTCCCTTCCAACCTAGGTGATTCTGTGATTCTGTGATTCTCCTCAAACTCTGCAGATCCTTACACAGACAGGGATGATAGTTAACCTAATCTTTTATGAATTGCTGTTACTGTGTTTCTGAAGTTTGAAAACACAAAAGTTATTTGCAAATATAAACATCAGCGGATGAGCCAAATTTTTCAAACTGCACAGCTTTAGCAAAGCATGAATTTATCTGTAAATTGATCACAGTGAATGTGTTTACCACATCTTGGCACATATGGATGAAATAGGAGCTTAGACTTTTGCAGATATAATTTGTCCGTTGAGAATAGCCTTTCACAGGCATCCATATTTTTGCATCTTTAATACGTACTTTCCAATAAAAAATAAGTTTGTTTTAGGGGGAAAAAATCACAAAGTGAAATGGCTAAGCACTTAGAAATTCAGTCTTAGAGTTAGGCAGAGGTAGAGTAAAACATAGATGTTAAAGTTCTTTGCCTTGATCTACAGCTGCTGGAGGCACATGGTAAGATCAGAATTGTCGCTCTCATGTTTCTATTACATTCCTAGGCCTTTAGGGAAGAAGAAAAGCTTAAAAACATAATCTGAGCACACACAGCACCTGAAGTGGTGTCAAATATCTTGGAACAATGCCAGGAGATATGAATTGTTCTTTTGGGGCTGAACTTTGAAATTCTCTTAAATTTTAAGGGCAGAAGAATGCTTGCTATTTGGCTTGTGCCACCTAGCTAATTGCTACATCATGTGCAAATGTGTATTACAACACATTCTGCTGCAAAGTATTTATAATGGAGTCCATGCTGAGGATGCACAAATAAACAAGACCCTTCAGGGTAGACTCTTTATGGGTTGTTTCCAAGGTCAGTGTCTTTTGAGAATAAATTAAGAAAAGTCATGATTTTTCCCAGACAAGCAAATGTTCAAATGTTTATTAAGCTGTATTTTCATGTGAAAAAACACCATTTTAGTTTATGTTACACTCATGGCTATCCCCCTACACTCCCCACCCAACCCCAAAATAAAATGAAAAAAAAATGGATTGAAGCTTTCTCTTAAGCTAATTCAAGAAATCTTTACTAACCTATTTAACCTATTTGTATTTTATGGTAGTTTCCTTCAGCCTTAGAATTGAGCAGTTTCCTGCTATGTGAAGAACTCATTGTAATTCCCATGCTTCCAACTAAAAAAGGGAAGCTTCATATTTGTACAAATTATGGCATTTAATACTAACATACACAAATGGCCAATCTGTTTCTTCCTTTTTGTTATTGACCTGCTTTTAGTTAATAGTTTCTGCCTCAGATAAAGTGCATTCTTACCTCAGTATCTGAGCAAAAATGGGTATATTATAAAGGACATCTTTTCTCTCTGTGTAGAATAAGTTCTCACAAATGTAACTTGGAGTTTTTATTTATTTAACTAATTTATTTATCTCTTTGTTTCCACACTATAGATACACAGAGAGAGAAAGAAAAAGTGGAGTTTGAATGTAAATGTATATTACCCACACAGTTTATGCTTAAAATCCGTATATATATGGTCTGCTTCTACAATATTCTGAATGAATTCTATCCTTTTGAAGTATTTATAAACAAAGAGCTTTCAAGAAAAGGCAAATATTTTGCAGCAACAATAGAAGATCTGGTGTCTGCCCCAGAGAGTTTGTGACCTCTTTTCACAGATTGTGTTATTAAAGGGAATCACTGTAACAGCATAAATGGAATACAGATATGTAGAAATAAATGCAGCAAATAATCAAGCAGCATCTAGAGGATAATATCCCATATCCCAGCCTTGAAAAAGAGCGAAGCACCAACAAAGACTGTATTCACCTGCCCGCTTACTGTGGATAAGGTTGTATTTTTGGGTCTCTTGGATGGCTGTAGAGCACGTGGCACAACAAGGTACAACAGATTCTTTAAAATAAAAGACGTCCAGCCCCCTGGGAAGATAAGCCACAGCTAAGAAGTACTGAGCATGAACAGAACTAAAGCCCCTTAAATTCAGTCAATTATTTAATGACACATTTTATTTGTAATATAAAAACAGTAGTTTGGACTCCGTGCTAGGCTTTGATTAATAAACACAAAATCCTATCACTGTTAAACTTAGTCTCTGTGCTTTTGAATGGGAGATATGGATTTGGACTATCAGCTCTTTTCAAAATCTTGCAAATTCTAAGCTAAATTGCATTATAGAAGGAATTGAGTTCAGTTCCATATAGGGCAATGAAGTGAATTTAACACAACAGTTTTCTTCAATTTCATTTCTACCTCGTGCTTTTTAGGCTCCCCTACTACAGTGTTCTTAGATCATAATCTAACTTCCCAGAAAGTCATCTAAAATATTAAACAGCTGAAAAGAAAATAACCTATTCATAATCTAATCATAATCAAGTAGGTTTAATCACTTAGGTTGATTAAACATAAAGCAGTTTAGACTGTATTCTCAGTCATATGTTCTAAAAAGATACAAAAAACTGTTTGAAATAAAGGCAACCACCCCTTCTGTCAAGAAACCTCTACGTGATTTACTAGTAGTAATAATTCTATGAATCATAGAATCATAGAATGGTTTGGATTGGAAGGGACCTTAAAGATCATCAAGTTCCAACCCTCCTGTCATGGGCAGGTTGCTCAAAGCCCCATCCAGCCTGGCCTTGAACACCTCCAAGGATGGGGCATCCACATTCACATCCACATCCACAACTTCTCTGGGCAACCTGTTCCAGTGTCTCACCACCCTCACTGTAAAAAATTTCTTTCTAGTATCTAATCTAAACCTCCCCTCTTCCAATTTAAAACCCCTTGTCCTATCACTACACTTCCTCGTAAACAGTCCCTCTCCGGCTCTTCTGTAGGCTCCCTTCAGATATTGATAGGCTCCCCAGAGCCTTCTCTTCTCCAGGATGAACAACCCCAGCTCTCTCAGTCTGGCTTCATTCAGGACGTGTTCCGTCCCTCTGGTCATCTTCGAGGCCCTCCACTGGACCCATTTCAACAGGTCCATGTCCTTTCTGGGTTGAAGACTCCAGAGCTGGACAAAGTACTCCAGCTCTGGTCTTATGAGTAGTATCATGAGAGTAGAGGGGCAGAACCATCATCCAAATCACATTAACTCACTGTTATGAAAACTCTCTTGAGGTAAATAAACATTTCCATCAATGTTGCCACAAGATTATATAACTAAAACACACAGTAAATTGCCTTAGAGATCATGGCTCCTGATACTATGCTCTGTCATTCTGCCACAGTGAAGACTTCTCTGGATCTTTGTTTCCTTGCTTACCAGCATAGGAAGGCTAACTGACTATTGCCTTTGGTCATAATGGATAATGACAAAAAAAGTGAGTTGTCATTAAAAAACCATTAAATATAATGAGTGCAAAAAGCCATATTGATTTCACCATTATCAGCATCCCAGCCAATAATTATCTGCAAATTATAATAATAATTTAAGTATTGGTTACTTTGCATTGTTCATACACTTTTAGTACTGATACAACTGTCAGCAAATTAGAGGATGAACCAGGGTTACTCATATTATAACTTTATGTAGATGTTCAAGAGCCAGGATTCCCCACAAAAGAGCAGAAGCAGTGGGCAGCATGGCCCCTTCCACAGAAAACGTCTCAGCCTTAGTCTGAAAGAGGTTACATGAACAGATGTGGCATGCATGAGAAAGGATGAAGGGTAAAGAAGCCTACATGGTCAGTTATGGCTCCTATGACTCTTACCTTAGAAATCTCACTACTCACACTTCTAAGGTTTAGTATTGCTCTCTACAATCCCTATCTCTTCTTAGGAATCCTTGGTTTTCCTTCAGCCCTTCTCAGTAAACTAGTTTTACTCACTTTATATGGCTTCAAATCACTATAAATTATAAAAAGTTGGTGTTTTGGTTTCTAACCATGCATACACACGCACATACTAAACTCTTTACCCCACAGATACTTAGTAAGTTGCACATTTACAGCCTTTGAGACAGGCTGCATATTTACAGGGTGTGATTGCTATTTATTTCCCTAAACATGTTTGTCCTGAATGCTTAGAAGTTTATTGCTTCCTTGCTAGCTTTACTTGCTATATTCACTCATATCTGACAGTAAAGTGTATTAAAAGGCTGACTCAAAACATACCGAATAACATTTTTAAAAATACCTTTGCTGGGCTTTGGATCAGGGCTTATCTATTAGATTAGAATGTCAACACCTAAAATTAAACATGCATATTTGAGAGAAAATCATCATCTCTCATTTTGATGTAGTTGGTCTGCATTCATAGAAAGGTCCTGACTTAGCTAATTAGGAACATACTCTATTCAAATGCTGCTGAGGGAGGCACATCTGAATATCTCATTATGTAAAAGATGGATAATTATGTTTATTTTCTTTTAGTACATTCACCAGAGCTGGAGAGATTTTTTCAACATTAGGCCATTCCCCTCACATTTTGACACTGGACAGAAGAAAGACATAAAAACCTGACCAGTATGACTTTGTTAAGTATGTAGCAGGGACAGGAGGAGACCTGAGATTCTGTGATATTTTTTTTTCAACCACGGAAGTCCTTCTTTCCAAGAGTCACACATAAGTGAGGTAAAACATTGGGGTCCTCAAGGAGTGTGGCTTGCAAGATGAAAAATAAAAACTGCTCTTACAGGCAGTTTCCCAATCAAGCTCTGCTTTGCACCACCACACTCTGCTGAAATAAGGACTACTGACATACATGGTTTCCAGACACTACACTGCCAAGAGCATTGTTGACCTTTTGGAAAGACACTATGAGGCATTCTCTGTCTCTAGAGCCATTGCCATCATACTAATAGAAAAAGGAAGTAAGCATAACACCACAGCCAGCAATAAGGTACAGATTTTAAGACGTGTGGCTTGAACCTTCAGTGAATCCTGAGGGACATTTGAGTCGGAGTTCAGAACACACAGAATTTTATTTGCATGGAGCAGGGAATGATGCCAGGGGATTTCTAAGAGGCTATTCTCAAACAATTTTTTTCCATGTCCACTTTTGAAGCATTAATGCACATAGAAGACTCTAAAGAGAATCAAGAAGACAAATGTCTGTCCCAGGGGATAGAATTTCTGTGATTACTTTCCACCTTTATCTGAGGAAACAGAATTTCTGTATGTTTTGTAAAATTACATTGACTCATAGGGTCATTACCAGAGAGACTACTGTACAAAGTGACATTTTTCATACATATAACGAGAAAGGTAACAATTTGTATCTAACTGAATCCAGCACATTCTGGAGAAGACTTACCAATCTCAGGTCTGAAAGGTCAACTGAGGATAATTTAATATTGTGACCAATACATTTTTCATGATAATACAGACTAAAATAGCTCACAACTCTGTTCCTAAAGAAAATGAGAATTCTCCTAGGTTTAACACTGTGGCTTTCCTAAGATTTAAAAAAAAAAACCAAACCACAACAAACTGATATAATAGCAGTCCTGTTGCATTTGCCAAAACTTTACCTGGGAATTTTAAAAGATCTGTTAATTCCAATGTGATATCATAAAACCAGGGCTTAAATGATGCTGGAAGCACCTACCTGTAGTCTGGCTTGTGGACATGGTGTCTGTTTTGCCCATCCAAAGCTGAATAAATGCTTCTGTTTGAATTTCTGGGATCAAGGAAGAATTATTTAACTTGTGTATTGTTTTCACACCTGCGGTTTTTGAAATCTACTTCAGGACTCAGGGCATCCTACATGGGAACACAACTAGTAGTGCTTATAAGCTAAATGCCAACCAACCTAGTCCCAGGACAGAAGCAGGACTGGCACATAAACATAGCACAATAATCATAGAATCATAGAATAGTTTGGGTTGGAAGGGACATTAAGGATCTTCGAGTTCCAAGCCCCCTGCCATGGGCAGGGACACCCCCACACACACTAGACGAACTTACTCAAAGGCCTGTCCGACTTGGCCTTGAACAGGGCCAGGGTTGGAGCATATGCAGCCACGCTGGGCAACCTGTTCCAGTGTCCCACCACCCTCACAGGAAAGAATTTCTTCCTGCGATCTAATCTAAATCTCCACTCCCTGATAGAGTCCCTCCCCATCCCTCCTGTAGGCCCCTTTTAGGTACTGGAAAGGGGCTAAGACAGTAGTAGAGAAAAAAACAACAACCTTTTAAGTTGTGATTTGTTTTGCCCTAAATCAATGTCTGAAGCAGGTAAAACAAATGATCCCTAAAGCACCTGTTTCTTTCCACTGGCTAAAAAGGGAGCCTACTTCAGAAGGTGAGACATTTGCATTGTACATACCAAAAAGAGATGAGGTGAGTCTCAGTGGAGCCGCTTGGTCCATTCTGTGCTGGTTTACTAAGACTGCATAGTGCATTACATTCAGGGTCTCCAACACCACCAACAAAAGTGGGCATTTGCACTATACATTAGGTCATAAAAGATGTCATCCACTGAAATATTTGAAAAAACCCCCAGACTTCAGAATTTATCATTTGACTCACAAACACTCAATGGATTGTGAAGACCTGCATACCTCTTGAGGCATTTAGTACGAGTAGGATACTAAAATATGAAAATATTGATCAGCAGTAATGGAAAATGCATCCAAAAGTCACACAAGGACTGAGAAACCACAGGTTGGTACCACAGAAATGCAAAACATCAGCTTCACAGACCATACCAGAATTGAGACTGAGTGATCAGGCATTCCTAATGTGATTAAGTGACCTGATTTCATGGCTTTTAAAAAGTAATTTAGTTGAGTCAAAATATGATTTGAGTGGTTTTGGTACCTTATGCATCATAAGTCAGTAAATCATCACTCATGAGAGGTTCCTTAAGCCTGAACTGTGTGGGATTTGAATCAGGTTTCAACCCTGAGGAAGTACTTTGTTTCAAAGTGAATTCAAAACTCTTTTCTTTGCACTCCTTTTGTCCTTGGGTGCAAGGCAGCTTTCCATTTATCATAGTCCAGTCTAATCCACTGAGCCCTACACTGCACCTGGGCTAGGGTTGCTTCAACAACTCAAGTAATACGTGGTGCAACATGACTAATATTTATCATGACAGATCTTCTTATAATACCCTTCCTTTCTTAAACCAGTATCTCTTCAACAGTTTCTAAGAAACATGAGGATATCACACTTGGCTTTGCAAGATACGACTTTTATTCACTTCTTTTATATGCATCGACATTTCTGGGAGAGGTCTGCCTCAAAAAATCAAAGCAGGAGGATTGGAAACAACTCCATAGATGTTGAATTGCCAATGAGTTTAGGGCTCTGAGTCTCATCTAAAGATTATTCTAATTCTATACATTAGTTACATTGTGTTGTCTGATTAGCAACTCATTAATTCAAATAATAATAAAAATAATCCTAGAAAGACAGCAAATGAGATTTCACTATGCAGGAATGAAAAGAGCACTGCACCAAGTCTCATGATGTAGTCTACATCAGAGACACATGAATGATAAAAAATTAGCTTATATACTTTGGTAAAACTGAGGTTCTCCCATGACCTGGGGAAGTTACCAAAATATTATTAAGATACCAGTATTGTATTACCATCAATAACTTAGATTTATGATTTTCTGAGATTTTCATAATTTTTAAAAAAATATACTGAATTAGTGCAAAAAATTTTTAGTAATAAAGTATGCCCTGGGTTCATTCCACTGTATGATATTTCAATTAATAAATTTGAAATAGGAAAAATACGCATCTTTATGTGAATATATAGGGAATTCCATGGATAATGAAAGTTTTCTAGGAGAAAGCAGGTAAGACAGTGGAAGGGTTTTCCTTTGGTGGCCTCAGGTTCCAATTCCTGGACACAGAGCACAGAACACCCCAGCTGCGGACTTGACAACAAAAGATTTGTGGTGAGGTCCGCTCGAAGCCCGGGTACCACAGCCTGACCTCTGCCTCCCGCCTCCTCTCGCTGACCCAAGGACGTGGCTCTTGGCTCACACCCCACATGTTTTCATACTGCTCTGTGATTGGCTGGTTTTCATGTTTTGAAAGCTCCATATCCACATGATCTCAGGGCAGCCTCTAATTGGCTCCCCACTTCCTTCCCATAAGAAAGATGGAGGTACACTCTCTATATGTCTATAGATAATGTATATATGTATCTTTACACATATATAAAGATCTGGAAATGCAATGTAATAAGGACAATAAGGAAAAGGTGCAGAAGGTTTCCCCAGAAGACCACACAAAGCAGAAGAATCAGCCAACAGTTCATGAATCCAAAAATTTTATTTGAAGGTCATTTTCAGACAGAGAGGGAAAGTGGCGTGGAACTCCCCTTGCCCATGGCTATGGGAAACCTTGGGCTGCCTTTGGGACCATGGCACGGTGCAGACTGGGGCTGTGTGTCCTTCCTTGTCCTTAGGTCAATGATTTTAACAAAAGCTGCAGAAATCTCAGGCTGGGTGGCTGTGGAGGGAGGGTATGGGAATGCACCATGGTCTGGTCCTGTCCCTGCCGAGGCCTGCAGATGCAAAAGGCAGAATGACAAACAAAGAGAGCAGCCACCCTGGCTCACCATGGGGAACCCCTGACCCTGTCAGTCCCACATCTCCTTGACAGCGAGGAGACACACATCCCATGGAGGCATGGGTCACCACCAGCCAGCCACATACTCTGGCAATGCCACTACCTCACTAGGTTAGTGCCAAGAGATGGTGTCATTTTTGGCTCCTTAACTTTGTGTCAGTGTCCTTGTGGAAAGTAAGGAATCTCTGGCTGTGTGGCTGAGGATGGTGGCACCATAGTCTGGTCCTGTCCTTTTGTGGGTCTGCGGCTGCAAAAAGCAGAATAACAAACAAAGGGAGCTGTCACACTGTCTCACCATGAGGAACCACTACCTAGGGCTCTACAAGTCCCTTGATGCCTTAACTTAGTGTCAGTGTCCTTCAGTAGGTATCGAATCTCTGGCTGTATGGGTGAGGATGGGAGCGCGCCATGCTCTGATCCTGTCCCTGTCTGGGTCTGCAGCTGGAAAAGGCAGAACAACAAACAAAGGGAACAGCCACACTGGTGCACCATGGGCCATCCCTGCCCAGGGCTTTACCAGCCTCAGGCCAAGGCTGTCAGTCCTACATCCCCCTGGCAGCCAGGAGACACCCATCCCATGGTGGCATGGGCCACCACAGCCAACTGCCCACGCTGCCCACTGAAGAGCCAATATCATTTTTGATTCCTTAACTTTGTATCAGTGTCCTTGTAGAAGGCACCGCGTAGCTGGCTGTGGGGCTGATGTTGGGAGTGCCCCGTGGTCTGGTCCTGCCGCTATCTTGTCCTGTGGCTGCAAAAGACAGGATGACAACAAAGAGGCAACCACCCTCACTCATCACGGGCAACCACTGCCCAGGGCTCTACAAGACTCTTGATGCCTTAACTTCATCTCAGTGTCCCTGTAGAAGGTAGAAAATCTCTGGCTGTGTGGCTCAGAATGGGAATGAGCCATGGTCTGGTCAGGTCACTGTCTGGGTGTGTGGCTGCAAAAAGCAGGATAACAACAAATCACCCTTAGTCATTATGGGCAACCCCTGCCCAGAGCTCTGCCAGCCTCTTGATTCCTTAACTTCATGGCAGTGTCCTTGCAGAAGGTACCAAATGTCTCCGTCTCTGTTGCCAAGGACAGGAATGTGCCAATGTCTGGTCCTGTCCTTTTGTGAGCCTATGGCTCTTGAAGACAAAGGAGGAGCAGCCACCATCTGTCATGCCACAGGCAACCCCTTCCTCCTTGGCCAGGGCCAGCAACCTTGCCCTCCCTCCCCTCCCTGCTGTCCTCCTGCCTTTCATCTCAGCCCTCGCTCACCCACCAGCTCGTCCCCCACTCTGGGCTGGCATTGCGCTGCCCTCTCTGTGCCTGTCGTGGGCAGCCCTGTCACCAACCCTGTGTCACGGCCACCACCAGCATTCTGCATACTGTGACGCTGCCACCACGTCATCAGGTGTTCCACAGCTGATGGAAGACCGAGCTTAAATATTTAGACTTTCTAAATGCTTTCCTACATTTAGAATTCTGCATTTGGTTGCAAATTGTACGTTGCTGACAGGTATCATAAGAGTCAGTAAGAACCTCAGTTCCATGAATTCCTTTTATGAGAAAGTCTGGTTGTTCAGTAGAAAACTGAGCTGTGCAAGAATAAGGGAGGCATTTTAACAGAGATTCTATTAATAAGTAATCACATTTTCTGCATGATTGGAGAGAATGGTGCATACAATGTCAAACACTGAAATGTACAAAAAACCTCATAAGGTTTGTATCTTCACTCTTATATTGTTATCAACCACTGGAGAAAAAGTATTGCAGGACAGAAGGAATAAATCTTATTCAAATACTTTACCATCAGACCATTAAGATAATTTGGAAAATTGTTTCAGAACCATTAGAATAATCATGAAAATTTGCTAATATGCGTAAGAATGTAAGCCTTCCAAGATGTATTAAATCACCAACAAGCAACCTCTTTAGGACTGCCCATTGGTTGCGATTATTGTCTTCCATAGCACCGTAGTGTGACAACCAGTTCCAGATCCTATGGTTCACAAAAAAATAAAGCACATTGTTGTGACAAGAATTAGTAATGATGCCACAATAATGTGCCTGTCACAATAACTTTTCACAATAGTGATGCAATTGCCCTAAACTGGCATATTCCAAATGCACATCCCCACTCTGCTACAGCAGCATGTACATTAACGAGATCAGATCTCTATCTGAAATAATGACTTGAAAGAACTAAAAAAAAGTCATCTTATAGATCTTCAAGTTGAACAACTCATATTTTTGTATAGGACAAACCCCTTCAGCTGGCATCACCAGCAGGTATAAATTTTCAAAAAAAGAATTAAATTACTCCCCAGAGACTTCCTTCTCCCTCATGTTCTGTTTGCAAATAACCTATCACTCAAACTGCTGATTCTGTTCCCATTGCCTGTTCCCTGCATTTGTAACCATTATAATGCCACTTTGTAACCTCTGTGGCATAGTATCTTCTACAGCAGGATCTCAGCATATTTTATAGTTATTAAGCAATTTAGCTTTGCAAAAGTGAATTCTTGCAAAATGGAGAATCCTTCACAGTCTTCATTTTTCAAAGGTGGAAACTGAAGTCAAACATGTTAACCACAGCTTTGTTGTTGAAAAACTGAGCATCTATGCCTTTGAAATCAAGAACAATCAAAGCTCAGCAAATTTTACAGTCAGAGCAAGATGAAGGACCCAAGAAAAGACACACCCCTCATCATAAGACTTACAGAAATTTTTACCCTATTTTTTTTTGTTCAGCATTATATTCCTCTGATATATCCTCTATGATAATTCTAGAATAACCTTGTTTTAACAGTAATCAGTTATGCAATATGTAACAAAGGATGTTCGAAGTGAAATATAAAATATGTGAATAAAATGTTTTGATATTTTGGAGTTAGACTTGTTTAGAAACAAAGAAAATACTACAACTTCAGGACAGGGAAAGATGTAACCTTGCTTTTAAGGGAGGAAACAAAACAAAGACACTAGTAACAGGAGCCCAGCCCTTCACAAAGAGAGGTGAAAGACATAATGAAAACCAGGATCAAGTAGTGTTTCAGGCAGAGAAGATGTAATATGTAATATTTTCATTGTCAGAATGAGGAATAGTTTAGTACATTAAGGGCTGCAATTAAAAAAAAGATGGGAAAATAAACTGCACCCATTTATATGAAGTGTATAGCTATGTTTTATCCAGAATGATTATGTAAATAATATCATGCTTACGCCTTCATCTTGTAATGAAGTGTGGGTGTTTGTGAAAATGGAGCTACTATGATGACTGCATTTGTTATTATCTGGAAATGAAGGTGAGATTCATCTCACTTAGCTTTATAAGCGTTGGGTATCAAGTCTAAGTTCATTACATAGATTTCCTTTGAAGCCAACTGTCAGATAATCATTTCCCAACTTAAGATGTCTAAAACAGTGAAGACTAACAGCCTTTGTACATTAACATTGATTATAGAAAGAACCTGAACACTAACTTTACTAGATAGGCAACTTTCACATGGCTAAAGTTAGGTGATACTAATTCTACCTTAGTATTATTTTCTCACATTAAACTTTCTTGAGATTAAGTCTTCGAAGTCTATGCTATTACATTTACATATAAACACATGTTTTGCAGGATTTCAAGCAGGCACTTGTCAGGAATAAAATTTGAGAAGGAAGGTACAATTTCTTAGTATTTTTCAAGAACCATAATTTGTAAATAGTTCATTTTATTCAAATAGCAATTAGCAAAGCATTTTAATTGTCAGAGTAAACCTTTAAAACTTTTATAAAATAGCTGAATGTCGTCTGTGTAACATTCTCATAAAAAGGAAATTTAATTAACAAGATTTCCTTTTCAATGGCACAACTAGGTCCTGTCAGCTCTGGTGGTTCTTAAATCCAAGTCAGTCACCTAAATCAAGGCCCCAAGGATTCCCTATTCACTTCTGTAGGTGATTATACCTGCATCAGCTCTGTGACAAGACTGCATTAACCGTGTAATACTAGTTGCTGCAGCACTGCAAGTGTGAACAGAGAAATCCATGGAAACAGAGATGATAAACTGTGCTAAATAAGCCATGACTCGGCTACAGTCAAGACTGCCTTTGGTCAAGATGCTGAAGAGCAAACTTGATACACTTAATCTATTTGCAAAGCTTTGGAAATGAAAATAAATGCTAACCATTTCTAAGTGCTAGACTTCCTGCATCCAGAGGGGAAATGTTCATAATTTCCTTCTAATTTGTATTTGCCCTCTAATCCAGCCTGGCTATGCTATTTTTGTGTTTAGATAGTCATATGCCCATGCTCTTCATCACTCTGCTTCTTTTCTGACTTTTTTACTTCCACCATATCGCACTGGGAGAAGCAGTTGTGGTATTTATATCTTTGGTTGATGTGCAGAACTGAAATGGTCATGACTTTCAGAAGTTTCACATCAAGACTGTAAGAGTCTGGAAAGTAAGAGACACAGATTTGCAGTTTCACTCCTGGTCAACCCGCCCCCTTGCCCTTTTATATTCCCTGCTTTCTTTTTGTGCTGGAGGAAAAGCACAAGGATTATGTGCTATTATGGAATAAGGCTGCAATACATAGTCTTCTCAAGAGGTGAGGAGCAGAACCTGTCTGCGATACTTCTCTGATTTTTAGAAACCCGGATGCAAAATTAGCATCACTTACTTATTTGTGTCTAAGTAAGCCACCAGGGCTAGCTGTAAGAGCTGATTCTACATTTTACCTTTACTCCTGTCAGACACGTCACAGTCTGAGAGGCCCCTATTCCAATATAGGAGCCAGCAGCAAACACATTACTGTAAGCAATAGATGACAACATCAGCTAAATGAGTTGTTTTGCTGTTGTGACATGTGTGAGGAATGTGGGCCAGTGAGAATGTTTTGGACTCATTTGTACAGCAGCCAACACAAGGAAGAGATTGTCTACAGAGTCTTCCACTTGCTCTGAGAAGGACGAGTAATAAAAATAATTGGCAATTTTGAGTGGATAACATAACCTAAACTCTGTGGAAAAAAAAAAAAAAAAGTTTTTTCCTTATTTTTATCGAGATTCACTTTCTTCCCAGGGGAACAGAATTGCTGATCAGTTACAGCTGTGTGCTAGAAAGATCACTTGACCCTTTATCACATGTGCCCAGAAAATTGTTTGGCATTTCTTGTGGCCTTCTCCTGCTTTGCTGGCTGTGTTCCTTCAGGGAACTCGGAGTGCTTTGCGACACAGGTGATCAGCGTAAGAAAAAGAGGTGGTATAGGGCTTACTGCCTTTTACTGCCTCTTTTGCCTCAATACCATCTGTTAAGGTAAATGGTTAGCACAAGCAGCATCCAGATCCTCTCCTAAGCTCAGCATACAAGGAAGCCATCAACTGTAGAAAGGATGGAAGCAACAAAAAAATCATGCTTATGGGAAACTCCATTGGGTGGATTCTCTCTGCTTGTAGATTTCTTTTTATATAGTTGCTCAGGCCGGCCCCTGTGGTGCATCACTCAGGTTTTTTTCCCTACTGGTCTCAGCATGTTCTGCTGTGTGGTAACCTTCTTCATTCTTTCTTCATTATCCTCATTTCTAAAATTCTGCATTTACAGTTTTGCTTGTTCTGCTGCTTTGCAGATTTGTATGTTTTTTTCCAAATTTAACTCACTATGATTTTTAGCAGATGCTCATGTACCTTCCCATTACTCCAGGTCACCCCTGAGAATGTGATCCCATGAATCACAGAGAATTAAACTTCCTTGCTTCTTCAAGGAAATAAAAGTAAGTTTTCTTCAAACTACTCAAACAGTTTTCAGTATTCATGAATCCAAATTTTTATTTTAAAGAAAGTACATTAAATATAAATACAAGATAAAATCTGTGGTCCAGGAAGCTTTTACACTAATTTGACATATGCAAAAACAAAGGGAGAAAGAAGGGACTACGCAGCTCCCAAAACCAAGATTAAGTGTTGACTTGAACTTTTCTATTTTATATTTTCTCCTATTTCAAAAGATGTATAACAGCACTGAAAATTTATTTTTATTGTTTTCCTTTTCTTCTGCTGATTTACCTTTCTTGACTGATATGTGCTTTACAGACAATGACAGAGAGTCCCAAGGAGAGATTTCACTGTTCTCAGTACAGCACACTCTTTATTCAGTGAAGTTTTCAGAATAAAACACAATTGCATATCTAGCACTTCAGTGATCTTGCTGCAGGGCCTAAGGTGGTCACACAATCTCCACCCATATGTCCTCTTAGATATTATTTCTGGTTGCCTTCACTGACTGTCATCTGTAGTTGTGAAAAAATAATAAAAACATTGTGGACTATTCAAGCCCACTTTACCCTCCATAAAAGCAGCCTGTCATTGTACATTGTATGTTCTATATTCCTTCTATAGGCTCTATACAAGACTCGCTTCCACAGTGCAGGAAAGTTTCCTGTGGGGTTTTTTCCAACGTAAAGCAACTGTTCTCATTCAACCTTGACATAATGTACCCTATTCATAAAATTCCACTCATGGGCCCATTTTTTCAATCAGCAGGAGAAAGATCAAGAGAGAAACCAAGTATCATCCACAGAGGAAGGCAGAGTCCTCTGCTCTGTGTCCTCTTGAAAAGTCAGTAGATGTGGTGTTGGTGTAGAATGATCAACAACATTGGGCAGAGTTGATATCCAAGGGACACTTTATTGTTTTCAAGGATGGGATCACTGGCTTTATGAGCACTCAATTTTCACGTTGACAGATGAGCACCATCCTGCAAGCCTAGTACAGTATCTACCCAAAATCCAAATCAAAACCCTAACAGATGTTGGCTGTTGTTCCCGAGGGAGGAAAAACATTGTGAGCGCTCTACATGCTCTGATGCTTTAGTGCGGAGCAATAAGGCATGGAGCAGGGGGTCAGACTAGCAATTGTATGGAGTAAGAAGTGAGAGGACTGATTTCTTTCCAAGTCTCTTTAGCAAGGACTTGCTGTCTTTAGGCAACAAAAATGAGGAATAGCTGCTTTATTGTGCCTGGTCATACCTGTCTGCTCTTCATCCATTAGAATACCATGAAAAAGCCACAGAAGCAGAGCTGGACCCTAAACAGGCAAGCTATTTAAACTAGTTAAAAATGCAAATTCTAGTAACATACATGCTGTTGCTCCAGATGTTTTTTAATAGTTGCCAAAATATAGATAGCAATGAGTCCTTTAAAGACAGCAGACTAGGTTTGGGGATACTGTTTTATAAGCTGAGGAATAGAAAGCCTATTTAATTTTATAGTTAGGTTAAATGACACGATTTCTTTGTTTTTCCTGTGCTGCACTTACTAATGGAATATCCTCTAACAAATAAGCATGAGTGACTTAATTGCTTAATAATTTGATATATTTAGTTAATGTAGTAATAATTCTCATCTGTCAATTTGCTGCATAGTATTTTGCTGATTTTTTTACTTTATTAATAGAAAATCAAAGCAGTAAATTATCGAGATAATTATGTAATAACTTTTTTCCTTAGAGAAGCACATAAATATTAAAATTCTGTTTGAGAGATGATTGAAGTTAGTAAATTTTTTTAATTACTTTTTAATAGAAAAGAAACAAACAAAGCTGGTCAAGAGGCTAGAATAATTTTCACATATGTGGTAGATTATGTTTGACAGTGTTACAGAAATCAAAATCTCTTGTATTTTTGAATAGTCAAAAGGAAAAAACATGGAAAAGCAATCAGCTACAGTCTGTTGCTCTAAAATATTGGTGCAGGTTTTTATTAAACTGACTTTTTAAGTTAATTGAAATATGAGTGATCAAAAAGATCTCAGTATCTCAACTTATCTTGTAGCTACAGCATTATGGAAGAAGAATGGTATTGTATTTATAATTATCTAGTTAAATAGTTAACTCTAGTGGGTGTGAACTAATTTGTATTTTTCAGATACCACTGAAGTTTGATTCTATTGTACCAGAGAATTTGCAATGAACATTTCTCAAGGCACCCTGTTCTGTAATTGACCGCTTCATCTGTGTAAAAGCCAACTGGGTTTCCAGGAATTTGCATGGGCAAATGCAAATCTGTTCAAAGGGCAAGGAGCTACATTTACAGATGCCTGGTACTTCTACTGCTGTTTCTGTGTTTCTTTCCCGTCTGTTTCTAAAGTGTAATGGGTAAATTTATCAGCATTTCAGAGCATCAACAATCCGGTTGGCAATGGCTGTTATCAGTACCTCTAAAAACCAAACCCTTTAGAACACATTGTTTTAAAACCCTTAAGTTGATAAGAATGTGGAAAGGATCATGGTTGGATCAGGAGGAAATAAATAGCAACATGTGCTTTTATAAGAAATGTGTTAAAGAGACAGGTGACAGGCTGAGTAGCCTTTATCAAATTAAAAGAAAACGGTTAATGAGGACTAGTCCCATTTACATGCAGACCCTTTTACTTTGCTATAGAAGTGCTAATAAAACATTGAAGTAATTATGTGAATGTCATTTGAGATGTTATGAATCTCCTCTTTTAGACAATAGTCTCAAATAGTGTTATAAAACCAAAATTATCAAATTGTGTACAGTTTTGGGTTCTTAGTCCTACAGATTCAGTTTAAGGCAATACAATCATCTTTATGTAGGCCTTCTTTAAATTCCATTTGGCTAGAATTCTCCAGGATGCTTTTCAGAGATATTTTTTCTAGGGAAAATATGTATTTGATTTCCAGAAAAGTTCTATTTTTTTTCAAATATAGCTCTTAAAAATATGGAAATATTTTCTTGCTCTTGCAATTAAAAATTATCTAAAGAAAATCAAGTGGAATAAATTATTTCAAAATGGAAATAAATGAATAGTATCAGTAGGGTAAAGTTTTCATAAACACACAATGAGTAAATCCATACATGAGTAAAGCTGTTGAGGAAATGTGAAGTTTTTGTCACAAAATGTAAATGCAGAAACATGTTCTGGCTATAAAGAGATAATAGATTTCTAGTTGTAAATGTTTAGGGATGACATAGGGTAATTGCCTATTTCTCTTCAGATTCAGATGACTAGTCCAGGTGTAGATATTATCATATAACCATATGAATTTTGGACTTAAATAAAAGATAAATTAGTAAGGGAAAAAATAAAGCACTTTTAAGAATAAATACTATTACAAGGTTTGAGAAATTAAAGAGGGAAGTGGATATATCAAAGTATGTCAGTGTAGATCAGGGCATTACATGTAACCTTAACAACTATCAACAATCACAAATTTTCCATCTGTACTTTTCAACCTAACTTTATAGTTTACATTTTCTTCTTAGAGATACAATTGAATTTCCCCCTTACTAAATAATTACGTATCATCAATAAAGTTAAGAGTATCTGAAATAAGCATAGTCATACGCATAAGGTGTATATATGTTTAATTTAAATGTCCATATATTTTTCAGTTCACACTACTTGAATTAACAGAGATTCTCATTCTCCAACTTTTTGTCTTCTTGAAAGGCAGTGGCTATACTCTACTGCTTCTTTTGCACAACTAAGTTATCCTTTCAAACTTAACACTACTTGTGCTGCAACAGTTGACTTCTATTGATATCAAACCTCTGACATTCCCAGTGCACCCCAACAAATTGTAGATAACGAATACGCAACACATTCCTCAGCTTGAAAAATTTTAAGTTCATAGATAAAATATCAGTGCCTTTTTTGCAGACACCTATCTTTGTTAATGTCTCAGAGAACATAGTCTCTAAAAAAAAAGCACATCTTTATATGCCTATAAATCATGTTTTATTTTCATTCTGACATGCTGTTATTTATAACTATGCTCAGTTGTTTTGGTTTTTTTTCGAAGACTCTATGCTGTTCACTCAAGGAAAAGTTATAAATCATCAAATTCACTAATAAATAGGTATCCCCATGAGTATTCCTTCTAAAATTAATTAGAAAATTAGAATGCAATTAAAGCTGGGAAAAACATCAGAAATTAGATATTAAATAAGTTCTTAGACATATTTGCATTTCTTCTTAAGTAACAGTGCTTTTGAGTTGTATAATTCTTTAACTCATCATTACAAGGCACTTAAAGTTGTAGCTTTGCCATGCTTAAATTTCTAGTATCTTATGCCTGCTGAATTCAATTAAGCTGCTACTCAGTAACAATACAAATAACAGAACATGGGGTTTAATATTTACAAATCAAGAAAAATAATGCAGATTATATTTTATATGATACTGTTGTGCGTTATCTGTGTACATCCAAAACTATTAAAATAAGGCAGAGGACATTAAGTTTCACAAATGTCTCTCATATAAATTGATAGCCCATGGCTCACTGAGGATCTGATTTTGTATGTTATCGTAATCCAGTGAGTGAGCTCCAGTTCCACTGTTTTTTATAGACCTTGAACATGCTCAGAATTTCTTGAGAGTTTCTGAGCTCCTTGCAGGACTGAGCCAGGAGTAAAAAACTCAGAAAAGACAACTAAAGAATTATAGGGAATTTCACTGATCCAACTTCTGAAAACAATAAAAGAAGATAACCATGTATCTACAGTGCTTAGAAGTCCCTTGCATACAATGAAAGTAAGGAATTAGATTACAAATCCAATAACAGACAAGCACATGATAAACTGTATCCAACTCCATCCTACAGCAAGATGAAGCTACTCTTCATAATCCTATCTTCAGCCTTCTGCCAAAAAGACAGGAAATTTATTAAAGCATTTAACTTCCACAATTAAGACAGGAATTGCAAGGCAGACGCACAGGATGAAATTCAGCTGAGCAATGCAGAAAGCTACCATTTTGAAGATGCTTGGCAGCATCTACACTGGGCAAGACACAGGCCAAAAGGCCAGACCTCTTTCATCCATATTGCTCACTGACTGGCTTGGTTGGGGATGTTGGTAGTTCCTGTCAAAATTGTTTATTTACACTAAGATATTAATAAATATGCCTTTCCTTAGTCAGCCATGTAATTGACCTACTAGGTCTGTAAAATGAACAATAAGGTACATTTCTAAAATTAATTGCCATATGTTATAATGCTATATCATGCTTCTAAATCCCTGTGAAATCAGCATCTATCAACAAATTATAGTTAGTTGGTTGGTTACACTTGCAGTGAAGCTTGAGACAATGACTGCTTTCACAACCTCTGTACTCATATGCTAGAGTAGATATTAAAAGTGTTAAGCGTTGGGCTTATGCTTCAAAAAATGCAGAAATGAGTTTCACCTGTAACTGAGTTTTGACATTCAGGGGGCAACAGTTTTCTGTACTCATCAGGACATGGGGTAATTTTAATAACTAAGAATAAATTGATCTAGTGAAAGCCAAAATACAGCAACAGCTGGGATACCTCATTAAAAGTAGTTTTGTTTAAATAATAGCAGAAGCATTGAAACATGATTTTGATGCACAGAGTAAGAAGTTAGGTTCAGAAACCTTTGCACTAGTTTCCCATGTTGTTCATGAAAATTTCTCTCTCTATTAATCCCCAAAAAAGATAAGTGATATCATTATACTAAAGGTCACATTCCTTAAACACAGGAAGGAGGATACTGAAGAAGGCCAATTTATCTTCAGTGTTCCACCTTTTACTGTGTATAACCAAAGTCATAATGTTTAGTGATTGCATTTTTAAAAAATTGTCAAACAACTTCAGTTCCTATCAAACATTAAATATGAACTGTGTTCAGGCTGGGCTTCATACAAAACACAGTTGTCACTGTTAAGGTGTGATTAACCCTCTCAGTCTTATATAAAAGTGGAAGTTGTACGCATGCAGTTCTTTGCATATAGAAGATACTTTAACAATAACATAACTGCATCCATTCATATGAAAGGGAGAGGTGTGCCTTTTTAGATGTATCAGTACCAACCATATCCCTTACCAAACTACTTTATCCTAAATGAAATTTCTGTTAACCAAGTGATAAGAGAATTGTTTCTGAAGCTACTTCACTCTGAAACAACATGACTTGCAGGGTCCAGCCCACCGTGTGAATTTCCTTCACAGAGATTGTTTAAAATATGCTAGTAACTAGTTGATACTTGTGGTATATGCATATTCAGCAGTGCTATACAATTCTGTTTTGACTCACTGATTGGATGACTGGGATTTTCATAAATAAAGGATGGGGAAATCAAAGGGTTCTGAAGATAGACACATAGAACGGCATTCATGAGATCACAAATATAGACATCAGCAGTACAGATATTTCCATGTCAGCTAGTTGTCAAGACTTTTTTAGAGTGAGGGGAGTAAAATTGGCACTTTCAAAGCATGAATCATCTCATCCTAAAATAGATGATTAAAATAGGTCAGATGAATCATTGGATATTGCTCTCTATTGACCTTGAAGAGAGCATTGGGTTGCTAGCTAATATGTACACATATAAACTGCAGACATGAAGCTGAGTAAGAGGGGACAGCCCAGGATATCTCTGGAAACAATGTTTTCACACCCAGATTTACAAAACTAATATTTCCTAAAAAAAAATTAGAAAGTAAAATAAAAATTGTTTGTCACTTAGTGGAAAATAGGCTAAAAGACAGTATATGTGATTTAAAGGGGTGCCCTATGTCTGTATGTAAAGTACTTGGATATTGAAGTGTTTTCCTGGCTCTAGAAGATGCATACATTCATCTGAAATACATATATTTCAGTATATCATATACACATAAGTTAACATCAAATGTCTTTATAGCTTCAAGACCTAGTCTTAGTACAATAAATGACTGGTTCATTTGCAAAAAAGCAAGTCCAAGATTTAAAATACTTGTAAATTAATTTTGAAATATTCTGATTAAATGACAAATGCTTTTGCAGTAAGCTACAAGTTCTCCCAATGGAATTAAAATGTAAACTGTATACATGTACTGAGGTTTTGAACAAGGAAAGTTGTAACTGTAAACTGTAACTTTAAATTGCAACTACAAAAAGCATACATAAAATGTTTTAACATCTTCAAGTATCTTCTTCCATTAATTTACTCTTGTGCAGACTTCCACAAGGGCACTTTCTTGAAATCAAAATCCAAAAATCATTCATCTTGACATATCTGCCAGGCTTTATCCCCAAACCATCAGAATATTAGCAGAAAGGGTAAAGGCAGCATTATGTGTCTGTGCTACATGTTTTTTCATCTTATCTCTGTATGACCTTAATCTGAACTTGAAGTCTGCATTCAATATAGATTGAGCTTTTCTGGGATTTACTTCACCTTCCATTTACTCGCCACAAGGTACGACATTGTTAACATTTGCTGCTCTGCTAGAAGTGAAGACCAGACTACCTCAAATCTGGTTGACTATAGCAGGTCTCCCCAGCTCAGGTTTAAATGAGACTGTACTAAAGCTGGTGCTCCTAAACTCAACAACCTGCTGCCTGGTTTTGAAGTCAAAAAGAGTTAAATCCACTCATTAACTTTGAAACTCATTCCTAACCATCTAAAATGGATTGAGTCAAGCAGTGTTATAAATCCCGCAGTGGTTCTTTACTACCACGAATTGGGTAACTATGGCAAATTCTCCAGGTTTTGTGAGTTTGTGTGTACATTCAAGAGACAAGAAGTGTAGTTCTGTAAATATTCAGAAAAAATTCTTTACCAGAAAATACACTTTTGAGAAGACAAAAGTGTTTACAAATTTGGATAAAATTTGGCAAATAATGGTGAGAGTAAAGGAAAGTGGAAACATTTGGTCTCCATACTTTCTAAAAGGAAAACAAAGCAAATTAACATTAGAAAAAGTATTTCAATTCTTGGAACTTATGAAACCAGTTTTTAAAAGGATTTAGAAGAAAAAAAAATATCAGTTTATCAAACCTGTTGTTATAGCAAGTGATAGATTGTCCTAGATCCAACATAGTTATTTTGCTAACACAGACCAAAAAAGTCAGGCATAATAGCTTGATATAGGAATCCAGACCCATATTTCAGCATATAAAGAATAATGTCCTGGTCTCCCATCTTCTTTTTATACTGGAAATCCCCTTGTTCCCTATATCTACACCTTCTCTTGCACTGTGAAGTGTATTTTGTGGACTTTGGAAGCATCAGAGTCAGAACAATGAGAAAATATATCTTGTATTTGTCTTTAAAATGTATCTGTAATGTATTAAAAAAAAAAAAAAAAAAAAGTATCCACATTGTCCTAGACTGAATATCAATGGTACAAGCTCACCAAGTTTACAGTGTATTCATGCAAAACACACTATGAATATTTGGTTAAAATATAACATCAGTGTGTTGCTATTTTGGAAGGGAAGGGAAAGGAAGGCAAGGCAAGGCAAGGCAAGGAAAAGAAGGCAGGAAAAGGATTGGATTTCCATGAGGATTCCTATCCTTGGAGAAACTATTGTGCAGTGACCTCTCCTGTTACTTTTCACCTGTTATCTGCCTTTGCCTCTGGGCATGACAGTTCCTTTTGACATGACCTTTTTTACTGTACGTCCACTACCACATTCCTTACACCTTAAATTATGTCCATAGCTATTTATCATACTGTTTAGTTCATTGGTTAATTACCTGCTTGCTGAACTATGTATCTTTACCTATTACGCATTGTCTAGAATGTAATAAGAGGTGAGATAGCAGCATGCTGGAATACCCTATGTAGTATTAGCTTACACAGGACAGAAACAGTATGTGCAATGAAGTAGGTGTAACAAAGGGTGAATTGTAGTAACAAACTTCCAAAGGAAACCTGGACTGAGGTTACTGAACTGTGCCTACTGCATGTTGACCCACCATCATGACTACTGTCGTCCCTGCGGGTTACATGAAGGGCCATGGGGATGGATGACTATGATTCTACCAAACATCCCAAGCAATTTTAGTTCGATAGATTTCAGATAACTCACAATCCTTTGCAGTGTGTGCATAAAATGCACTACTCAGCCACTTTGCTGTTTGACTGTCTAAAAAACTTCTCTTGATCTATTGTTCAACAGTGTGAAAATCTCTCAGGATATGGTGTTCCATAGTTTTATTAGTCTGTCACCTGAAATTTAACCTGCATTTAAAACATTTTGTTTCCTCCAGAAAGTAATGTTTTTTTCCATTTTATTCCATTTAGTATTTTCTCTCTAGACTCTTACAGAGCTCCTCTTAAACAGATTTCTTTTTTTTTTTTTTCAATTTATACCAGTTTTCCAATATATGCTTAAATATTCCCTTTAAGACACTTTTCTTGTCCCCCATAATTCTTAGCTTTTCTTAATAGGCTTGCACAACTTAGATCCAGTCTACAATGCCAGATCACTCTTCTTACAGCAGAGTCACTGCAACTTCAGCCTATTGTCAATATGACTATGCACCTTTCTCCTGTTTTCAGTTTCTTCTCTAGTATTGCCTATTGCATCTGTAAGTAGAATTGGGTAGAAAAGAAGGACATTATTATGGCTAACTTTAAAAGACACTGGAATAAAAAATATTTTTCAATGATGTTTACTCTATAACAATTCAACTGGTTGTTGAAAACCAAGTACCAAACTTGGGCTTTTTCTTTGTAGACAAAAGCTCAGTGATCTTTGAATATAAATCCAGGTATATTTCTGTTGCACCTGTATAGAACTTGGGAAAATTTTCTCCTTTACAATGTGCTTGCTGATTTATATAATGCTCCTGGCCCTTCCCCTAAAATCCTCTTAACAGTTTTCTTTCAAAATTATCTGTACATCCCAAACTTCTTCCTACATAGCTAGACGAATAATGGACCGCAGAATACTTTTGAATAAATAAAAAAGTAGAGGTGAACGTGTTAATTTTAAACCCTCTATCCACTTGAATGTTTAATTCCCTTTCCAGTCCTTTCTCTCTTAATTATCTGTTCAGGTGGTAAGTGGTGTTGAGATGACTTTTCTCAGATACTTATCCATGAGATGATGAGTTCACTTGTACTGCTATATCAATTCCTATTATTACTTGCAGGATTAAGTCAGTGAAAGTGGGTTTTTACACTGTGTTTTAGATGAGGTGAGCTACCTGCGTCTCAGAAACCAAATTCATTGCTCAAGACAGCAAGCCACAGCCTGAAAATTGACTCTCTGAACATGGTTTAATCTGTGGCATTATGCCATACTGTTATGAATTCTGTATTTCATTTGCTCACTGCAGCTCAAGCTACTCCTGTTAAAAACTCATTGTTGCTTCAAGCTGCCTAATCCATGAATTAACTCCTTTAGGAATCTTCTTTGCATTTTTCTTTAACAATGAGCTTTCTATTTGTTGTGGACAGAGCACACCACCACACTATTTCGCAAGAGCTGGTTATGATCCCAGGTAATAGTGGAGAGATTGTACCCATTTCCTCTTCTCCTGTCACTGGGCACCACTGAAAAAAGACTTTTCCTGTCCTTGCTTCCAGCTTAGCCTTTCCTTGCTATGAAGGTAAGACATCATTTTAGAAAGTGGATTTGAATGTCTCAAACTGGGAAACTGAAAATTAGCATTTAAATTTGAGAGTCATATCTAAAACTATGGCCATGTGTTTATGTAACGTAAAAATAATGAAAGAAAATATTGCTCAATTAGTTGTTTTCATGGACAATTGGTAGGCTTTTACTGTGTTTTTTTTATGTGTAAGTAAAAGTTG
Source organism: Gallinago jamesoni (assembly GCA_025769975.1). Taxonomy (NCBI): domain Eukaryota; kingdom Metazoa; phylum Chordata; class Aves; order Charadriiformes; family Scolopacidae; genus Gallinago; species Gallinago jamesoni. Next base: position 190,714,208 of record JAOQGH010000001.1, on the reverse strand, counting down.
AAAGGTGGGGAGGACATAGGGGTTTCTTTGTATGTACAGTCCCACAGAGAACGTAACTCCTACCGGCTTTAAAGAATGAAGGTGAGGAAGATAGTCTCAGCATTTTCCACCAGTAATTTGGCTGTTCTACCTCTCTTCTTCTTGAGCAATATAAATGGTACACATCCATTAATTTGTGTGCATACATCACTTAAACTTGGCTATATATCAGTAAACTTGACTACTGTAATCCTAACATATTGTTATTATATGTAATTTTATGTTTATACAGTTGTATACAGCATCTGTGCATAACAGAGAGGAGAGATTGCATATAGTTTCTTGTACTGTTGGATTTTTCACGGAAGGAGAAAATTCTTAAGCCATTTGAGGATCTGCACCTTTTTATAAAGTGTTTTCTAAGGGAAAGGTTGAAACCTTATATGGGTTAGTTGCTGACAAGCATCTGCTTGGATAGGACATCACTTCTTTCCCATTTTCAATGCATTAAAATATTTATCAAAAGGAATTCTTCAGGGTAAGGTAATACCAGAGTTAAAACTTTACCATATATTCAGCTTATACCATATATTCAGCTTATCACCTCTCACATACATATCTGAAGTGCAATTTAAGTAGTCTTGTTGGATGATGAAAGTTTCTAGAGTACACAGTATCAAATACTAATTTCCTTATGTTAAACCATGTTGTTTGCTGATGTTCTTAGAATAGATGGTTGGAAAGAAATTAAAAGTGTCAACGTGAAAGAGTATTCTACTAAAAGGAAAAATTAAGAATTGGATATAAAGAATTTTTTACAATCAAACTGAAATAATGAATATCATTCTAAAGTCTAACTATCTTTCTCCTAGAATGATCCAAAGTCTGCTGAAATCAAAGGCAGTTCTTAAACAAGCTGACTAAGTTTTACATGGAAATCTTACTGTGTCTTTCTATGGTATTTTTACATCAGGAGAGACGCGCAATCTGGAAGAAAAATGAAAAATGAAAGAATGATAATAAAGATTAATCTTAGGAAAGAGCCAAGATATCCTTGACAGAAAAAGTCCTGATATGCCCTCAAAGATTTTGTCTGTGAGTCAAAATGTAGACTTGTAATTAAAGAGACAATTTTTTTATGTCACAAAACTACAAGAAATACATGAAATACATAATTCTGCAAACTACCTGCCTATTAAAGGTAACAGCAATATATTCTATTGCAGCAACATTTCGTAGTAAATGAAAATCAAAGCTGAAAAATTCCATGTAACTTCTTAGCAAATATTATCAAATATTTATTTTTCTTAATTTTTTTTTTCAACAGGGGAGCTAGTGCTTTGAAAGGAAGTAAAAAAAATTAGAACTGACTCTGGAGGGTACACAGAATAACGTTTAAAGAACAGTTGCAGTTTAGTATCCACGTGGACTAAGAAGCAGTCATTGTAAATTAGGTTAAATGTCAATGTAAATTACAAAGTGGTATAAACTTCATCTTAGTTTCTATGTTAAATGTTTTAAACAGCACTTCGTTTGAAGTTTAATGACAGTGTATCTATGCATATTTCATCAAATAAGGAATGCAAAACACAGACTTTCTAAAAACCTTGGTTTTGATCCTGTGCAAAGTCATTCCAGTGGAAATGCTGGCAATGCAATATGAACACAAAGAATGAGGTTGGTGATGGGTCCCTACATCACCACAGGTTATATTGTCAAAGAAACAAAAAGCAACCCCAAAGAGAAGAAACACTTGAATGTAGTTAGCACTTTCAAAAGCTTTCCATTCCTGCAACTAACTTTACATGTTTTGACTCATCATCCATGGAAGCAAATATAACCCATTGACATAGAGGATGCATTTGCTGATTCAAAGGTAATATTAATATCCATGTAAAATCACCAGTATGTGAGGTCATGGTAGATTGTTTTTGTTTGTGGTGTGTTTTTAGTTCCTTCCACCAAAACAATGAAGTATGACATCAAAGCAATTTTTTTCAAAGTGATTCCTGTTAAATACACAGTCTTAGCCAGAAGAGGTAGTATGGAAATTTACCACAGGACTGTCTTTTGTGGGTGAGTAGATGTTTTTCTATATATCAATGAAATCTATTCCAGAAAAACATATTTGTGTGCTGGAAAAGAAATTCTCCCTCTCTTACCTTTTGTTACCTACTCTCTCATTAAATCACTCCTTCTCTCTGTAGCTCACCAGTTCCCCTCATTTACCTCTCATTGTGCCAGAGTTGATTGCGAAAAACACTTAAAGTGCTGGACTTCAACCTTAACCCAGCTTCTACACCCATCAGTCAGCTCAGTAAATCAGTCAGAACTGCCTTCATCTTCCAGCACCACCTCGGTTCAGCCCCCTATGAAATAGTTGTCCCTTGGTTCCCTCCGCTTTCCCCTGCGGTCTCTTCAGAGAACCTATAGAAGTTCTTTTTATGTAATAAATCCAGAGAATAAACAAACAAATCACTTCATGGCATCAAATAATTCTCATTCTTTCTACCTAGGTAAGCAATTCGCTCTCCAGAAGATTTTTTTCCTCTTATTCTAGGGTCTAACTATCTTTGGATCCACGGTGCTTGACAGAGATAGCAGACAGAGCTTTCCCAGCTGAAGTACAAATTGTTTTTCTAGGCAATACCTAGTGAAAAGCGTGGTTTTTGCTATTTGGAACACATAAATTAATACCGAAATGTAGTTTTAAGATCTCCATAATTATCTGTTCTAAGATAGATATGTCCTGTTTTTAAACATATGCTATACACATTGGAGGGAGGGAATAAGAAAGTTATCAGTGTGCATCTCATGCTGTCTTAATACAATCTGGAACTTTTAAACTATTTGACCAGAAAAATTCCTGTTATTATGACTTTCTTAATCCCAGCTCAGTGGAAAACATTTCTAAGAGAATTTCACTTTGCAGTTATTTAATCATCCATAACACTGATTTTCCAGGGACCCTGATGCGCTGTTGTTGAAATATATGATGATATTGATCCTGCTCCAGGCAGAAAAATGCACAGAGGGAAAGGAAGGCTGAGAACCAGGTTTTGTGGATTCCCCTCACATCCACTGCCTGTCTTCTCACTCTCTATACAAATGCATTCATCCAGAAGAGCGGTAGCAAAGCCTTTCTCAAAAATGAATGTAGCAATTTCTTTTTTTTTTTTTTTTAAATATGCTTGGCTAGTGAGTAGAGTGTATAAATAAGAAAGGCTGCATGCTGTTTGAAACAGAGTAAAAGGTAGGAAGAAGCTGAGGCTGAGATAACCGTGGAGATCATCATAGCACGATAGACTGGATATTTACAGTACTACAAGAAAGTACTATGACTACTGGTGCATATTTCAGTTGTGCAGCTTTATGTGTCCAGACAGAAGCCGGATCTTCCAATCCAGGCATAAGCATATAGAATAAGCAGTGGTCACTTGCTTGTTTTATGTAGCCCAAGATCTTTAAAATGGAGGTTTCCTCCCCCTCATGACCAATGAGAATGTTTTGCCATTTTTCACGCAGTTCAGATGTGGAGAAGGGAAGTAGAAAAAGGTATCAGGAATCACGATGATTAACTGTTGTTTTGGAAACAGAGATAAATACAGCCTCTTAGAAGAGATGCAGGAGCAGGTGTTGATTGTTGCACATGCATTTGATATCAAAAGTGGTTGCTGAGCTCTTTATGTAAAAGACTTTTTTAAAGCCTGAGAATGCTTGTTTCAGTAAACAGATTGAATATTGGTCTATTCTTTGTTTCTTGTAAATGTCACAACTTCTTCTTTTTTTATATATCAAAAATTGAAAAAAGATAATTTTATGTAATGTGTAAATTAAAAAACAAAACACAACTGATTTGCAGAATCAGGTCCTAAAAAATATCGTCCTAGATTTTCTGTCATACACAATCTAATGAGGAAACCAATACAGCAATTATAAAAATAATGGTAATACTAGGTTCAAAACTCACACAGTGTGATCTGTCTTATTGAAATTGCAGAAAATTCTATCTGACTTCAGTTTCAAAACAATGCCATGCTGAAATTATCAAATATCAGCTCTGAAAGCAGAAAAGATTGAAAATTCATATTTTTAAAAAATTAATTGGCAGAGAAAAGTGAACAAAGCACATGTTAAAACATACTGAAGAAGGAAAAGAGACGCTATTCACAACTTTAAATAAAAGCTTAGTTGTTTAAGCTACTAAACAAATGGAAATAGTGAATTATAAAGAAATTAATAAAATTTATTTGGTTCTAATTTTTCTTTTAACATGTCGTGGTTTAATAAGTTATTGTTCAAGTTACAAAGGCTGATCCTATGTTCAGGAAAACCTTGCCTTTTTTTTCTTACAGTGGGAAAACAGTGCTCAAATAAATTCCTGCTATATTGACACCTTTTAAGTGGATACACTGTAGGTCTCCTGTATGACACACCACTAACTCAGTTCTTATGCAAGAAAGTTAATTTTAAACATCCCGAGCACTTTAGTGATTTTTGAGTATATAAAATCATGTGATTAGATTTAGAAAATGTAGATTCTGCAAAGAATATCTGAAACAAGAATAACTTGAATGTCTATATTCAAACTGTACTATGCTAAGTAGTCTCTTACATATATTTACAAACCAAATTTATTGCTGAAACTAAGATTTTTATCATCACTAGATTTTAAATATAAAAAATGTCATTGATATTTTTTAATTTAATGAATTTCACTTGAAGGTCTAAGTGAAATTTAGGCATTATAGGGACTCAATTATTTCCTCTAAAAGAAAAAAAAAATCCTTATGAAAAATGGCAAAGATGCTAAAGGTACATTTGCATGACTTGGTGCCAATTGCTAGGTTGTCCTGAATCAAACCAAACCATGTGAACCACCCCACTACTTCTCTGGCATTATTTTGTACTGAAGCCATCTACAATACAAGAATAATATTTAAAGAAAAAATTAGATTTGTCTCTCCTATTTTTACATACCCAGAATGTAGATGTTGAAGTGAGTCACTCCAAGGTGACTAAAGAAGAAAAGGGGGGAAAAGGTAAAAAAGTAGACACATTCTAAGGACAAGATCATCTGGCCTATTTTAGATCTCTAAATGTGTCTTCTTCCAGGCTGCTCACTGTTAGTAAGCCCACAGAGAGGGGCAAAGGGACTTAAGACCTGCAGTTAGGAATATGAAATTGTGCCATCGCTGCTGGTGGATCTCTGGACCACAGGGTTCAGGAATTTTCAAGTACTTCCAAGTTTGGGGGAAGTTTCACAGTGCAGGGAAGAGCACATCTCTGGAGTAAATGGAAGCAGCATCTTCAGCATGAAAGTTCAAGTCAGAAACCGGGGTCAAATTCTCTGAGGCCACAGGAAGACTAGAGTTGTCAGCTGATTCATTAGCAGAGGTGCAATGGGCTGTAACCTTCTCCTGGAGCACAAGTCCATCTCACCTTGTCTTTATTACTGGTCCACCATCTTCCGGTCTCTTGAACACCAAATGTAGTCCATGACCAGTTCGAAAAAAAAATGGTATAAATAACGCTATTTTTAAGCTTCCTAAAGTTATGTTTGGAACTTCTATACTCATAGAATCATAGAATCATAGAATGGTTTGGGTTGGAAAGGACGTTAAAGATCATCAAGTTCCAACCCCCCTGCCATGGGCAGGGACACCTCCCACTACACCACGTTGCTCAAAGCCCCATCCAGCCTGGCCTTGAACACCTCCA
>JAOQGH010000001.1:190690432-190708408 GCA_025769975.1 Gallinago jamesoni | reverse complement strand
CTAAATCTCCCCTCTTCCAATTTAAAACCATTGCCCCTTGTCCTGTCACTGCACTTCCTGACAAAGAGTCCCTCTCCGGCTCTCCTGTGGGCTCCCTTCAGATATTGAAAGGCCGTTATAAGGTCTCCCCAGAGCCTTCTCTTCTCCAGGCTGAACAACCCCAACTCTGACAGCCTGTCCTCATAGGAGAGATGCTCCATCCCTCTGATCATCTTCGTGGCCCTCCGCTGGACCTGTTCCAACAGGTCCATGTCCTTCCTGTGTTGAGAACTCCAAAGCTGGACACAGTACACCAGGTAGGTCTCACAAGTACAGAGTAGAGGGGCAGAATCACCTCCCATGGCCTATTGGTCACACTTCTCTTGATGCAGCCCAAGATACAGTTGGCTCTCTGGGCTGCCAGTGCACATTGCCAGCTCATGTTGAGCTTCTCATGCACCAACACCCCCAAGTCCTTCTCCTCAGGGCTGCTTTCCAGCCATTCTCCTCCCAACTTGTATTTGTGCCTGGGATTGCCATGTGCCAGGTGCTGGACCCTGCACTTGGCTGGACCCTGCACTTCTAATTTTTCTTGAACTCCACCATTTCATGATCACTGCAGCCAAGGCTACCCTTGAACTTGACATTTCCCACCATCCCCTCCTTGTTAGTAAGGACAAGGTCCAGCATGGCTCCTTTCCTCATTGGGTCCTCGATCATTTGAAGGAGAAGGTTGTCAACAACACATTCCAAGAAGTTTCTGGATTTTTTGTGCCCTGCTGTGTTGTCCTTCCAACAAATATAGGGGTGGCTGAAGTCCCCCATGAGGACCAGGGTGTGCCAGCATGATGCTGTTCCTGTTTGTTTACAGAGGGCCTCATCCTCCCTGTCACCCTGATCTTTTGGTCTATAGTAGACACACCATTTACTCTTGACACAGTTACAGATTACAGTCCTGAGGACTAGAGTAGTTAATTCTTTCTTTCACAGGCAGATTTCTTCATTCTTTCTTCCACAGGCTGATATATGCTGCATCGTATGTCTCCATCGGATGCAAGAAACCTGGAAGGCTGTTGGAGCGGAAGCCCACAACTTGAGTAAAATGTGATGTCATTCACATGACAGAAGGACATTTTAGGCTCACAATTTTAAAATTATATATATCCAACATATATGTTAGAAAATCAAAGCTGTGAACTCATCTTGCATACACTCTAAGGCTAGAATGACTTGATTTTCCAAAAGTTATAGAAAGAACCTTGTATGACTCGGTAGGACAGCTTTAGGGGTATGATCGATTTGATATGTTTCCCATAACTTTGGTCTTTGAAGTTGCTGGCTGCATACATAACATTTATTAGTGTTGAACACCTTGTGACACTACGTTTGTATTTCCTAGTAAGTAGCAAAAGGTCTTCATTAACATTGTTTGTGAAATGAAAGAAAGGGAAAACAAAACTTCCCATTTTCTGTTTTTCAGAATCCTTTCTCCAGCAAAGCAGACTATTATCAATTAAAATTGTTTTATTTTTAAAGAAACTTTCCAAAGCCAAATTGTATATTTTGTTACCTTCTTGTAAATTCTGTAAATTACATAGTTTCAGAATGCAATTCAACTGTTCTAATTTTAAATGCTTGTTTAGAGTTATCTTGTGGATAGCATGAGTTCTTCTCAATGAAACAGAGAGTAAAAGAACATGTCAATCATTTGAATCCAACAGGACTCTGAAACTCAACCCAGATATTGCTGCTATGTCCACTTTCAGGTGTAGAAGCCTTCCTTTTGGTAACTATAATTGAAATACCAGATATAAGTATTCTGTTATTCTTCTCAGTAAGGTCAAACATCAACTATATGTTCAAATTTACTTGCAAAAATAAATCATCTATTCTGGGAAAGTCTATCCATATAATTGTACATTTCTACACTGCCACAATATTGTATATTGACCATGATTGTTCATTTAGCCGAGTTTTCATTCTCTGAATTGCTTTTTTGGCCATCTCACAGCTCTGCAAGAGATTTTCTGCATTGACACAGTTCTCAAACTAGTAAATCTCAGTAATATTCTTCTGAGTAAATATGTCCATCAGATTAGAACCAGTCATTAACAGTCACTATCTTTGGCAGCCTGCAAACTAGTTTCATAGGGGTAATCACCATTTCTAATTTGTGTTTGGTAAGGTTTCCAGACTGTAAATTAACTTGTCCGATTCTAATCCTGCCCTAGTCTTTGCGACCCCTCTCTCTCATAGTTAGCCTGAAATAGTTTTATATATGTATAATATGTTCCCAGCTCTGCTCTCTTACTACAGCTAGTTGCAGCAAGCCCCTTTCAGAGCATAAAATGTCCCTTATTCTTTTATAGGCTTCTTGTAACACTTAAATTACTGCTGTAGATTTTATTGAGCATGAGAATACTATGGAAAAATGCTTTAACTTTTGTCATCTTACTTTTGGAAAACTGCTTTGATAATCCCAAGACCAAATTTTCAGCAATGGTGGCCTCCTGCAGCTTTGTTTGAGTTCAGGCTGCACACAAATGAATTGCAGTCATGCTTCCCTCATCCTTCTTATTACTTTGTGACCTTCTTCTCCCACCCCATTCTGGCTAGAGAAGATATGTATACCTACTAATACCTTAAAAAAAAAGAGCACTCTACCTCTCTGTGTGCCAGACATGCCAAATCGGGCCCCCAAAATTTATGCTCCATTTCAAAATTTTGGCCCAAATATAACAGGAATAAAGAGCTAAAAGCAGCAGAACAACCAATCCATGTTGTAAGTATTGCCAGAACTGAAAATCTGCAAGAGTTATTTCTTACTCTGGAGCATCACAATTGGAGTCAGAGTCCCAATTATAGATCATGCCAGCATCACGTGAGCAAAGATGGATTCAGGTAAAGAAATCCCATAGAAAAGGTTTAACTTAGGTTTTTCGCATGTTTTACTATGTGGTGCTGGGTCTAATGCAGAGTGCAGTCAGACAAGACAGACTGAAACAGTCTAATAGCTGGCTGCCTCTGAAAGGCCACTCCTCTGAGCCAGCTCTGGTGCTCATCCTGCCCCTCAGTGAGGAAATTCCATCCCCTAATACAGTAGAAAAATGATATAAAAAGAGAGATTTCTGCTGGATCAGCGAGTTGAATTTTCTCACTGAGGAAAACATAAGCGAGACTACCCAGATACTCCCATGGAGCAAGTGCATAGATGGAGCAGGGAAGGATGGGAGTGGTGGTAGAAAGAAACCTGTACCTTCTGTTATCTGAGAACTTTTATGTCGGTTCACCAGCCTCACCTGAGTGCCTTTTCAAAAGATGCTGACACAACACATTTGTATCTTCTGTGTTGAGAGAATACATGAAACACCCAGGAACTGTGGATGGAATACAATGATAGCATAAATTAGATGAGACATTGTATTTAACTTAACCCCTAAATTAACTTTTTGAAAATCACTAAAGATATGACCCCAGTTAAAATAACACATTGTATAGAATAGTGAAAAAAACTAAACAATTATTTAATTTATTTATGGTAATTTTCATTTCCACATCAATGGTATTTTTTACCTCCTTTGCAAGTGTGTCTGCTTTTTTGTACAAAGGACATAGGCTCAGGACTATCAAGAACAGAGAAATGTTCCCCTGTAAGTTGCTGTGAGGATTGTAACATGCTTTTCCCTACCCTGAATAGTACCTGACGGGTAGAGCTGTCTCTGGGGTACATGCAGCCTGCTCCCAGCATGTGCTCACCAGCACTACCCCGGGGAAACATTTTTTGGCATCAGGGAGTGATACAGGAGAGCTGTTAACAGACCAAGTACAGTATATTCAAGACAGCGGTGACTAAGCCATTCAGCGACTGCTTCTTATGATTTCGTGAATTCAGTGCTGTCCTAATCCACAGAATAAAAGCAGAATAAAAGATTCAGAGACAGAAATTTAGTATGCTCTGATGAACTTTGGGCCAGAGACTCTGCAACGTTAAGTTCAAGAGCACGATTTCTAAAAAATAGTGAACCAATTCAAGGTAAAAATGAAAGAAAAATACACTGCAGGTGTAATGGTTTTGCTCTCGAGCTTATTTCATGCATCTTCCACTGCTTGTAATGTTTACATCACCAGTGGTACTAAAACACCTCTAGTCTGTCTCTGTGGTGTGCCTCGTTTTTTCTTGCATTCTGGGGATTAAATTAATCATCAGATTTGGGAGCAGGAATGAAAGTTCTCCTGGGATACTTGGGGCAAGGTTGGGGCAGGTAGTCTTTTTCTAACCTTTCTTTTTAGGATGAGGCATGGCCCCATCCATAAAATCACCTGGGAGTCTTTACCTACTAAATTATTTGTTACAGGCAGAACAGTGTGGCACCCTTTGATTCCCTTGCTTTCTTCCAGTGTCACATTATGATTTCTAATAATTCATGTGGATTTTGGCCCACTTCTTGTGATCACTGGGCACAGCTACTTCTGTAGCTAGTTGTGGGTGGGTGACTGTTTGTCTGCGGCTGTAATTGTACCACCAATACAGGGAAACCCTCCTCCTTTTTGTGGTTCTATGTGCAACTCCCATTACTCTCTCCAGATGACTTCCACTGGTTCTGTTGGCTGAGTGTCATTTCAGTAGTCTTAACTGGTAATAGTAGAAGCAAGTACTGAGGTATCACAGTGTGGTTTTGAAGCCTCAGAGATTGCTGACAAGAGGTACCTGATTCTTCGCAAAAAAAAAGCCACTCTATCTTTTCCTCTTCCCCATTTTTTATTAATTATTCTAAAAAGTCATTTGCAGAGGAAACAGATAAGCATCTTCAAGTACCTAAAGGAGATGCAGCATCTGTAGGAAATAGTATGACTGATGAAATATATATTCTGGTTCCCCTCATCCAAAAGTAAACAACTAAATTAGGTCACATCAACTGTCCTTTAAGTACTTGTTTCTCTCCAGTGCTATAAAGGAGCGGAGGTTGCCTAGTTTAGATGTATTCTGAACATTTAATATGTAGAAATCTAGAAGTAACTGAAATGAATCCCACCTTGGGCAGCAGTTAGCTTGATGAAACCATTATGTTAAAAATTGAACAGATAGAAGTTTATTTGGTTTCCTTTACTCATAGAATCAAATAAGTGGTCAGGTTGCTGTTCAAAGGAAAATACAGCTTTTCATTTCTCTACACAAAGCAGACAGTCTTTCAGCAAGTATTGTCCTGTAAGTTCTTCAGGCGTCTCTGTGACAAAACCTAGGAATGGGCCTTAAAACAAATACAGCAATGGGAGCTCTAGCTCATAAACCAGAAGGGAATATAAAACCTCTTGAACCAACATGATGTGTCATGTGATTTTTTGTTTTTTCTGAGAGCTTTACAACTTTCAAAGACATTAACAGTATATTAATTTTCCCACATGGAATTCTACATTCAGGTTAATTTAAAACTGATGATTTTTTTTTCAAGGTAATGGGCCCCTAACGTATTGTACAAATGCATATTAACTACTCTTTGTAAGAATTAATTAAGAAAATAACAGAAAATCAAGGAGAATATGTGTGATTAAATTAGTTAAGTAAGAATTCAAAATTACTGTAGTTCTTTTCTATATTAGGACATTGCAGAGAATAAATAAAAGCTTTTATGAAAAGAGACAAATATCTGGTCTATAAATACATTGCCTCAGTGTAATCTCTTGAGTTATTTTCATATTGCATTCAGCTACTGCCATGACAATTTCCCCTATTGCACTTGCATTTAAAACTAAATCTTTGTATTTAAAACCAAAATAATGCTAAGAAAAAACTTGGATGAGACAATATTGGATGGGAAAGAATCAGACTTCTTGCTATGAAGAATCTGAGGAGGCAAGAAGACATGGGAGGGTTTCTTACATCCATGCACATTAGTTGCAGAGAGGAGTAGATCACCCAGACAGATTTCCTGTATAACACAGGCCATTACCTCTCCATTCAGAGATTCAAATTAAACCAATGTTGGAGAACAAGCACACTCTCCCTTCCAACCAGGCCTGAAAGATTTCTTTGCTCATGAGCAAAAGAAAGCAGAGAGAGACTTGCAATTTCAAAAATAAACTACCTTGTTTCAGTTTGAAATTTCATTTCACAAGTGGTACCTGCCACCTGCATGGTCCCTACCCTACATCCCATAATAGTAGGTCAGCTATGTAGCCCAAAAGCAGTGAAATATACATTTATTCAATTCAGTACTGAAAGGGCATTTATAAATTTCTCAATTGCCATCTCATTGAAGCTCACAGCTTTTCTAGTGTTAATATAAGCTATTGGCAGACTCATATGAGAAAAATACTACATTGGTTCAAATTTGTTGTAGTTTGAGGATTATTTTAATTTTGCATTCAGGAATTTTCTTAGAAGAAAGGAATACAAGACCAATGGTGCTGGACCAGCATCCTGTTAGAGATGTTAAATGCAAACAAGAAAAATCATACAGCTAAATGCCAAATTTTTTTTAGCATGCAATACTTAATCAAATTTGCAAAATAAGACTTGCGTCATACTGATAGAATTCCATTCTGGACCCTCAATAAAATCACTGGGACAAAATGATGATGACAGCATGAACCATGAACAGTCTGGCACATGGTGAAAATCCTGGCCAGCCACTTTCCATCCTTTCTTCTCACTGACATCCATTTTCAAATCCAATGAATAGAAAAGGCAAAATGAAGGCTTGGTTGGGGAACTTTTTAAAGTGTTTACATCTGGTTGTCAAAGAAAATATATAGAAAGTGTCTCTATTCATATCCATTCAAGATGCAACCGTATGCAGTGATACAGGCTTGGGGGAGAGTGGCTGGAAAGCTGCCTGGCAGAAAAGAACCTGGGGGTGTTGGTCAATTGTCAGCTGAATATGAGCCAGCGGTGTGCCCTGTGTGTCCTGATCCTGGCCCGGATCAGGAACAGCTTGGTAAGTAGGACTAAGAAAATGATCATCCCCCTGTACTCAGCACTGGTGAGGCCCCACCTCAAATACTGTGTCCAGTATTGGGCCCCTTACCACAAAAAAAGACATTAAGGGGCTGGAGGGGTCCAGAGAAAGGCAGCAAAGCTGGTAAGGGTTGTGGAGAACAAGTCTTATGAGGAACAGCTGAGGGAGCTGGGGTTATTTAGCTTAGAGAAAAAGAGAAAAGAGAAAAGGAGGCTGAGGGGAGACCTTATCACTCTCTACAACTACCTGAAAGGAGGGTGTAGTGAGATGGGCTGAGTCTCTTCTCCCAAGAAATAGGTGACAGAACAAGAGGAAATGGCCTCAAGTTGCACCAGGGGAGGTTTAGATTAGATATTGGGAAAAAAGTCTTCACTGAAAGGGTTATCAAACATTGGAGCAGGCTGCCCAGGGAAGTGGTTGAGTCACCTTCCCTGGTGGTATTTAAAAGACAGGTAGACATAATGTTTAGAGATACAGTTTAATGATGGTTTTTGTCAGTGTTAGGTTGATGGTTTGACTAGATGATGTGAAAGGTCCCTTCCAACCTAGGAAATTCTATGATTCTATGCTTTTTAGCAAATGGTGAATAGGCCTGATTTTCACTTGGAAAGAATAAAACACCACCATCTGTCCTAACGCTTTTTTCTTAAGAACAATAATTGTAGCTTTTCCATCCATTACTAAAAGTAAGTCAGGCAGTCCAAGAGCAATCATAAACAATGTTGTAACAGAGTACCCAGAAAAATGACACTATTTCAAAAAAGGGTAAATTTCAGATGCATTTTACAGAAAAAAGGATGTAAGTATTTTACTACAAGTGCTAAAAGCTAATGATATTGAAAACTTGTGGCAAAGTAAACTCTTCTCATTAAAAATGTATTGTAAACTGAGGTCTGATCATTTTGAAAGGACAAATTAATACAATGTTTGACTATTGCAAAACAATGAGGAAAGCAGACATGAAAAAGCAGCAGGAGGCCAGAAGGTAATTCAAGGGCAGACGAAGAAGAGCACAAACACTGATCTGCATTTCTGCTTTGTCTCTGAGCAACAGCACTCAGAAAAAGCAGGTCAGCTCACCAGGTGGTAGACTGTGCAAGTGTTTGATGCTGAACCCTCCTGAGGATGCTTTTTCTATGTAACACACATGTCCAAGGAACAGTACAGTGTATAAGCAGCTACAGCATCACAGAAAAATTTTATATTAAAGGGGATGACAAACTCAGCCAATCTGTCTGGAACATTTTCTCCAAAATCCATTTCACAGAACACCAAGAGCTGACCCATCTTTGAATACATATTGCTGTGAACTTTACTGCTTTTTCACTGGAAATATGAAAATCTTCTCTCGACACTTCACCTCACCGTGGTCCTTTCCAAACAGCATATACCTGACCAGCTTCTGAGCCTCTACAGGCTCTGCACGTTTTTCCTCCATTGTTTAGTTTTCTGCTCTATCTACTACACTTTTTTCCTTTATCATTAAGGTCCCTATAACTCACACTCTTCCTATTTCAATGCCATACTCTGAATATTCTTTCGAGAGAGCTTTTCTAGCATTTCTAGCATTTGTAGCATTTCTAGATTTGAATAACAGACTCCTCTACCATCTTCCCACTCAAATCCATTTACTTATAACAAGTTTATCCTATGGAGAAAAAGAAAAAACACCCAAACACCAACATGTTAAGGACAGAGAGGTTTTTTCTTTCTTTCATAAAACAAAACAAAAGGGAAAAAAAAAAGGAACTACAGAGGTGTATTTCTAGCCTCACTTTTTGTCAGTTGTAATCTCTTTTTATATGCTTCAGCTAAGCCAACAAAATTGGTTTGAATACGAGAACAGAATGTGAACAGCTCCACCCACAACTTTATCTAAATAGTATAAGTATGATGCATAGACATATTTTTCCTAACGCAAAATTTACTTCATTTCAGGGAGGTAGGTATATTTACTCATCAAAATCCTGGACTCTAGCGATTGTGTAAATACGTAGAGTTGGCCTGCCTTTTGCATCTGTGTTTAAATAATCCCAAATGAGCTACAGTTTTACTGCAAATTAAATATTTATACATTCAAGCATTCACACATTCACAGAAAATAACAGATGAGCAGAGAACTGGAACAGAATTCCTACATCTTCATACTAGGTAACGATATCATATAATGTGCTATAATATAAAATAATATGATACAATCAATATCTGAAAACCAGAGTATTTTACCCTCATTTCCTTTCCAGCCTAAATTTATTCCTGGACAGTTTGTTCCCACTTGCTCCTGAGCCAACACTATTCTTTAGCTTAAACAGTTCCTTCCTGTCTCTGGCTTTACCATCCTGATGTATTTAAAGACAGCAATCTTATTCGTTCTCTGCTTTTGTTCTGCTAAAATTCTAAGCTCTTTCAGCGTCCTTTCATGAAATAGGCTCTTCCTTCCCCTGAGAATCATAAGAGCCCGTTTCTTGCACTTTTTCAAATTCATCTCTCCTGACTATGAATGAGGAATTGAACACAATATTCCAGATGAAGTCTCATCCAAACCTG
Organism: Gallinago jamesoni; assembly: GCA_025769975.1. Lineage (NCBI taxonomy): Eukaryota > Metazoa > Chordata > Aves > Charadriiformes > Scolopacidae > Gallinago > Gallinago jamesoni. The sequence goes on along the minus strand of JAOQGH010000001.1, from coordinate 190,698,926 downwards.
CTACAGTGGCATTAATATTCTCCCTCCTTCCACTGGAAATGCCTCCCCTGACACTTCCCAGTTTTTTATCAGCTTTTTTCACTGCCACATTATAATGGTAGCACACAAATTATCCTGTGATTGATGAATGCACTGAGATACACTTCCTTCCCATCGGCACCCCATTGATAAGCTCTGAGTTTATTATAAGGGCTTTTTTTTTAATTTCATTTATTAGTCCCTAATAATTAAAGTCCTTCATACTTTACAATTTTATATACTGTTCTCTTTACATTATACTGATCCTAATGCCAACTAACTTTCTGAGTAACATCTTTTTAATACCCATATTAACAGTACTGGCATTTTCAAATAACTAACACATTTCATTACAACATTTTTACTTTTTGAGTGAAGTTTATTAATCGTAAATCAGTTGACCTGTATCTTGAAAATGACTCCTTAATGCTTTGACTATGAACACTCGGACTTCTTGGTTCAGCATTATCTATTTCTTTTCTTCTTTTCTTAGCTGTACTCACTTTAACCTTTTTATATTTATCTCAGTTTCTCCCAGCAAGTCTCCATGTGGAATTATTGTATGTTTTATTAAAAAGTGAGTTAGGTAATGATCCAGATCGATTAGATCTCTTCTAAGATCTCTCTGTTCCAAAAACCAATTATCTTATGAAAGAAAGATGTCATTTCAGTCTAGCCTAATCTACTTTTTGTAAACCCGATCCTTATAAACTAATTTCATGTTTTGTTTTTTTTTCTTCAAAGCTTCCAGTTGTCCAAATCAAAGTCACCTATTCAGCAATCCTAATAGGTATTCACTTCCTGCCAATACAATATTTTTCTCCTGACCCCTCCAACTCTAACTTTACCTTTATCTTTCTAGTTGTATTAATCTCCCAAATTCTTACCACCAGATCCCTGACTTAAGTGATGTTTTTCTCAGAATTATCCACCCCAAAGACAACTTTATTTATCTTGTTGAATTCAGTGCCAACCTCAGTTACAATGGTTTCCATTTCTACTGCCTTACTTCCTTTCCCACAGCATGTATGCAGTATCAACATTGCAGTTAAAGATTGCAACCAGCAATTACTAACACTTTGTACTGAGATTTATTAAATTTACTGTACCTCATCCCTGTCCTGTCACATCACAGCCTTACTTTTTCTGCCTTCATTCTTTTCCTCTTTATTTGGTTGTTTGTTGCTTCTTGTTTGGTTTGGGGATTTTTTGTTTTGTTTTTTGTTTGTTTAGTTTTTTCTGTAGAAAATTATTACAGCTTTTAGCATGTATATTTTGCTATAATAAGGCCAGGAACAACTGTAACAGCACATGGTGAAATAAACAATGCTTCTTTGGATTTGCAGCCAAAATAAACCTGTTTATCTACATGTATTTCCTACTTCTTGCTGCTGACTCAGAGTGCTAGGGATAAATTGAGCATTCAGAGTTCACATCAGAGTTATTGCCCATAAATTAAACTCAGGCCCACTCTAAGATTTGGAGCATGCTAGTATCACACACTTCTGTATTTGCTGAGAAGTGTAACCCATAAGGTATTTTCAAGGTGATTTTCCAATAGGAGTTGTTCAGACAGGCTTCTGCGCCACTCCCTGCCTAAAGTGGTGGGGGATCAGCTCAGGGATGCATTCAACAGGACTTTGAATTCCTAAAGCACTGAAGTACTAAAAATATCTGTGGGTTTCCATCCTCTATTAGCCTTCAGACATTCAATTGCAATACACTCAAGTCTTGCTCAGCTTCTTACTCTTCTTAACTCTTTCCTTCATAGACTTGGGGGGTGAGGGGAGGAGCAGGAAGGAGAAGGCAAAGGGTTATTAAACTACCTAATATGTTTTTTTTTCATTTCAGAGGTAACTCCATCACCAGGGATCATCCGCAGTGTGAAAGATGCTTGATGTTAGGCTTGCTTCTTGGTTTCTTATGGAAGGTATGAAAAGGTACTGAACACTCCTAAGCTCAACAAATTAATAGAAAATTCTCTTGCGCAGTTCAAATGGAGAATACTGGTCAAATATTGCAGTCCTCTGAGAAAAGCTGTATTTACAGGTCTGCATAACTGCTGAGAGTGCCACTGTTTAAAAATTTACACCATCCACCACTCACACCTCAGCAAAACCACATTTTAGAGATGAAAGAAAAACATACTAAAGGCTCAAGTTTTCCTATGTTAGCCTTGAGGGCCACATATATAAATAGCTGCTATGACCTTTTTTTTTTTTTTTTTTTGTGAGATGTTGAATTATTTGGACATGCTCTAAAGTTATCTGGCACTGTGTGACCTAACAGAAAAGCAAACCTTTAGAATTTACTATCATACAACAGTAACCTGGAGAGATAAATACTCTGCAGAGAGGGAAGGAAGTGTAAGCCACATAAAATTAATAATAGCCATTTCTCTATGAAAGAAGAGTGACCTATTCTTAACTAAATTTATTTCCTCCTTGTCTAACATTTCACAATCTCCCTTATCTCCTTCTGGCTTGAGGCTACACTTTTCCATTTCCCCAGCTTGCATTCAGAGGCCTTTAGCCCTTTAAATCTGGCATACGAAAAACAACCAGAAAGGGTTCTTTTGGAAAAGGTGACATCTTCTTTCTCAGACAACAGGTCAAATAGTGCCTTTCTTTTTCTGTTACTCTACTGATCTTAAAGTCGATGTATATTTTGAGGGTGTCTGTAGGCAGGACATGGTAAAAGCAACCACGAACTACATACATGTGTATAGTAAGAGCTGTTGTATAGATGTGTGGAATACCACAGGAGAAGGAGAGGAAAAGCGAAACATAAGAAATTACTTTGCTGCATTTAGTGCCTTTACTGTATAAATAATTAGGCTTTGGATGTCACGATTTTATGAATCCTAGGTAGGACAGGTCAAGGCGTAAACCAGTCTTTTATGTGTTACGAATCCCTCTTTTTTTTTTCCACCAGAAATGCTTAATTCTTTATGAGGATACACCAATAGATTTTTAGACAAACACAACCATTGTGTGCTGAATGTGCACCAGCATGACTGAAAGCAAGATATTTTCAGAAAGACTGCTGTGCCTGCTACCATTTTCATTTAAAAAAAGAAGAAGGGAAAAAAAGTGCTGGAGAGTGTCAATATATCTTCCTTATTTTCTTGTTTCTCCTGCTGATTTTTTTGCTTTCACTATCTCACCTCTCCATCTTGGATCTATTGCAGTATCATTCTCATCCAAATGTTGTGCAAAGCCACTGGCAATACCAGAGGTCCATCTTTAGGGTTTCTGCTTTTTCCCTTCTCAGAACAGCATCATCAGATACAGTCTGAAATAAGGGGACCAGCAGTGCACCCAGACCAGTTTGGTTCCTCCATTCCTTTTATTAGTGTCTTACTGGCTGGGGACTGGTGTCTGATGAAACCCTGGAGATGGTTTCCCATTGCTAAAAGCACAATGTCTTGAATGGATAATGAAGAAACAAACACCAAAGCAATATGAAACTCCCTGGAAACGTTTTCTATTACAGTTTAAGAGAGCTCTGATGATAAAGGTATCTTGTAAGAGAGCTCATTTAGACAGTAATTAGGACTAAAAATCTTCAGCAGTTGTTCACCTGCAGCTTCAGCGACAGTCCTGTAATCATGATGATAAACAAAAGTGAGAACTGAGTTCTTGCTCTTGCTTAGTGACAGGTGTTTTTTTTTATATTAGATGGATCAACTTACACTTTTGATTTCTTATCCCCCTTTCTGCCAAAAGGAGTATAATTCTTCAGTTTATCACTCTAGTATTGTGAAACTAAGATCTTCATTTTGAAGATCTGAGGTGTTCGGGTATCTACTGTAATATCTACAGATGAAGATTCTTAAGATGTGACACTAGAAAAGTGGATTTAGCAGTTAAAATGCAAAAATGGAAAAGTTTGTAAGTGTATCAGTGTAACTGCACATGAAAATGGAGGCTGTGTCCTCATTCAGAAAGAACATTAAACTCCAGTGTGAGGTAACAGCAGTTTATTGTTAACCACTCTTTCTGGAAGGTGTGGGAAAAGGATATATACATGTGGACATTTCACTAAAAAGATCTTTTTGAAGAATTTTAGAAAAAAATTTTGTTGTCATTGCTTACAACATGGATACAAGGTGAAACGTCATCTTTACAGACAATAAGCAAAGCTTTTTCAAGATTTAAAAAAAAAAAACAGGAACAAAATCTTCTAAGGTAAAATTATGATGTTAATATGCATTATTTTCACAAAGATGCACACTTTCATAATTCTGTACTTTCAAGGTCAATGCTGATATTTGAAAGATATATGTGTAATAAAGTTATCTATTTCAAGTATAAGTAGGAAGCATTTCACTTTTAAGAAACATGAAGAATGCTTTGGAGGATCATATGAAAGGTCAAAGTTATCTCATATTTTGTCACACTTATTATGGATAAGCCAGAGAGTTAAAAACAATCATAATGCCCTGCGGCACTTTCTTTCTTGTGCTAATGGGGCTCTTGATCCTGAAAATAATTGCAGTGGGTCTAACAGAAATCAGAAATATTGTCTTTTGAGTCAGTAGCAGTATTCTTACTTTCATTCTGAATGTCACAGTGTTTGTAAATCAGCATCTGTGAGCTCTTGCCTCACACAGAAATGTGAGGTTATGGAGCTATTTGGAAATGCATAAGAAATTGAGGAAAATCAGCCTCTCTATATGGGATAGTCCTAGTTTCGTGCTAGCAAGCAGAGATTTCTCACATTTTAAAAGGATTAATTAGTACGTCTGACATGCACTAGTGAGAATTTACTAATATGCAAGGTTGAGATACAGCCCAGATATTTTGGAAGCTATAATGGAAGCTAAAACCCATGGGAGATCAGAGTACATATTTGTTCATTGCATTGCAGGTGTGTTCCCAATAGAAGGGATATTACAAAGGTACCCCTTGGAAAGAAAAGTTGCTTCAGACAGATGTTTTTACTGTCTTATATAAAGCAAGCAGAACAGGAAAATAGCTGTGAATGGATCCTCACTGGGTAAATTCATTTTGAATTAACACTGCTTTTCGCTCTGTATTCAGCTAGCCACAGCAGGTGGGGAAGATGATTTCCTTTGTTTAGTTCATAACAGAAAACCTAGATTATTTTTTTTTCTGGACAATTTTGCTGCAAAGAAGACTGCATTGGTTAACAAAAAAAAAAATCAAGAAAGAGAGTGGAATACTATTGTGTAAGATCTATAAATACATGCTGGGTTTATATATATATCTATATATATCATAAATGCTATTAGACTAGGAATTGCTGTACTACTGTTGTCTTCATGGAACAAGAATTACTGAACATTTCTCTGCCACCTCTTTTCTCCAAGTATGAAACTGGCTTCTTTAACAGCTGTTCCAATCACTTTACTTTTCTGGGGAAAGACCGTAGATATAACTACAGCTTTCTGTGGCTCCTATTGAAAATGAAATTAATCCTTCCAGAGAGGGCAGATGAGTTGTTCTTGATGTGAAATGATGCGAAAAAGTGTTTTGAGCATCTTTGTTTAACATAATCTATGTTGGATTTATCAGACTACAAATAGTATTTGGTTTCCAACATTCCTCACAGTTCCTCTTTGCCTATGAAGCTGTGGTTTCTGTTTTATCCTACGAGGCATCAGTTATCAATAACTTGCTTTTGAATCATAGCCATCATGTTACATCATGTCATCTGTTACATATGTCACATGAGCTCTTAATCTACTATTAGGTTGACCTGCAAGGATCTACCCCAGTTACCTCTGTGTATGACTTGCATTAGCACAATGATGATAGTCTGAAAACTATATAAATAATCCCTAATAATGCATCACACATAATATACTAAAGCTTTTTAACTCTATACAGAATACACAAGATATTAATGCTACAAATTAATTTAACTGAATTGAATTATTATGAATGATGAATAAAATCTCAGTTTGCTAAACCTAAAATGGATGCACCAGAGTCAAACAGTTAGAGTGGCAATAGTAGAGTGGCAACAGTTACAGTGGCAATAGTATGCAAATACAGCATCAAAGAGAGACTGCTGGAATAGTCCGTGGAGCTCTGTGTGCAAGTACATACAGCACAGAGTGTCTTTATTTTATTCCAATATAGAGAACCAAAAAGACAAGGAAAGATAAAGCAAAATAAAATATCCAGAAAAAATAGGCTGCTAAAGAGAATCCTGTTATAAGGGCAAAAATATTTCCCTTGCAAAGCAGCATTTCTAGTTTTGATTCACTGTATTTTTCCAAAGATTTAAACCGTAATAATAAGAAGATATTTATGCATGCTAATAAAATGTAATTCTTTGTGTAGATGATAAGTTTTTTTCAGTCCTAAATTCCATCTTTGAGGAATGTTACGGACTTCAGTGGATATTGAGCCTTTTTGTTTGCTTGTTTCCTGCTCTGCTGGATATTCCCCAAAAACCCAAGTATTTATTGATTTGGCTAGGAATCATTGTCCTTAACCCGGGATATTCAAGGACTCTGAAACTGTTCCTAATCCTGATTCCTTTGAATTGAGTGGTAAAATTAACTCTGGCACTAGGAAAAACAGAATTAAGACAATATTATGTGGAAATTTCTTTTTTTTTTTTCCTTTAATTTGTATACTTTTTTTTGGTATCATATTCTACCATTTTCAGCTTATAATCAGTTTGACTAATAATAAAGCTTAGAAGCATCTGGGTATAGACAAGAAAAACTGTGAAACATATTATAAAGACAGTATTTTTGTGACTAATTTTGTTTGCACTGCTTTCTGTTCCTGTATGTGGTCCAGACATAAAACACATACAGCTAAAATTCTTGTCTGTAGTCATAGTCCCTTGCAATATTGTTTTTCATGCGGGCTGAAAGACTGAACCTTCACTTTCAGAGGGACAATATCAGTTATTTAAAGGCAACATTTGTTCTATTTCTGCTTAATAAATAACTTATGCAAATTTCACAGCTATTTAAATCTCCCTCTTTGCAGACAGGGTTAGCAGCAGGATAGGTCCAAGCCATAAATGTATAGTAACTGAAAAAATCTCTATTTCAGTGAATATTTGTTTATCTTAAAGAGAGCCTGAGGGTGTCATCCCAAAGTGGCCAATAGTTCCATGATGAAGGTTTTCAACTAAGAAGGTAAAAGAATCACGGGATCTATTCCACGGGATTTCTGACACTGAAGGCAAATATACCTTCCTAATTCTAAAGGCAAATATACCCTCCAAATTAATCTTGCATATCTGGCCTATGTTTCTGCTATTATTATGCATAAGAGATCTTGGGTTTGCCCCTCTGCTGTACTGGGATATTTCTGAAATCTGATATATAGATAGATAGATAGATAGATAGACAGATATAGAGATTTTTTTTTTTTTCTTGTAGAGGAAAAGGAAAAGTATTTCCTGCCCGAGAATACATCCTTTTCTGTTTATTTAGCCTGGAGCACCAAGATCAGTATCTTCACCTATGTGATGTTGTACATGGCAGACAACTACTTTCGTGATGAACTAATTAAACATTAAATTACCAGGAAGACAACTGCAGTATTTCACTGGGACTGTTTTGATCACTTGTAGTTGCTTAGTTTCTTAGAGCTAAAGTTTTCTTATTAGTGGGCTCATTTGACAATTCCTTATAGAAAGAAGTTTAGCAACATGATATTTTATCTGGGGTCTGAGAAGAGACATATACTTTTCATTGACCTTGCTATTATAAAATGTACTGTGTTGGTACAGTGAGGTTTCATTTGATGGTGTTTCACTTACCCTTGAAGTTTGAACACTGCAATTTCTGCCTGTGGAATTTGGCACTGCAGTGGTCAGCCTGGAAGACTACTGTGTGAGGAGTTAGTGATCCACATAATGACTAATCACAGTGTGTGCTTCTGTATCATGGGTGCTACGTGACTGCTACTTAATCAAGGCATAGCTAATCAATAGTATAATTAATCAATGAACATACAGTCAATGCAAAATTATCCAATGTACATGTAGTTAATATGTACTTAATCAAAAGCATGCATATATTGTTTTGTCCACTTGAAATATTAGTTGCACTTCTTCAAGAACTGTAGCTTTATTAATGAGATAAGACTATTACACCGTAGGGACTCTCTAAAGCTAAATCAGCTTATCAGGTTTGATTGTTCTCAGTGACTGATGAAGCTGTACTGTGAGCAAGACTCTATAAGGACACTAGGAGTAAACTTAAGAATGGCAAACCTCACCATGGATGGCATCTGTGGAGCATGCCATATCCTGATCAGAGGTTCATCCAATGATGTATCATCTCAGGGTTCCCAGTATCTGAAAGGGATGTGAGGTTTTAATACTTGCTGTTGGGGTTTTAGTAAATAGTTATCTGTCTTGCACACATATGTATCTTTCTTATTGAGATGGGGCTGAACAAGCAACCTGGTGCAAACCAGACATTTTTAATGGGAAAGTTAGATACATTTAAAAAAAAAAAAAAAAAAAAAAAAAA
>JAOQGH010000001.1:190679298-190690332 GCA_025769975.1 Gallinago jamesoni | reverse complement strand
AAATTTAAAAAAAAAAAAAAAAAAAAAAAAAAAAAAGCAGCATTCTGTTTTGAGTATGGAGAGTATGGAATAGGTATTTGCTCTATACTCTTTCACACTGAGCAATCTAAAATATGTCAGCTACCACTGTCTGCACTAAATACAGGGACAATTCCCTAAGGAACAGCCTTCTGAGTCCTTTTTCTGATGACATACACTTTCCTTCATACCTAGCATGCTCCACTAGCCAGAAATTCCTTTTCCTCCCATTTAAAAAAATATATATTTTTTTTTTTCATTTAGTCAGTCTTGGTCATGCCTATTCTGTATGCACAGGAGAAACTTTAAGGTAATCATAGCACTATTAGAAAAAATACCAAACTCAGAAAAAGTATAGGGCCTAATCATTATGACACCAAACTAGGTGGGAGTGTTGATCTGCTTGAGGGTCGGAAGGCTTTACAGAGGGATCTGGACAGACTGGATCAATGGGCCAAGGTCAATGGGATGAGGTTTAATAAGGTCAAGTGCCGGGTCCTGCATTTTGGTCACAACAACTCCAGGCAATGCTACAGGCTTTGGGGAAGAGTGGCTAGAAATCTGCCCAGCAGAAAAGGACCTGGGAGTGTTGGTGGACAGTCGGCTTAACATGAGCCAGCAGTGTGCCCAGGTGGCCAAGAAGGCCAACAGCATCCTGGCTTGTATCAGGAATAGCATGGCCAGCAGGAGTGGGGAAGTTATCGTGCCTCTGTACTCGGCACTGGTGAGACCTCACCTGGAGTACTGTGTTCAGTTCTGGGCCCCTCACTACAGGAAGGACATTGAGGTGCTGGAGCGTGTCCAGAGGAGAGCCAACAAGCTGGTGAGGAGTTTAGAGAACAAGTCCTACGAGGAGAGGCTGAGGGAACTGGGCATGTTTAGTTTGGAGAAGAGGAGGCTGAGGGGGAATCTCATTGCCCTCTACAGCTACCTGAAAGGAGGTTTTAGAGAGGTGGGGGCTGGCCTCCTTTCCCAAGTGAATAATGACAGGACCAGAGGAAATGGTCTGAAGTTGCGGCAGGAGAGGTTTAGATTAGATATCAGGAAGAATTACTTCACTGAGAGAGTGGTCAGGCACTGGAACAGCCTGCCCAGGGAGGTGGTGGAGCCACCATCCCTGGAGGTATTTAAGAAATGTGTAGACATGGCTCTTCAGGGCGTGCTCTAGTACCCAAGATTATTGGTTTATGGGTGGGTGTGATGTGGTGGGGTGTTGGGTTTTTTCTCTCTCTTTTTTTTTTTTTTTTTTTTTTTTGTGGTTGGATGGTTGGACTCGGTGAGCTCAGAGGTCCCTTCCAACTATGATTCTGTGATTCTGTGATTCTGTGATTCTGTGATTCTACTTTAAATTTCTTTTCAACACTAAATGCTGGAAACCCTGTCTTTACATATTATTGATAGGAAGTATTTTTTTAAGATCTTGGAAGGTAGTCCTTGCCTAAGAATATTCTTCTGTCTAAATCTAAGTGTCCTTTATGATTATTACTGAAGCATGTAAGTGAAAGTAACATGAAAAGTTAGAGGGGAACAAGCAAAAAAATTGTTGCAAAGCACAAACTAACAGTCTCTGCATACCACTAATTTTATTACCAAAAATGTATTTTGGATCTTCCCATTTCAGACTGAATATTCAGAACTTTCCTTTCACCTCCAAATGCTTTAGCATAGAAGATAATGAACCCTTTGAGTGAATGAGGGCCGTGGAGCAACAAATGCAAAGAGGCAATAGACAAAGATATTAAAGGAAGGAAGTGAACTAATCCAAGTGTGAAGTTCCACAAATACTCCCCAAATCTTGTCTGCTGTAGCAATACATATTTTAAAACACAAAATGATCTATGTGTTTGAAGCCATCAGCGTTTCAGAACCACGGACAGCGTACTGGTATGGGCTTCAAAGGACAGTAAGAGTTTTAAATTATAAACTAAAATTTCACTGCATTTTCATATTACCTAGATTTTTTATCTTACTGGCTCATACTCCTAAATCATTGTTTAAAAACAAAAAACAACAACAACAGAAAAAAAAAAAAAAGAAAAAATAAATATAGCAAATTAAAAGTCTTTATGGGGACTTAATTTGATAGAGGACTGTCAAGGTCAATCAAGGCACAAACACTGTATTGTCAGTTCAGAATAATAGTAACACACTTAGTAACAGAAATTTTTCCATATCTTCCATGTGTCAAAAGAAAGCAAAAATATACCTGCTTAATGTGCGGAATGCTTTCCAGCAACATTCCAAACCCCCAAATCGACAGGAAATCTTAAGGTCATAAGAGAAGTGTCCTATAAAAATTGATGCATAATATTTTTGCCTTGCTAGGATATTTACTATCCTGTCAAAGTCATAGTATTGAAAAATCTAGGAATCTCACATTTTTGTATTGGACATATGATTTAGGGTTTCTTTGATGCCTATTTACTGTCAAATTCTGCTTCTCAAACCCTTGCTTTTCTTGTCCTTCTATTCTATTTTGAATATTGAATATATGTACGTGTGTAACTGGGACTGAGCTAGTTTGGATGTGAAAAAGATACTCAAAATTAAGTTTCATCACCAAAGGGCACAAATTTCTAATCTATTTGCTATGACAGAGTAATAAAATAATAATGCTTTCAGGGAGGTAAACAGCTGGACATATATGTTTACCTGCTTCTTTCCATGTCTCTCGTGTAGTTTCACACTACTGCTACTACACAGAGGATGCACTCACCCCTCCTGGGCATTCAACACTCTGCTCTAACGAACCCAGGTTTGCAGACCTACATTCCCTTGCTCACTGGGACCAGCACAATTATGCAATGTCATTCATTCTGGACATCTATGAAAACTTCCAGGTATGTACTCTATGGTTAATGCTTCCCCCATCTTTGGGATGCCACAATAAAGCTTTCTAGAGCCTAAAAGAATTGTCAGCTTTCTCAGCCCTCCTTGAAAGTTGTTACTGTGTGTGCCATCAAAACCTAAAAACTTCAAATTTATCACTTACTCTATCACAAAGGGAAACATGTTGCAAGGGGAAACCGTAAGTCTATAAAAGGAACTACTTGCAGGAAAATCCCATCCTTTGTCATCCTCATTCTACTGTGTCTTTACTTCCTCCACTTCTTGGCCTTGTGCCTCTCAGTTTCAGGATGGATGCTGGAAAAATATCTATGTAAAGTTGCTGTTTCCTTTCTTAGGCTCAGTCTTTCAGTCACATTGAGCTGGTCAAAGGGAAGGAAAGGCTGAACACTTGCTTGTCCAATACCTGTATTGAGCAGAAGAGCCTCCAGGTCTGGGATTGTTACTACCAGTGGATTCCTCACTCTTTGTCAGATCAGCACCTTTCTGTCCAAGCTGGAGGCAAAAGGAAATTGAAAAGCTTGAAGATAACCTAGCAAGAAAAATGTTGCTCGCAAAGCAAAATGGAACCTATAGTTTTATAAGAACATATGCAACCATTTGTAAGGTCTTCTATCATCAAAGAATATAACTATGTATAGAAACAGACACTCCTTGTAATACACAGTTCAGAGGATAGGATAGACTTATTTTCTGGTCCCTTGCACCTGCAAAAGGCAATGCATATTTCAATGTCCATTAATACTTCTCTGCAGGCTTTCCATATCCTTTAAGTGGAAATAAAAACCCAATAACAACAACAACAAAAAAACCCCACCCTGGGATACACTCATATCTTGCTTTTTTTTATGGTAAACTTCACAAACCTCACTCAGAGAACTTAAATGCAAAGCATGGTATGAAATAATATTTTCAAAGACTAGTTTTTCCTCCTGTAGAGAGTATTTAGAAGAAGTGAAAGAGAGCTCACGGTGACAGAATTTGCCATCAATTGAGAATTTTTCCCCTCAGACATCTCTGATCTTTATTCCTGACTGACTGACTGCTCTGCATTCTCAAATGTCATTTTCTATGATCAACACTCAAAAGCTAGTAAATTCATATCAAATTTTAGGACTAAATGTATTTCTCACAATGTGTTAAAATACATTTTCTCTTCCTCTTAGAGTGATTTTTGACATTGTGTCTGCAATTTAGCAAACACAGACTGTGTGTGCACCTATACACCTGTAAATACTGTTCCCTTGATCAGAAAGCTATAAAATGTTCCATCTAAAAGCTTCTATCAAAAAAGAACCATGAACGCATTCACCTTTAAAACTTTATCTTTCTTCATTATTACTAATAATGTATTATTATTGGTGGTGGTCATCTTAGAGAGAGATTTTTTTTCCAGCTTTCTTTTGTAACCTTTCATCCATCATACCAGAGAGACTTCTAAATTCTGAGATGTTTTCTCTAAAATGCTAATAACAGCAGTCCATCCCTCTAGAGGTTATAGGAAACTTTTAACAGTGCTTTGCTTTATTCTTTATTCTGCAAACTTTAAAAATAACATGTCTGAATAAAATGCTAAAGTAGTCTTTGTGATAATGCATCCACACACCTGCCTCTTCCTTAAGCCATGGATATTTTCAGTGCTACTTAATAGTACTATATGCATTCATTTGGAACTTGCCTGCTTTCAAGACACAGAATATACATATACATTCACTGTCTAAAGTTTTTCAGATCCACTGTAGACCTACATTTCTGATCTAAATGGATATAATTACATAGCATTTTTGACATTTCAAGTAAAAATATTTAGTTTATTCAATGCATACCATATTTTTCCAATGTCGTATTAGGCAAAATCATTCCCTACTTTCAGAGGAAAGGCTCAAAGCTCTGGTTGTGGGTTAACATTGGTGCACTGCCAGGTGCCCACCAAGCCATTCTCTTGCTCCTCCTCTTCAATAGGACAGGGAGAGAAGATAAGATGGAAAAAGCTCATGGGCTGAGATAAAGACAATGAGATCACAGGCAAACCAGACTCAACTTGGGGAAGATTAATTTCATATTTTGCCAATTAAAAATAGAATATGATAGTAAGGGAAAAAAAAAAAACAACCCAACAAAATCAGCAGCTCATAACACTTTGTCCCTGCTGCTCCTTCTTCATCACACCGTTCCCTGATCCAGCACAGAGATCCTACCATGAGATACAGTCCTTCATGAACTGCTCCAGCATTGGTCCCTTCCATGCAGTACAGGCCTTCAGGAACAGACTGCTCCAGTGTAGGCTCTCCAAGGGCTGCAGTTCCTGCCAGAAAACCTGCTTCAGCATGGGATCCTCCTGACAGGTGCCTGCTCCAGCATGGGCTCTCCACAGGCTGCAGCTTCCTCCAGGCCTCTCCACCTGCTTCAGTGTGGGATTCTCCACGGGCTGCAGAATGGCTCTCTGCTCCACCGTGTTCCTCCATGGGCTGCAGGGGTACAACCTGCTTTACCATGGTCTTCTCCATAGGCTGCAGAGTAATTTAGCTGCTCCAGCACCTGGACCACCTCTTCCCCCTCCTTCTTCACTGGCCTTGGTGTCTGCAGGGATGTTTCTTTCCCATTTTTCTCGCTCCTCTCTCTGATAGCTGCTGCACAGTGTTTTTTGCTGTTTCTTAAATATGCTATCACAGAGGCACCACCAGCATCACGGATGGGCTCAGCTTTGGACAGTGGTGGGTCCACTGGATCTGGCTTGCACTGCCTACGTCTGACATAGGGGGAGCTCCCAGTGTCTTCTAACAGAGAATACCCTTGCAGCCCTCCATCACCCAAACCTTGCCAGGTAAAACAAATACAGCTCTCTGAGCTGGATCCAGTTTTCTACCTGAAGTATTGTAAAACCAGAACAACTCAAATGGACTCAGCTTTTGCCTCTTTTACATAATAATTACCTGTAAGGAAATATCTGATCCTCTTTTACTGTAATTCATACTTTCTTCTTCCCAAAGTTTTCACCTTTCAAAGCACTTTATGGATCTACTTCCTCTAACACCCTTAGAATTATATCTATCACATATCCTTTCTTAATTGCTTCTTTTAAAATAAATACTAGATTTTAATAGCTTCTCATAGCAATATAGGCCATAAACTCTTCACTATTCCATGTGACATCTTTTGTGTCACTTCTGATTCTTCATTATTTCCTGCAATGTGGTGACCAGCATTGTGTATAACATCCTTCATTTTGAAACATGCTCATATATATTACAAAGGCTCACATGGCTTTCATTAAACCAGAACTGGTAAGAGAAGTCCTGCTTTCCACTATAGCTCTTTCTATCCAGCCTCAGCTTCTGCAGAGAGATTGTTAGCTGTTCGTGTAACATTCTGAGCCTGGGGAAACTGCAGTGAAGCAGTAATATACCTCCTGGATCTATCTTTTCCTAGGCAGGATTTTGTGAATCCCCTCTGAAGGAGAGAAAAATGCATCATTTGGCCAATCCTTGTGCACTTGGGTAAAGCTCTCACCCTTTCCCTATATCCTGTCATCTTTCACTTCAGCTATTCTTTGTGATATAGAATCATAGAATGGTTAGATTTGGAAGGGACCTCAAAGATCATTGAGTTCCAACCCCCCTGCCATGGGCAGGGACACCTCCCACTAGAGCAACTGAAATCTTAAGAAAAAATAAAATTAAAATAACAATTTAAAATAAAGCATTGTCTCTCAGAACTATACAATTCACCTCTTCTCCTTTTCAGTCTGTGTTAACTTACTGTTATAACTTTGGCAGCTATTTACAAAAGTTTTCATCACTGGTAATGTATTTAGTAACCCCATATATGATCCTTTCACACAGCACAGTATGAAAGGACTTCTTGATGTCCATATAGATTATATCTCTTTCCTGATTCTTGTCATGTCTTATCATCATTTACTGTAAGAAGTTAATCAGGTTTCTTGAGCCAGCCCTTCTTTTCATAAATTCATTTGTCTGGTTTCTACCTCTTTTTGTGAAATGGATTCAAGGACTAAAACATAGAAAAATAGAAAATGTCAATATGAGAAAAACAACAGCAACAGCAAAACCCCACAGATGATTACAGGAGAAATAGAAAAGTTTAGAAGTGTATTCAATCAGTTCATCTAATGCCGTACTGAAGGGGCTAGAGACCCCTAACTTCTAGACCGTGCAGGCTTGCAAAATCATCTTCAGCTGGTGAGAAGGCTATAGGAATGCCCTTGATAATCATCCTACTTCCAACTTTTAGGCTGCAGCTGTTGCAAGCATATCAATAAGGATGTCTTTCTCTCAACATCTGTTGCCTAATATTGTAAGAAATCTTATAGGAAATGTCTGTATATTATTTATATTCAGGTTGAATTTAAATCTTTTCTACTTCTCCACGTTGTATTTTGGGGAGCAGATTCTCATTCAATTTTCATGAATATCTGTAATTCTGGTATTTGCTACCATATAAGCATTTGTTTTTGCAAATATCATTCCAAAATAGAAGTACGTGTATGCTTATATGTACTCTATATTCTACAGAAAGGAGGATGTAACTATAACTATATGTACAACATATATAGTCTTAATTCACCTCCTTCTTGTTCTTACTCTCGTTACCATCCTGACAGATACTTTTCATTGTTTTTTCTCAGTTTCTTTCTTCATTAATATCTTCTCAATTAATATCTTCTCAATCTCAAGTAGTTGCTTTGGTCTTCCAATCCAATGTGTGTTCATATGCCTGTTTAACCAAGTACTTTTCATAATTTGTATTACAGACAATTTTCTCCTGTTCCTTTCACCATGTAAGTATTTCAAAAGCATTAATAAAGTTTCACAGAATACCTGTGAGTTTAGATTGTAGGGTCAACTTCATTTTACAGCTGCAGAACACAACTTTCAAAAGCCTGTGCTAAAATGACTGTGTTTTCACACATTTTGAATGCTTTGATTTTCAAAGCAGATCTTGGGGATCCTCTTTTCAGCTACTTGACAAATTCACTTAGTTTAATAGAGGAACAAGTGTACTGCATCCATGGAATTCATACCAAGTTCTCTCTGATCAGCTTCAAAAGAGATCACACAATATGTAGTCTTGTCTTTCGTGAAGTCCATCTGCTTGTGACCTAAACCTCCCAACTCAGTTCTGCAGACTATGGCTCAATGTATTTCAGTCTAGATCTACTTTCCCAGACTCTGAGCTCTACAAGCATGTCTTTGAAGGGGTGTTGACTCCAGAATGACAGTATTTCTTTCTATATAGTCATCTGTTTGCAGCACTTTATCTTTAGTTCTCTGGTTTCATCCTCATCAGCCTGGTCCTAAAGTACTAGGGTTTTCAGCACAACAAAGTCCTGATACATTTATGAGGGTTTTAGACAAAGATTGGAATAAGTGTGAGTTTTGGAAAAAAGAGTTTGCAAGTAAAATTAAACATGTAATTTAAATATATTCGAGGATATCATATGCAAAATGTACGTATTAGAGTACTGTTCAGCCAGAAAGCTTCTGACCATATATTCACATGGCATCCTCACCTTGGACACTGCATCAGTGCTGGAATTCTTTTATTCTGTTTCCTCCCAACCCCGGTATAGGTGGAGCTCCTGCTTTAATTCAATGTAAAGGCAACTTGGATAACTTTTCTGTGAGATTAATATCTCTGCTATTCAGAATCTTTTCCAAGTTTCTCCTACCATCCCTGTCCAGGAAGGAAATACTGCTATTTCAGTTTCAGTTTTATCTTCTCTATTATGATCAATACACAACCTTAAAATCTTTTAAGGTTCCATACATCATGAGAAGTCCATGAAAAGACTTGTACATCAGATCATTTAAATCTGAATCCTCCATTATGACCTCTGTTTTTTTATAAAAAAGAGTTTCAGATATAGAAATAAAACTTTATCCAGAGAAGACTCTTAAGACTTCCTTCTCTCTGGTCCCTTCCCCTCACTCCTTCAGACACACATTTTTGAACACACTAAATGAGAAATTTTGGTGACACAAGGCCAGATTCACAGAGTTCGTATCTGGATGCTCAGACTCCAGGGCTAACTTCAACTGACAACTGGAGAGCAAAACAGTAGAAAGATTTAGGCTAAAATTTCCAAGTTCTCTCTCATTATGAATGCTCATTTTGAGATCTCAAGGATTTCCTTCTTTCCTTCCTTGAGCTGGACCCAGAATACTGTGCAGAGTGCCTCCATCTCTAGACAATCAGTAGGAGGAGAGAAGCACCCCCACGAACCACTTAATAAACCCCTAGGGAGTCACCTGAACCTAGCTGATATCTCAAATGCTGGAGTTTGCCTGAGTCTTACGTTCCCCAGAGTGTAATTGCCCAGGAAAATTCTGAAAAATGGAACCTCTGTCCCCAGTTGATTATAAGACACCTTTACCAAAGAACTGAGAGAGCTTGTATGTGGGGTTTTTTTACATTTTGTGGAATGGTTGTGAATGCCGTATGAACAGTGTCATGTTCTCTTTTATAATTCACTCTCTATGGCTCCAAGGGTTTTTCACTTCTGCAGTAATCCCTGCAGGTATACAATTCACAGCAGAAACAAGAAATTCCTACCGAGTGTAAACTAGTGTTTAGGGAGCTCTTGCAATAGTTAGAGAAACCTCTGTTCCATCTCCAAAGGAACTTTTGAGAGAACTTCAGCATTTTTAGGTTTAAATCTTTCTTATGCTGGCAAACTACCAGGAATAACCATAAACCAAAGAAGGCCCCATGTAATATAACAAATTTCAAGTCTTAAGTCCAAAATCCTAGCAATTCTTAAAAATAGTAGTTTGGAATTTTTAATCACAATAAAGAAATTCTCCCACTTGTTTTAATTTAAAGAAACGACTTAGTGGTGTTACCTGAGATTTAAAGAACATACAAACCTATATGGCCTAAAGCTACCATCGTGTAGAAAATTCCAGCCCAAATAATTAAAGTTTCAACACAAATGACAGAAGATAATGGGAAGTGTCTGGTAACCTAGCTAAATATATGTCTAATTACAGACAGTGATGATGGTCTTTCCTGTAATGTACTTACATTTTTCACTAAAAGAGTAGATTTTTTTTCTCCATTCCTTTTCAGTTACTGCTATATGTTAACCCATCTGCTTTTTTTGTGTGCTCTTTCTTCCTTCAATTCCGTTATCCTCGGCTTTGATGATTGTATGGCAAAGCCTGTGATCCTATGTGGAGAATTACTGATCGATACTGAAGTGGTCATGAAATGAAACTAAGGTGATTGATCATTGTTAAGAAACATTGATCCTTAATTTTAACATTATATCCTTACCATTATCCTTAATATATGAAATAATTTAAGTTTCTAACTTAGTTATTTAAAGTGTTATACCTTTGTCTCATTGCTGTCCATTTGGAAATCTTCTGAAGCATAGATTTTATGGTGATTGATAACCTACACTTGACTCTGTACTAATCCACCTGAAGGAAGGAGCCAGTTCCTGATCTTTTCACTGACAGCCAGTCTGTCCTGTGATTATTTCCTGAGGTGACTGCTCAGAGTTTACCAGCTACTGCACATAATTGTTACTTCAGTTACCTGTATTGTAGGCTTGCTTTTTTGACATTTTTTTCCATTCTTTGGTGATATACCCATTAAGTGGTTACTACTTCCATTCAATTTTTAATTCAAAAATCCAAATAACAGCTCATTAAAGACAAAAACAGTCCTTTACATAGTACTTTATTGGACGAAGCTTTAAATATATGCAAGCTGTATCAAGGTCATAATATAATACAATACTAATAACAATATTACATATAATTACAGGATTAATTATTCTATATAGTAATATAATATGTAGTAATATGCTATACATCATACAGCATATATTATATATTGAATATTATAATATAGACATTTAATAATTTAGAAAAATTCGTGACAACTATTACAGAAAAATTCTTGTGATTTTTTTCAGCCAGATAATGTTTTCTCATTTCAGTATCACAGAATCACAGAATCACAGACTCACCTAGGTTGGAAGGGACCTTTTAAGATCATCTAGTCCAACCAATAAAAAAACCAAACAAAAAAAACCCACCACCACATCCACACCACACAAACCACCCAACACTAATCCATATCCCCGAGCACCATGTCAACTCGTCTCTTGAATACCTCCAGGGATGGTGCCTCAAC
>JAOQGH010000001.1:190658267-190679198 GCA_025769975.1 Gallinago jamesoni | reverse complement strand
CTACTCACCACACTGTTCTTGATACAGGCCAGGATGCTGTTGGCCTTTTTGGCCACCTGGGCACACTGCTGGCTCATCGACAGCCAACAGTTGACCAATATCACCAAAGTTCCAGTGTCAATGTCATGAAGAACTGAAGACAGCCGTGTTTTCAAGACTACATCTTTGGCTGCATAGTTTACTATCTCTCTGGCCCTTAATTCTTACATATAGCAGTGTTCAAATACAAAGAAATTGTTATCATTCAGTTTGAACCTTCTTTGCTAGTTAAATTTTCCCATAATAGATTGCATGAATTGCATTAGCAAAGTGTACTCTTCATCCCATTTGGAATCTTCAGAGTTTTGAAAGCTCTATTCATAGACATCACATATTCAACTTTCTCAATGCTTTTCATCTTACAGGTATGTTCATACTGCACAGGACTTTTTACAAAGCCTGACTTGTACAAAGCTTTGCATTTGTTACATCCAAACATTTTGGCCAGCTGTGTTATCTAATCTGTATTTCTGTCTAGTTCTTTCAGCTGGCTGAGCTGAATTCTGTTAGATTCAGTTAATGCGCGCTGTGAAAAAAAGGTTCTTTTCTGCTATTACCACTAGTTTTTCATGTTTCACTCACTTACTTGAAAAGTTAAATATTTCTCCTTCTCTCAGAAATATTTTCTCCTTTTTTGATATTTTCAGTCAAAATCCTTATTACAAAATATTACGTCAGTTATGTCTGTCAGCACATATGTTAGAGGCTTTCTTGGCAGTAGGTAACATAATTGTCATTCTCAGAATTGTTGCCTGATTTAATGCATATTCAGAGATACCAGTCTTCTGTAATTGACTTCAAGGATATATGTTATTGTGGTAGACTTTTGAAGCCGCTTGAGATAGTCTACATGCTGGAATTATATGTAGAATATCTACTAGCATTCAGAAGTTTTACAAACATTTTACGTGTTAAACAATGTGTTGAAATGCTTATGAATTTGGTATCATCATCATAAATCAGAGGTTTATCAGAGTAATGTAGCAACATGGGGAAGATGTTACCCACATTTTCTATAAAGGAACTGAGGCAAATGATGAAGAAATAGCTTGCAGTGAAATTTGCTGTATGCCAGAAAATGACATTATATCTCCTGCCACAGAATCTTTCTGTTCCTCTTCTACACAGGACATATAAATATTAAATGTATACTTAACACCTAGCCATATATGCAATATTCGAGTTAGACCTAGAATAAATAAGCCCCCCAAGATGATGCTAGGCCATATATGTCACAATGGTACTGTGTTTGAGAATAAATTAAAGCTGTCTTCACATATCATGGGTTGATCACATTGGGATTTCTTCCCAAATCCAATTGACCTGTCAGTGAACTCAATTCACATCTTTTTCAGAGTGCTAGGAAACTTTGCCTTCACTCTTTCTGTATGAATATGCATTATTTTACCAGAAACTTTGTAAAGATCAGAACAGGGAAAGAATCCCTCTTCATTGCTTACTGAGGTATTTTTTATTTTGATTTTGTTCTTGCTGGGTACAAATTCAAGAACACCTGTGTTAAATGGAATGCAATAATAGCACAGATCTGGAGCAGTGTGCCCTCAGTGTTCTCTGAGGTGGGTTCTTCTATCAAGTTCAAGAGCTACTGCACAGCACAGCAGAGCCTGACATGAACCCAGACAGACTCAAGCAGAATTTCCCTGAATTGGAATGATCTGCAGGTATCTCTTTATATTCTGACAACTCAGAAAAAAATCTGACCAAATATGCTTGCAGATTTTTCCAATCAGACTCTACTGTGGATATATAGCAGCTAAGGCCACTATTTCTTTAAACAGGATGCATTCAAGCAATATATTCCAGGATAAGTTCTTGATTTGGTTTGTGCTTTGATAGTTTTTGTTCAGATAACGTGTGGAATTATTTATTTGTGTATATTCCTCTTTCAAGGTCAGCCTGACATGCAGGGGAATGTTATTTAATTACAGCTCTGAATTGCATAGGTGGACACCTAAATAAAACATCAGGATTATGACTCCAGATCATTGCAGCAATGAGGGCAATCATCACATTTATGCCAAAGTACTGGTTTATATATCTTGGTGTTGAATGTGGATCTTCATTTTCAGTTATTTAGTAGCTAAAATGTTAATTTTTCTTCCTCTTTCTCCTCCTACAATTATTTAAAGACATACAACATATTCTTCAAGGATATATGTTTTTAAAGGTAACACTGCTTGTTGACTAGGGCAAAAGATGAATAAAAAATATTGTTTTCTGCCAACTTATCCCTAGTCCCCACAGCAATCTAGACTATTTACATAGTTGTTTAGAGATCCTTCTGTGCTATGCATTATACAAAACCAAACAAAAAGGTAGTTCCCCTGAGACTACTTTTAATCTGCTTCTAAGGTGAAAAAGCAACACATGAATAAACGTATCAGCAGTTACATTCAAAATTGTTAGTACAGTAATCATTTATCTGTGGCCATAAGTTTTCTTTTTTCATTCTTAAGTGTTTTAAGAATGTCAATAAGCAGAGTCACATTTTCTCCAAAAAGAAATTTATATGTGGAAAATTTGACTGACCAATATTCGCACTCATCCACATAAAAGCCTCACTAGCCCTTTAAAAAAAATAAATAATTAATTAATTAAATTATTTCCCCAAGGGTTCAGGGTTACTCCATAAGGGTTTCATTAATGGAAGGCATCAAAATAGCAGGTGCATTCACCTTCTGTGAGGATGCATCATGCAGCCTGCAATGTTCAGTTCTATAGCCTTGCAATGGCAAGAACAGCATCAGTATCAGGCGGACCACCCAGTCCTGATCGTTCTTGCAACCAGTTCCCTTAAAACAAGGTCCCTGGTCTGCTTGGTTTAGGATAATGCAGAGGTGCAGAAATGATGGTGATTCAAATGTTAAATCTAGCATTAGACTTTCAGACTTATTTCAGACTAACTTTCTTATTCAAGTTAGGTAAATGTAATCTTTGTACATAACACACATTAATTAAATGAGAAAATACAGGATTCTTACTACAAACATTAAAGAATAGTGCTATGGCTGCATAAAATGAAATGTATGTAGTTATATGTCTCAGTCTTGCAACATCTTGAATTTAAATATCATATTTTATATACAGTACAAGTCTATTTTATTGTATCAGAAAAGTCTACTAAGATTTTGACCTGTTTCCCTCTTTCATGCTGTTTTCCTCTTCATATAATGCTGCAGTCTATATAGTCTGTAACAATATATATACACATGTATTTTTCATTTTGAGTCACTGAGAAAACGAAATTACATTTGGTCTACTAAATATGTTGTCATCTAAATAGCAGCTTCATTAAAGTTCATTATAAACATTACTTTATAAACATTATAAACAAATATTACTTTTACTATTTAGAATTTATCGTAATGCTGACTACTGTTTATTTAGGTCCAGTAGAATATCTGTACTCTTTATTATGTGCAGACTGAACCTTACAATTATATTGCACCAAGATCTGAATATGCAGCAGTAAGATTTGTAAACTGTTTTGCATTTCCTAAAGGGTAGTCACAGCACAGAAGTACTGCTAAAATTAACACATGAAAACTTAGTATGAATGAGAAACAAATGAACTGAAAATACAGGGAGAAATAAGGTAACAAAGGATTAATAAACTATATCTCCAATATCCTCAAATAATGAGAGATGCATTGCATCAATCCTACAAATAAAACTTGTTATTAAACTTTACAATAGGGCCTAAGTTCCGAGCATCTACTGAACTGGACATAACGCAAATGAAGGTAAAAGACAGATGTTACAATTTCTCTCACCCAAGAGGTATAACATTAAATAAAAAAAAAATAAATGTACAGCAGTAGAGTGTATCAGAAAAGGTATTTGCAGAGGCTCAGGAAATATTAATGCTATTGTATAATGTACTCATGAGATTTCACCTGGAAACTCCATAAAGTTCTAGTTACCTTCACTGGGAAAAAAAAAAAAAAAGAGAAGTTAAAATTCTAACAGTAGCAGAGAATTTCATAGTATGAACAGGGAAATGAGAAAGGTTGACTCAAAAAGAATTACTTGCTCACTTTACCAAAATGAAGGCTGGGATGTGGAGGGGAATTATGACTGATTTTTTTACATAACGAAGGGATGGTGTAGGAAGATGAGGTAGGATGGTGTCGGAAGAAAAGAGAATCAGCGGGAAGTAGAACTACATAAGCTGCAAGATAGACTAACACAAGAAAAAATTGGTATAAACCAGCCAGAAATAAATTCAGGTTGAAAGTGTGAGGAAGAATTTTGATATGACAGCTGAGAGGTTCTGGAACAAGTGACTGGCTGACATGGTGGAAACAGAGAAACCCATATCTAGTTTCAGATGGCCCTTATTAGGATGGCATCCTGAGAGCAGTTTGAATCAAAGCCCAGGGCTCTCTTGCAGCTGTCCACTTACATTGGTTCAAGGAGTTAACATTGAGTTTCATAGCAATGAACACTGATGAAAGGACAGTTCAGAAACATGGAAAAATGTTGTCGTTAAACCCCAGCACTACACTGTAAATCTAACAGAAATTAGAATAGGCTTGTTTGAGTTTCAGTTCAGCTCTTGATCTCTACATTGAAATTCCAGTGACATTCAAAACAGCTGACATGGTAGAGTGAGTTCCGACACATGAAGAAAATCACAGTACTCATGTGCTGTAGTCTTTTTTTTCTACTAATTGACTTTCATAAACTATATTGTAGAGTGTGTTTGCTCTTAATCCCTGAAATTTGACAGGGTATAGATTTTTATAGAGACAATCACCATGGTATCCCAACACTTTCTATATTGGAACCCTTCAACACTTGGCTTGATTAAAAACTGGATTTCCAGAAAAGTGTCAATACCTTTATGCTGATTTTTACTGTGTAAAAATTCTCATCTAGAAAAACAAAACACAACTTTAAATAATATAGTAGGTAACATTCAAGTGACACACACCTTCCACACTCTCTTTGTTTCTGCAATTAAAAGAATTGAGCTAGACAAGACCCTCAACTGTATATTCCAGAACATCTACCAAAATGTTAAATACAAGCTGGGAAGAAAATACTGTCAGCAGCTTCTTGCTATGGCTGAATGAATACAGTCTAAGGTCAAAACCCATTCCCAATACAAAGCCAAAGCTGTGGAAGATATATCTGAACTGAAGAAAATAATCTCATCAACTATGCTAAATATATTAGTTGTGCTCCTTAATCTTGAAGAAAAGGTCATTAGCTAGATTTTGTTCTGTTAATAGCTGCAGGATGACTCAGAATAAACTGGAAAAAAACTAAAGCAGCACGTGTAATAGGTCTGAGAGCTATGTGTATGGATCTGTTCAGAGGGGGTGACTTGCACTGCACAGCACAAATACGGATGGTGCAACCTCTTCTTGAGTGCTGCAACATCTAAGGGTACTGCCAATCTGAACAGACATCAGGTGACACAGGAGCAATAAGACTGAATGTAAGACCAGGGACCAGTAATCACCTGCGCACGCTGCCTTCCGTGCTAAGAGAAATTTGGTTGATATTGTGAAATGATTTATTTCCTTCCCTTGGAGGTCTTGATGATGCCAAGGCTTTGCAGATAGTAAGGAACAGGCAGAAATAATGTTATATATATACACCACAACCACTCAAAAGGTCATATCATATGATTCAGATGTATAGTCTTTCCTAAATGGGAATTTCCCAATTTCTTAATTATTTTTTACACATTTCCCCAAGAAAGGGATTAATTAGCATCTCTGCTACAAACAGAGCTATTCATGTACATCTTTGTTTCAGTAAATGTCTGGCCTAATTCAACAAATATGTTATTGAACGGTCAGCTACAGGACTGGTATGAAAACCTGTATTTCACACAATATGATGCTTCTACAAAAGTATAAGCTATAAGCTATAAGCTTTCTTCTATCCTTGATGCAGAAGAGTACTACTTTGTTCCACAACCAGCCTATGTCTGCATGTCATTTGCATTTTTTCATAGAATCATAGAATAATTTGTGTTGGAAGGGACCTTTTAAGGTCATTTAGTCCACCTCCCCTGCAAGAAGCAGGGATATCTCCAACTGTTCATAGATCAGGTTGCTCAGAGCCCCATCCTACCTGGTCTTGAATGTTTACAGAGATGGCGCATCTATCACATCTCTAGGCAACATGTTCCAGTGTTTCACCACCCTCATTGTAAAAATGTCTTCCTTATATCTAGTCTAAATCTATAGATAAGCTTCCTATTCAACTATTTGCATTGACAGAAGAGACTAAGTACTGGGAAAATAGGAGAAATTGTTTTTTAAAATAACCAGAGGGTAACCCTGATCATATAGTATAAATATCTTTGGTTTGTGACTCACCCAGAGAAAAGGTCTGTCGTGTTTTAACCCTGGTAGGCAGCTAAGCCCCACACAGCCACTTGCTCACTCCCCCATAGTGGGATAGGGAAGAGAAATGCAAGGGTAAAAGTGAGAAAACTTGTGGGTTGAGATAAAGACAGTTTAATAAGTAAAGCAAAAGCCGCACACATGAGCCAAGTAAATTAAGGAATTTATTCACTACTTCCCATGGCAGGCAGGTGTTTGGCCATCTCCAGGAAAGCAGGGCTCCATCATGCATAATGATTACTTGGGAAGACAAATAATACTGAATGTCCCCTCTTTTCCTCCTTTTTCCTCCAGCTTTTATTCCTGAGTGTGATATCACATGGCAAGGGACATCTTTTTGGTCCATTGGGGTCAGCTGTCCCAGCTGTGTCTCCTCACAACTCCTTGTGCACTCCCATGCTACTTACTCACTGGCAGGGCAATGTGAGGAGCAGAAAAAACCTTAATGCTCAGCAGTAACTAAAACATCACTCTGTTATCAAGACTGTTTCCATCACAAATCCAAAACACAGCTCCATACAAGCTACTATGAAAATTAACTCTAACCCAGCCAAAACCAGTACACAGAGAAAGAAATCTCCAGGGAAAGCACTGAATATTTTATTCAATGGTATTTTCTCTCTCCAAAGTCCACTTTTCTAGGCTTCTTAGGAGTATCTTCACAGAACCACAAAATGATATGGGTTTGGAAGGGACCTCTGGAGATCATCTCGTCCAACCCCAGTGCCAAAGCAGGTCCACCCAGAGCAGGTTGCACAGGAATCTGGGTGAGTTTTGAATGTCTCAAGAGAAGGAGACTCCACCACCTCCCTGGGCAGCCTGTTCCAGTGCTCTGCCACCCTCAAAGTAAAGAAGTTCTTTCTCATGTTTAGTTGAAAATTTCTATGTTAAAGTTTGTGCCCATTACTTCTTGTCCTATCCCTGGGCACCAATAAAAGAAGATTGGCCCCATCTTCTTGACACCCTCCCTTTAAGCATTTATAACCATTGATCAGATCCCCCCTCAGCCTTCTCTTCTCTAGACTAAAAAGACCCAAGTCCCTCAGCCTCTCCTCCTAAGAGAGATGCTCCAGGTCCCTAATCATCTTTGTAGCCCTCTGCTGTACCTCCTCCAGCAGTTGCCTGTCCTTCTTGAACTGGGGAGTGCAGAACTGGACACAGTGCTCCAGATGGAGCCTCACCAGGGCAGAGTAGAGGGGCAGGATGACCTCCCTCGACCTGCTGGCCATGCTCTTCTTGATGCATCCCAGGATGCCATTGGCCTTCTTGGCCACAAGGGCACATTGCTGGCTCATGGTCATCTTATTGTCTACCAGGACTCCCACGACTTTCTCCTCAGAGCTGCTCTTCAGCAGGTCAGCCCCCAACCTGTACTGGTCCTTGGGGTTATTTCTCCCCAGGTGCAGCACCATACACTTGCCTTTGTTGAAGTTCATCAGGTTCCTCTCTGCCCAACTCTCCAGCCTGTCCAGGTCTCACTGTATGGTGTCACAGCCTTCTGGTGTGTCAGCCACACCTCCCAGTTTTGTATTGTTAACTTGCTAAGGTTACATTCCATCCCTTTATCCAGGTCATTGATGAATTTCCTGAAGAGGACTGGACCCAGTACTGACACCTGGGGAACACCACTTTTTATGAACCTCCAACTAGATTCTGTGTCCCTAATCACAACCCTCTGAGCAATGTTCTTCAGCCAGTTTTCAATCCACCTCACTGTCCATTCTTCTAAACCACTCTTCCTAAGCTTACCTATGAGGATATCTTCTAGCCTTTAAGTTATTGAGCAAAAGAAAAATCACCTTCTTGTTCTGCCTAATGCAGGTATTACTCAAAAAATGTGTTTACTTTGCTACAGAACATTCCATTTCACCTGATTATTTTATTTTTAAGGTTTAAACAAGTAATTTAGGTATTTTAATATTCTTCACTGGAAGCTCTGAAAATGTCAACTATTTGTAACTGCTTGCTACAGACCTACTTTTTTTAACTGGGGATCTCATTCAGTCGTACCTCACCCTGGATGCTTCAAATGGCCAGAAAAATTTAAATGGAACCAGTTTTCAGTACAGAATGTAATTCTATCAAGGTTAAAACCTTGTGAAAACATTTTTACAGGGATCTTTTTAGGAGGATTAATAATGAAGGGAAGAAAATCTGACAGAACAAGAGCATGAATTAAACCTTTCCTATACCTCTTCCTCATTGTTTTAGTTAGTTAATCTGTCTGTAGACAAATTCAGTGGTCAGATTCAAACATAAGCCCAGATCTCTTGTTATTTAAAGCAAAAAATCAGACTTTATTGTGGTCCCTGTGGTCCCCCCGCTGATAAGTCAGGTCCCATACATTTCTGCAAAGAGACAAGATCACATGGAAATTCAAGGATCTCCCTGTGAAAATCACTGTGAAAAACTCTTAGTCTCTTCTTTTCCACGTCAAGGATCCTGGGGAGGTCTGTGGATATTTTTGTACCAGTGTAGTTATTTAGGACAAGGACAACTCAAAACACTTCTTTTCCAAAACTTGCTCTATCCTGTGACAGCTGCTGACCTAGTGACAGTTACTGGCAATGGCTTAAGCACAAAAGTGTCACTGTGAGGTAAGAATTGTTTGAAAAGTCATCATTTGTTGGTTATTTTTTTCCAACTACAGTAATTTTTTGTTGTTGTTGCTATATTCTGTTTAGCAGAACCCAGTGACCAAGTGATAAAATGGCAGTTGAAATTCAATAGCAATGTGAGAAGTAATGCAAGCAGGAAAAAATGTTTTTATTGATAGATGCTGAGGACTCCAAGTCAGACATGATCACTAAGAAAAAACTATGAGAACTATTGTCGATAGTCATCTAAAAATCTCAAGAAAATACTAAACCAGCAGTGTAGGTAGTAACTGGATGTTCGGAGTCATTCCAGAGAAAACTAAGAACAACCCACGAGAAATAATTTTATTGCCTTTTGAACCCACACATATTCCATATTGGAATATTTCATAAAGTTCTGGTCAAATGATGAGTACACTAGAAGACGAACAGAGCTATAGAAGGGTTTACACATGATGCTTTTGACACCATCTCCCATAAAATTCTCACCAAAAAAAGTTGATGATGAATGGGCTGCATGAATAGACAGTGAGATGGATTTAAAACTGTCTGAATACCCAGGCTTAGGGGTTGCTGATCCATGGCACGAAGTCTAGTTGGAGGCCAGTAACTAGCAATGTACTCCAGGGGTCAATACTGGGTCAGATCCTGCTTAACATCTTCATTAATAATGTGGATGGTGTGGCAGTGTGTACTCTCAAGAAGTTTTCTGGTGACACAAAGCCGGGAGGAGTGGCTGACACGCCTCAGGGTCATGCTGCCATCCAGAGGGACTTGGACACACTTGACAAATGGGCTGATAGGAAGATAGGAACCAAAGTCCTACACCTGCTGAGGAATAACCCTAGCCACCAGGACATGCTGGAAGCCAACTGTCTGGAAAGGGGTTTTGCAGAGAAAGACCTGGGGTTCCTGGTGAACACCAAGTTGACCAGGAGGCAGCAATGTATCCTTGCATCAAAGAAGACCAGTAGAGAGGTTAATTTCAAATGTACTGTTACAACTGAAATGCTCTGAACATGTAGGAACACATTCAGATGTGATTATGTCCATCAGACCAACAGCAAGTGTGTCACTGGATTAGATGACTCTTCCCTTCTTCCAGAAGAATTTCTCAGTCTTCCTGATATTGCTTTGTATTTTGTGTCTTTGGCCACAGTGTTAGTCTCTGTTTATTTTCTAACATCTCAGATATATATAGATAGGTTATATGCCCATAGAATATGTTATTTTTAAGGCATTATGGTACACTGACCAAAATATGTGTGTCTCTGTAACTATATAAATATAACTTGACACAAATATTTCAGTCTTTTGCTTCTGCTGTAGGCTACATAACTGTGTGAGAAAAACAAAGGCATGTTCAAATACTTTCAAAAAAAGAAGTGGACTGTTCTTGTGCTTCCAAAGCAGGGTTCACTTAAAGATTTCAACTGTCTTTCTACCTCAGAAATGTTAATAACCTGCATTTCAACTTAAGAATTCCAGAGATGTGAGAACTTTCCTGGATATCTGATTAATTACGCAAAGAGAAAAGTGAAGGGTGTTAAGAAGATCTTATCAAATATGCATATCAAAGCAGCAACAACCCAGTCTTCTATTAAAGGCCTGGGAAGTAGGAAATACTGCACAATCAGCAGTAACCTTATCTATTGCAGATGTAACAATAAGACTGGCTAGTTCACAAAGGCAAAAGTATTCAAGAGCAAGTGTTTGTAACAATATCTGTTTGAAAGAAAAATGCATGTTTACCATTCCTTGGAGTGCTGCTCCAGCAACTTGTCCAATCTAGAAGAAAAATGAATTTGTTTAGGTATAATATATATTTAAAAAAAAAAAAAAAAAAGCATATTGTGTTTGCTAAAAGCATCAATGTAGTAAAGAGAAAATATGAATAACAAATGCAGAAGTAGTCCAGCCATTCGTGCTGTAGGAGCAAATACAATTCTTTGTCTTAGAGTACCTTCAATGAAAGTTTAATGTACATGTGCTGAGGTCAGAACAGCCTGATGCAGCCTGAAAATGGACTGGAAGTCTATCTCATAAGGAATGAGTGGGCAAATCTGAGCCACTGAGAGAACCAACACCTGGCCTTGTCTTATTTTCACTAGTGTTGTATAGGAAGAAACGTGAATGCTTGTGCAGTTTTAATTTGCCTCTGAAGTGGACAAGGACATCAAACTGGAACATGCTGCTCAGATAGGTTGTGGAGTCACACCATCCTCGGAGACAGTCAAAAGCCATCTGGACATAGTCCTGTCCTTGGATCTAGTTGGCACTTCCTGGGCAGGGAGGCTGGACAAGGTGACCACCAGAGGTCCCTTCCAACCTCAGCCATTTGGTGGTGCAGTGATTCTGTCAACACCCATAAACTTCTAACCAGTAACACACACATAAGCAAAAGCATGAAAGGAAAAAAAAAAAAAAAAAGATATAATTAAATTGGTGAAAGTGCTAGTTGATACATCAAAAAGACAACATATGAATTTTCATTTTCATTGACTAATATATAGAAAGAAAGGAGTTATTACAGAATTTAGAGCGTAAGAAATGAGATTTAGAGTATGAAACAGAATAAAAAGAGGCAAAACACCTAGTCCAGTCTGAGGCTGCTCTGAAATAGGAGGACACTGTCTGCAGAGATAAAACTAACTGGAGAGGTCTTTCACAGGCTGGCTTGACACTGCTGCTCATAAGTAATAAAAAATGCATTCTTTAGGGAATTTGCTGGAGTGTAGCTGTCTTCCATGGGGACTGCAGAAAGTAACAAAGGCCATTTCCTCAAGTCATGAAAATAAAAATAACCCAGCAAGTTACCCTTCTCCCTTAGGTCCTCTCTTCTCTAGATGAACATGAAGGGAATGGAGAACAGCATGGAAGCGTGTAGCACAAAAGACTGTTTTTTTGTCATTACTTCTGGCTATTTTTGCTAACAGGGTCAAACCAGCTCTTGGTTAGCATGACTGAATCTTCCACATTATTATTTGAATTGTCATACTAGGAAATAACTCAACTGGATTCCTGTATTTGACCTACTAAATAATCAATTATTTGTACAATGGAGCACTGCCATCAAGAGACATCAAAGTCTCGCACACCAAAGTATCCAGTATGTATTAGGGCATTCTTCTATGTTGTGTAAGATACAGAAACAAATCCCACCAGCTTGCAGAAGGGAATTCTGCCCATTGCCCACACTGTGCAGGAAGGGGCAGGATTTTGTAATCATCAACACAGGCTTTAAGCATCTGAAGTACTCCACTCTTCCAAAAATAAACTATTTCGTGAGTTCAGAAGTGCTTCTGAAGTTTCGGGTCCTTTTCTGTCCCCAAATCTATGATTTAGGAACATGACTACTGCAGATTACCAGGTGTCCATTAAAGGGAGGCTAGGATAATCACAAATGCCTGGCTAGCAACGCTTTTTCTGTGCCACTATAAGCAGTAGGATTTGAAAACACACAAAATCCATGTGTTTGCAGAGAATCTTTTGCGGGAAGCTCTCTTAGACAGGTTTCCAAAATACTGCATAGAGTGAGAACTTCTTGGCTGCTTGTCATAAGCCACACATTGCTAATGCTGTGTGAAAGGGTTTGAGCAATAGCAGCGTCTATCTGAAGCAGGCAGATCGGAGCTACATCTTTCCAGTCCCCAGAAAGCTCTGCATAGCCCTTCAGTATAGAAACAGAACTGCTCCAAAAGCTAAGATTTGGGGGTACTCTGGCAACACAACACATTTATTTAATGGGATGGTGTGAATGCAGCTTGCTGTGAGGGTGCGAGAGAGCAGGGATGCACCCGGGGTGAGATGCCACAGACCCTGCTGGGCAGTGCTTACACCTAGAGGTGCATTGCCACTGTCCCAGAGGCAGGCGGGCAGGGCAGTGACAACACAGGGTCCTGTCAACAGCCCAGTGCTCCCAGGCAACGGCAAGGCAACACCAAGGTACAGCCAGGAAATCCAAACAATAACCCAGGAACAAGAGTAGAGGCAGACACTCCTTCAGCAGGGCTCAGACAAGAACTACTAGCCCAGGACTTGGCTTAAATGGAGCCATCTGTCAGGAGGTGTGGGAGGGTCTCAGGTGAGGCCGGTCAGGGCCATCAAGGACTATTTGTGCCCTCAGGACCCCTGTACGTAAGGTGAACTCTTCTGCACCTAATAATCACGTGCAAAATATATTTGTCATTCAAACTGAAGTGCAAATCTCAGAAATGGAAAATGGAAAGTACTGGGCTGTAAAATAATAGCATGCTGCCCTTTGCAAGCTTAGCTCACTGTGAAAGAGGTGTTTTTGTATTTCCCAATGAAATTCTGTGACATAGCTAAATTGATTTACAAAAGCTTTTAAAACAGAAATGTGTTGGATTTAAAAAACTGCTCATTTTCTAGTACTCTCACAAAACGGAGGTTGTATGCACCCTTATTAGGACAATAGGCAATTCATCAAAACAATGGTGCTTCTATAATGTGAGCTGTTGGTAGCACTGTGCAGAAAACATAGAGCAGGAGCAGGTGCCTGAGCCTTAAGGAAAATTCAACAGTAATGCCTCTATCCTGTTTTGCATTTCCAGGATATGTGAAATTACCTCATTAACTACTGCTAGCTGCAGTGGTAGCACAGGTGAGGCACTGACACTGTCTCTGATTTATAATTCTCACTCACTCAGCCTGTACTGGGAATTTACATCACCATCTACCTTCTTTCCTGCTCGTCTGTATTGTCTTCTTTCATTAACCAGTTATCTTGGGGTTTTTTTACAGTAGTGCTTAATAAATTAATTTCCCTAAAAAGACTAAGAAGTCCCGGCATTCTGCCAGCATTTGAAGGCACCATCACAGTGTGACATTCTAAAACAGTGTTGTTGAGGGTGAATGCAAGATCCAGCTCCAAGAGAAGAATGACACTTGCCACCAAGATCTGCCTACGTTACTTATAGCTTATAATGTCTTGTGCTGGATGTTTTGCCTGTGATTTGGGATATATATAAAAACAACATGTATGGAAAACTTTCCATTCTCTACCATTCAGTGATGTTGGTTTTTTTCTTTTTTCAAATGATTGGGGACCATCTTATATCAGTCAGTTTTGGTCCCTTGGAACAATGAAAACCTCTTTAAAAAACAATAAACTTGCTTGAAATTTTATCTGTTCACTAAAAGAATTTGCTGACAGCTATTGCCTGTTCATAGCTTTTATTACTTTCTTCCTACATTTTCTAATAAAATTTACATCTGCAATATATCAATAGGCACATGATCAAGTTTATTTATAAAAAGAGTATGTACTAGATGGAAAAAATCAATACACTAAATTTGTACCCTAACAGCTAATTTACAGTAGCATTTGATATTAACTTCATATAGTTGCCTCATCATTCCTGGGCAGTGTTTCCAAGAAGGAAAAAAAAAAAATAAAGCTTCTCTGGTGTTCAGGCAACAGGAACTATACAGAAGAACTTCTGTAACTGATATGTGTTTTTTAAAAAAAATAAAAAGTCAACTAAACTTCTACCCAGAATTACTGCTTGTGTTAACTATGGTCTTGAATCAATGACACCTCTAAGTCTTATCACATATAAATAAATTGCCAGAAAGCACTATCTTCAAGCCTAGAGGCAGAATAACATATAGGCAACAATAAACTTTTTAAGAAGTATCATTCTACAGTCATTTTCCAGTACTGGTCTAGAAATCAGCTTATCTTTTTTCTCACAGTAAAGGTAACTTTCTATTACTTAATTTCATACATCTCACTTCCTTAGAGATTGTCCAAAAAACAGTAGATCACAGTCTTCTTCTGACCCAACAACAAAATATGTGTTAATGACTGAAAAAAAACCCTAAATGACAACATTTCTGAAATTTTAGTAATCCTTCTAAGGAACATGGCTTCTACCTAGAATCCTTTTACTTTGAAACTATTTATATGAATAGACTACTTTGCTCTTAGGCTAGAAAAAAAGTTCAGTAGCACAGGAAAAAAAAAAAGAGCAATGAAAAGGACATGCCAGATTACATGACACTTACATTTCAATTGGCGACCCAAATATTAGCCTCCTTCTACTCCAATTTCAATTTCATTGTGTTATCAAGCGTAACACCATTTCAGAGGAACAATACCATCAACACTAGATCTACCACACGTGACAAGCTTACATTTATAAATTATTGTAACACATCAGTATTTTCATAGGAATATCAACGTGGAAATCATAAATCTGAATGTTAAATTTTGTATCTCCTCTGCATGGCACCTTTTGACTATATGTCTGATAAGGTTAATAGTAATTTTAACAAGACTTTTATAGATAAAACATTTATGGCTGAAATACCTCAAATTACCCCTTGATATTTTACACAGTAGTACAAGAGGAGAAAAAAAAAAAAAAAAAGAATACAGTGATTTTGAAAATATGTCTCTTTCTCAAAAAGTCCATTTACTTTTTGAGGATCTTCCCTACTGCCAAAGAATATGAATGCTGAAGCTTCTGAAACACTGGTGACATGGCAGCAAAACTTTAGTGGAGAATTTATTTTAATTTCAAACTCATTAACTTCCTGAAAACAACAGTTTTTGAGCAGGAAGCTGGCATTCCATCACTGAAAATGTAATTTATGATCGTGAACTGAGACAAGTCCCCAGTACGCAAGGCAGAAGTTAGAGATGAGAGATAGTGCTGGGCTCCATGAAAAGAGACTTTCAAATAATACACAATAAATACAAATGTAGTCTTCTTTTAAAGCGTAGTTCTACAGCTGTGCTCAAAAAAGCATGAACCATGAACCACGAACCATGAACCACATGATGAATGTGTGTAAATGTTCACTGAGACTTAGAGTAAAGGTCAAAGTATATAATATCAGTCAATCAGTCAAGCAACTGCTTCCATTGATTTTCACAGATAGCTCTTTGGATGCACAGATGGAGGATTCAAAACATTTGCTGCTAAAAACTACGAAGCACCACAATGGTCCTTCCTCATACTGCAGCTTTGTACTTCACATGTCATCTTAGTATCTCATTCTTGAAACATGATGAACCATTCTTTATTATATTAACTTCAAGTAGTTCTTCAGAGAGCTCTTCAAAGTTCTTCAAGTAAAATTATTTGTATGTGAAGTTGCATGTATGAATAATTTTACAGGATCAAGACCTGTAAGTATTTGGGACGTGCACTATGTGTAAGGTATATTGAAATTGTGTGGTTGAACTTGGTCCTACATTTGAGAATATAATATACAAATAGATAAACTTTTCAAATTTATATATTATCATTTCTTAAACTTCTATTAACACTAATTGATAGGTTGCTTTGATGTGCTGACACTATGGGAATCATCTTGTATCAAGAAGAAAATACAGAAGCAACTGCAGTAAGCCTTAATGATTTGGAAAGCATTCAAGCATCTATCTCAGCTATCAATGTTTTTACTATTACGTGTCACCCTTCTCAGCCAGCTCCCACTTCTCAATTTGGCTGGGTCTTCTTTCCTATTATAAACTTTTTCAGTGGACTATCCAAAGCAGCAAACTTTGTTTCCTTCATGTGTACAGTACCTGAAAGAACCTCAGAACTCTTCAGTAACAAGAGCAACTTCAAAAAACTTATAATTCAGACCATTGAATTTCAACAAGATTTTCTTCTTCCTCTGCCTGAAGAAATAGGCCTCAACTCTTGAGAAAAATTTTTGCTAAAAAGTTCAATTAACTGTGTAGAAGCTTAAGAACCAAAGAATAACTACGAAAACTAACACTTTTTAGCAGAAAAAGGCACCAATTATTTCCTTGAATTTTTATCTGAATAGCAGTCTGCTTTCCAATTTGCTATAGTTTTCAGTAGTTTTGCACATATTAAGATGCTTGTACATTAACATTTCCTCCCTCTCTGTCATTACTGAATGTTTTTAAAGATACCAACAGAGAAATACAGCAATTTCAGTTTCACACAAAACAGCTAAAGATTGAAATGGATACCTTTCCAGACCATTTTCTATTGTCTTTTTAGGTAAGTTTGGCACATGGCAAGACTTTCATATTGCAATTTGACCATGTCTTTAGGTTCAGAATTAGTTCAATATATTTGTTCCCTCGTCGTTGACACAATGTATGTCGGTATTTTCCCTTACACAAATCAAATGCTCTCAAACTGTGAGGTTAGCTTTCCTGATGTGATTTAGATCTCTTCTAGAGCAAGATGTACCAAGCCCAGGGAAAACACCAAAACCAACACTCAGTTTCTCTTACTTTTCTCCATTTGGGATACAACAAACCTAATTTATGATTAATAGAATAGTTGGTTCTGTTTTTTGTTGATTTCCAAGCAGAAGCAAGCTGGCAAAGCAAGAAACAACAGCAGGTATGTACATCCAGATGTATCTAACATAACACCGTGCTACTTCTAGAGGACTATTAGAAATAAGTTAATTCACAGACTTGTTTACCTCAGCAGATGAAACATATCAGATTGGTCTTATTTCGCAAGTTTTTGATTATTCCTTTTTTCCCCAAACTTAATGAGACTTTTATCAATAAGCCATGAAGTCACCTTTCCAAAGGTATGTATTGGCTATCTGTTAGGGGGAGAATAATTAAGCAGAAAGTTGCTTGATGCAGGATTTCTGGAACAGCTAGACTGTCTTCAACCTTGAAATTGCATATTTTAAACTGGACACTCAAGCCAGGTATGCAGGTATCCAGATATGGGATGACAAGTCATATTAAGAACCGAAGCTTGAAAACTAATCACATAATTAGAATTACTTGCCCACAGTGGTAGACCAGACTACGCATGAAATAAAAGATTAGGAAGAGAAAGGATTAAAACAATGCATCAGTCTGCCTGCTAAAATGATTTGTTCCTTATTAAACAACATCTAGTGCTCAATCTGATCTTTTTTTAAGCTCTTTTTAAAATTAAGGACATATTTATTCCCTTAGGTCAAGATCCCCAGCTCTCTATTCCTATGTCAGTGACATCTTCTGTGATTCTGTGATCTTCAGCTAGCGCCAATGCCAGGTCTTGAATTACAGATAACAAATATCTTACTAAAAAGGCTAAATATACTTAATGTTTCCCTATTTCTTAAATCTTAACTTTATTTATTAAAGTGTTCTTCATAAAAATACTCTATATTTGTTTGGAATACTGTTTTATTTTAATGTGGAAAACCGAATTAGGTATTACAAATTTTCAGGTGTTCTGATTAATCCCTCCTCTTCTCTGTAGCAAATCCCTCCTTTTCTTCCAGTAAACAATGCTGTTTCCTTACTCAGACTTCATCCTAAAAAAAATATCATTCTTTAGTTTAGCCAGGACTCACCCAGTCCTATAAAAACAGCATTTCTGAGCCTTTGCATAAGCTGCTGTTAGCAGAGTAAACTTCATCGTCAGCAAAAAGCTTCCAAAATTGTTTATGTGAGAACCAGCGAATTTGTGATTGTGCTCCTACTAGACGCTGAGTGTTTTAAAGCAACTTTTTGTAGAAATACACTTGTTCGTATATTTCTTATGTCAGCTCTCGTTCTTGAAGATAAACCTGCTTATAATATTCAGAAGTTTTGGAAGTTTCAAAACTTTCCTTACTAGAGCTTAAGAAATATTTTCTTCTTTTTTCTTTCTTTTTTAGCTAACCTTTATTCATGTTACTGGTTTTAGATAACAGGGAAAGATCCTTTTTTCCATAAAAGGGTTCAAAAGACAAGTAGTTTCAAATATAATTTTGAAGTAAGCAAGGATGAGGCTTGAGAATTATGTTTTTCTCAGTTTGACAGTCAGTAGTTACTCTGTTGGAGCAGCTTCTTTTCATAGAATCATAGAATCTTAAGTGTTATGCTCTACAAGAAGAAACGGCCTACAATATGTGTAAATAAAATAGTAAAATCAAGCACTTCGAACTGTGAAAATCAAGGATTTGGAGCAGCATTTGTGATTTTAATTTTTTTCCACTTTAGATATACATTATTTATCATAAACTATCATTACACAAATAATTTGAACATTTTCCACATAGTTCTGACTCAGTGTGTAGTCATTACTGAAGTGAGTAAATATTTAGTGGCAAACTTCAACCCATCTTTTCCTGTAAGAACCTTTACCAAAATTGAGAGATCTGAGGAATATAATACAATGTTGCATTGGCCAGTAACCAGTTAGGAAAAAAGAAATTTTTAATATTCTCCCACATCAAGTGCCCTTGAATATATATAACATTTATTTATACAACTGATCAAACATGCTTTCTCTAGGGATGCTGTTTTTCCTTCTGGGACTATACTGTAGCCTAAATTCTAAACATGTCAAAAAATGTTGAACATGGAAATCCACACTGCTCGGTGCTCCCAGTAGCCTTCAGTACTGCAAGGCAGTCTGTAACGGATGGAAATGAAGGAGACATTTCATCTTGTGCACGCAGAAGAGCATAATAAATACATAATAAATGCAAAGACATTTTCCTTCAGGATCAGTTTCCTTCAGAAACAATTTGTTCTTTATAATCTAATAGAATCTACAAAAGAATTAAAAAAGGGTAGAAAGTCTTCTGAATGTAATGATGAAGATATGAAGAGGGATTCAGATATTTTAGTGGCTAGGGAGTTAGCACAACATACACACACAAACCCTTAATTTAAAAATAAAAGAAGGAGTTGTCCCGGTTTGAGGTAAAACAGGGCCAATTTTCTGTTCAGTAATTTTAGTTTGCAGATATGCCTCTTCTAACCGAACTCTCTGAAATTAATGGTGTATTTTTAGGACTGTTGTCCACTTCCAGAGACTGATAAGACCTGATTATTTACAATTTATGCCAAGGAATGGTATGCAGATAGGCTTCTGCTTTTACTTATTGCTATAACAACCAAGGCCAGCTCACTTTTGTTATTTGCCCCATTGGAGGGTCAGAAACGGAAAAGTGCAGAGGGATTACACCCGTGGGGAGAAGCGGACAGGGCAGGTGACCTAAAACTGTCCGTCTGGGATATTTCATCCCATCTGCATCATGCTCAGTATAAAAGCTGAAGGATCAAAGGGTCAGCCTCTTTCTTCAATGGCCAACATCCCAAGGAGGATTCTGTCTGTTTATCTGCTTTGATCCCGATCCATGTGTTCCTGAATCCAGATCTGGAATCCAGTTCCTGTTCATCACAGGAGTCCTGTCTGGGACTTCCTCAGTGCCTGCCAGTGATGCAATCATCATCTTGGGAGCATAATACAGTTTTTTATATATTGTATATACTTCACTATTTTCTTTCTATTATTTTATTAATATTTTCATTAAAGTAGTTTGGTTTCTTCTAAACTCCTAAGACTCTTTCTCTCTCTCTCCTCTCCTTGGAGAGAGGTGGCCGAGAGCATCTGTCATTTGTCTCAGTGGCCAGTGTGGCCCAAACCACAGTAGGAGTGAAGAACAGTTAGCAAAATTCCCTAAAGGCCTTTCTATTAAGTAACATGACAGATTCTTTTATTAATAACATTATTCCGATATTGTTTCATAAAACTATTGAATGCATTCCTGTTAATATTCAAACTTGTCCAGAAGCACATACCACTTCACAAGTTTTCTTATGGGGTTTCTTTTTAACATTCTCTGCATATCATTAAGTGATTAGCTGAAAACCACTAAGCTGCCACAGACAAACACGCAACCTTCAACAGACACACAGAGGGGAATTACTGACGCCTGTTCCCAAGATGGGACCTGCCACTGAGGTCTCTGTCTCGCTGTGCACAGCAGCCATCAGCGCCCAGGGGAACATGCGCTCCAACAGCCCCAAAGCTGAGGAGGGGCATCCGAGTCACAGATGATAGGACAAGGGGTAATGGCTTCAAGTTGCCTCAGGGGAGGTTCAGGTTAGATATTAGGAAATATTTCTTTACTGAAAGGGTTATCAGACATTGGAATGGGCTGCC
>JAOQGH010000001.1:190621792-190658167 GCA_025769975.1 Gallinago jamesoni | reverse complement strand
GTGGTTGAGGCACCATCCCTGGAGGTATTCAAGAGACGAGTTGACATGGTGCTCGGGGATATGGATTAGTGTTGGGTCGGTGTTGTTTTAGGTGTGGTGTGTGGTTTGTGGTGGTTGGGTTTTTTTTGTGTGTGTATGGTTTTTTTTTTTTATTGTTTCAGGGTTTGGGGTTTTTTGTGTGTTTTTTTTTTTTAATTTTTATTGGTTGGACTAGATGATCTTAAAAGTTCCCTTCCATCATGGGTGATTCTGTGATTCTGTGATTCTGAGAGCACAGCTCAGCTCCTCAGGCAAGGTGGCTATGCCTCTGGGTGCCCCTCTTTTAAGAAGCCTCAAAGACCCTCTCCTTGTTTAAGAAAGGGCAAAACACCTCATGGCGGTGTGAGGGGTGAGGAAAAGAAGTGAGGGAACAGTCCTTTGATCACCAGGTTCAGTGGAGAAGGAGGGGAGGAGGCATTCCAGGAACCTGCAGCTCATGGGGAGACAACCCCCCTGCTGCAGCCCTGGGAGGACCCCATGGCACAGGAGGTGGTTATTACCTGAAAGAATAATTTGCTATTGTTGATTATTACCTGCCATGGAGAGCACACACTGGAGCACAGGAAAAGCTTGAGGAGGGAAGCACAGCACGGAGATGCTATTATGGACTGACCACAACCCTCATGCCCCATTATTCTACAAAAGGAATATTTTAAGAGGTCTCTCTTTATGAATTTTGTTTATGCTCAAGCTAACTAGATCAATTTTTTTATTATATTTGATAAAGAAAAATACATTAATATACTTCACACTGACCTTTCCAATGGATTATTCAGTCTGGAGAAGAGAAGGCTCCAGGGAGAGCTAAGAGCAGCTTTCCCATATCTGAAGAGTGCCTACAGGACTTTTTACAAAGGCATGTAGTGATAGGACAAGGAGGAATGGCTTCAAACTAGAAGAGGGGAGATTTAAATGAGATACTAAGAAGAAATTCTTTACTGTGAAGGTGGTGAGACACTGGAACAGGTTGCCCAGGGAAGTCAGGGACACCTTATCCCTGGAAGTGTTCAAGACCAGCCTGGTGGGGCTTTGAGCAACCTGCTCTAGTGGGATATGTCCCTGCCCATGGCAGGGGGGTTGGAACTTGATGATCTTTAAGGTATCTTCCAATCCAAACCATTATATGTTTGATTGTATGATTCTATGGTTTCCACTTTATCAGGTGTACCTAATAACAGTCTTAAACCTAATTTTAACTCTATGAAACCTGTTAGACATCTCAGGTAAAAAATTGTCAGAAATATTTAATTCATGTAATATTTTTCATGCATTATCAGAAACTGTCTATATTTTTTTCCAATTAACATTTTTTAATTAAGTCTTTCCAGAAACATGTAATTACAGATCAAATCATAATTTGTGAAAGTTAGAAAGAAAGTTCCAAATTGCCAGCTGTCAAGTAGCAGATAATTGCCAGTGGAATCGAAGGAAATAATTGGGTTTTTTTAAAGCTTCTTAGTACTTTTCAGTATTTCTTAAAATGTAATTACAAAGAAAACCACATATGTCTGAATTTGTCTACACTGCTATCCCAGAAACTTCTGATCTGGGCTGGATGTGATAGTGAACTAACTATTCTTGGCAACTTTGCCTTAGGAAGTTCTGCTTTTCCTAACCCATGAGACCAATTTTCAGAGCCCTCCCTGCACTGCACGCTGGCTCAGGTATCCAGCTACCTGCATTTCAAGTACATATTTTAAAACCAACTTGGCATCTCTGATCTACACCAGTGTCACAGAAATAACTGCCACTTAGACCTACTCGAAGATTATTTGGGTGCATACAACACAGCAGCTGCTGTTGTTTCTATCTTAATATCATTAACCTATGAAAATACATTCAACATAACCGCAGCCTGCCACGCTGAACTTCATAAAGTAGTTCAAATCATTGTTTGCTGCAGGTCATTAAGAAACTAGTAAACAGACTATTTAACGATAATGCTAATGTAAATTTTCCATGACAGCAGTCACTGGTATCCTGCTGACAAACGATAATGTCATTGCAATGTGTCCTTAGAGCTCAGTAATTACTTCTGTATTCGTAAGTGTATTTGGCTGAAAGTTTACCTGATCTGAATGTGAAAACTCCCAGTAATGTTTACACAGGCTACCTGTGTCAGGCACATGTATGACATGAATATGTTTGAAATACCTCTAAAGAAATAATCTGTTTACGTGGGGGATTACACTGCCTCCTTTCCACCACACAAGATTCACAAGATTCTTCCTGAAATACGGCATTATTAAACTATTGTTTTAGCTCCTTAGCTTACAAGATAATGTAATAAGAAAACATTTCTAGAAACAAAAAATGAAATACTTCCAAAGAACTGCAATAAAATAGGTTTAAAAGCATCCTGTCTACCTGTGTGAAACAGACTTTTGTTATTTCAAACGTCGCCAGCATAGTTTGAAGTGTATTTTTATGATGATTCTTTCAAGCTGCTTTTAAACCTTCTAAACTACTTGAAAAACAACATCTGAATTTTAGTAGTTAAGACACAATATCTAGTATTTCTAAATGAGTTTATATAATAATATGTCACAACCTGATTAAATTTACCTCCAAGTACATAAAGAAATAAATAACATGTCAAATACAGTATCAGTGATTACAAAGGAGAAGTTGTATAAGATGGGGTTAGTATATAAAGATAGGGATATCTTAAAGAGGCATAATAGGGAATCCAAAGAAAACAGAACATTTGGCCTAACTAAGGACTACAGAAAAAATGGAATCGATGTGTAAATGGTGAACTTATAAGCACCTGAAGAATAATAAAAACAGCCAATATGGATTTTTCAAGAACATACTATGTCAAGCCAAGCTAATCTCCTTCTTGGACAGGATAACTGCAGTAGTGGTTAAGAAGAAGAATAAATTTGCTGTATCTTGAGTA
The DNA here is from genome assembly GCA_025769975.1 of Gallinago jamesoni. Classification (NCBI taxonomy): domain Eukaryota; kingdom Metazoa; phylum Chordata; class Aves; order Charadriiformes; family Scolopacidae; genus Gallinago; species Gallinago jamesoni. The sequence goes on along the minus strand of JAOQGH010000001.1, from coordinate 190,655,226 downwards.
CAGTAAGGCTTTTAATATTTTTCAATATTAAATTCTCACAGGAAAGTGAGGGAAATGTCATCTACATGAAAAGAAACCACCAAACATAAAGACTGTGACTGCCTGAGAAGCATAGTTATCTCGAAGAATAGTTATCAGTATCAAATGGGTATTTTCTCTGAAGCTGGTTCCCCCAGAGATCCCAGCCCCAACTCCCTTCAATTTTTTCATTAAAAATATGCATTACAAATTAAATGGATAAAATCTGTAAATGAAACCAGGATGTATTAGGGTTACAGAAGTCTGGAGAAGAACTTCAGAATTCAAAACTGTTGTAATAAAGGCATACTTCAGAAATTAAAAAATAAAGAAAGTTCAGAGCACAATAAGGAGAAGTGAATACCTAAAATGCCAAATGAGGAAAATCTGCAAGTTTAAATGTGTTAGAAATGATCTGTGAGTCAACAATGCAGTATTACTGCAAAGGAAGGAAAGGGAAAATCTTGAGTTGACAAGAATTTTGTAGGTAAGATAACGGTAAGGATAATTTTCTTCTACTTGTTTCCAGGGAGAATGCAGCTGAAGCAGTGCAAGCAGTCTTCAGTGCCATACTCCAGAACACACGTAGTCACTCTGGAAAGAATACAGCAGAAAACACCAAGAAAGAGGAGAGATCTGAGAACACATTATCTATGAGGGAATGCTGCAGAAAAAGGTATTCTAGACACGTTTAAAGTTTTGACAAATCTTCCAGGATACAGAAAATTGTTAATAGGAAAGACAATGATCAGTTGTTATCAATTGCTCATGAGAAAGAAAAATAAAAAGAACCCAGTTTAACTTGCAATAAAGACTATATAGGTCATATATTACGAAAAAAATTGAGAGGAAAAAAAGCTTGAACAGGACACCCTCGGAAAGCCTTTTGGCAGAAATTCTAAAAAAAATGTACTAGATAAAAATCTCTGTGGGAAGCTCTAGCGTATTTGATCTTTTCCCAGTGCCAGGTGACTGGACTATGTAACCTTTGGAAATCTATTCCATCCCTGCATTTCTAATTCAATGACCACATGATGTGCTTTAGCAAGGGGCATTTATGGATTTTCTTTTTAAATGAGTGGTCTAAGTGACATAAGGTTAGATAATTTCACCCTTTTGCAGAGCAGTATTTTCTTACCCCAAAGGCACCCCTGCTTCCCTTGCACTTATTTACAGATTACAGTGCTATTCAGCACAGCTCAAGACAGAGGAAGTTGCCATAAAATGTATTTTGATAATTTTTATCAATATGTCTACATGAATGATTAGGACAAAATTTGACCTGTTTTAAAAGATGCTCCATGAATAAACTTTCTATGAATAATCCCTAGCTTCACAGAGTATGAATCACTGTGTATTAAATATTAAATAAATCAGCAGCTTTAAAATTAATTGTTTTTAGGGGATTTTAGTGCTAGATGAGATCATTACAGCACTGATTTGCTTCATATATTTTCACCTAGTGATGTAACAGATATACCCATCTTGATGCTGGTTAGTCTAAGTCATCTTCATTATACATTTTTAAAAGAAAAAAAATAACAGGATAAAACCAGACATGTCTTGAATATCAGAATACTTGTGGGAACACACACTTTTGAATAAATACCAGGTATGCTTACAGCACTTAAGGCATCAAAGGCTGTTCTGATTTCTTGGAAAACAGATTCTAGTTCTACAAACACATAGCACGTGGCTATAGCTGAATGGCAGCAATTATCCAATCTGCAGCTTTTGCAGTGTGGGGGACGGGTGCTGGAAGCTCACTAGAGCTGAGGCAAACAGACAGATTTATTTGAGATGAACTTTAACCCTATAATAGAATAATGAAAGTTCAAATGCAAAAAAAACAAAACTGTGGACTGAAAATGCATCTTCAAATGCAGACAATATTGTATGAGCTCTAATTAATGTGAAAAATAAGCAGAAAATACAGTTTGTGTGTGTGTATGTGTGTTAAGAAAAGCATTAGATTGCTTGATCTTTTTTTTTTCATGGAGTCGAGAAATAGTTTCATGTAACTCAATAATGCTTTCATATAAAAGTATAGATGGTACGATGGCAGCATATTTCTTTCTCAAACATGCAGATACGGTCTGTCAGAAACTGGGAAAGGTAAGACTAGATCATGGGACATAGGTGAAAAGTATCATTGTTATTGGCAATAAACCTCACTAAAATGAATTTTTACGAGCAATTTGCTGTTTCAAACTGCAGTTACACTCTATAAGTATAATTTTGTAGAAACAGCATTTAAGGTTTCCTGGTTATTATGCTTGAAAGATTTTTTATCAAATTTGCTTCACTTCATGAGTTAAAAAGACAGAGTGGAGGCTTCTCCTCAGTAATTTCACTATCTCCCATCTGGACTTCAGACTTGTCCTTTTTGGTCATCCAACATCGTCGATACTGAGGCTTCTGCAGCTGGAGCTGATGTGGTAGCACACACAAGCCACTGAGAAACCTTCCACACTAGGAAGGGTGGCAGCACTAGGGAGGTGAACAAGAGAAATGAGTTAAAAAATTGCCACCTTCAAGCGAAGGGTTTTGTTGTTTGTTGTTTTTCTTTTTTTAACAGGAAATGACAATTAGGTCAATACAGGAAATTGCTCTGGGTAGTGAACAGATGCCATTTTTATACTGTTCTGATATCTTCCTCACTCTGCTGCTTAGACTATGTCACAGAGGTTATAGCTAAACATCTTAATGAGAATTAGTAAGAAAATTAAAAATTTTTTCCATCAATTGTTGGAAAAGGAAACAAAAAAATGTTTGGCAGGGGGGAATTTTAATTTTTTTCATGGAAGTCATGCAATGTTTTGACATGTTTCGTTTTTTTTCCTCAATAGAAAGCAAAGAAACTGTCTTTTTGATTTAGGGAAAAACAATTTGTTATTCATAATAACTCGCATTCTAAATATCTGTAATTATCTAAGTCAATTTCCTGTTTCCTGATTATTTTCTTCTGGTTTCTTCCAATCTTATTCCACACTGAATTCAGTTTCACTGCAGTTTTAACTGGCAGAGGGAGAAGGAGGGGGATTATTACTGTGGCTGTTGTTTACTTACTGTTGTTTACTTAAAAGATGTAGAACTAACATCCTACTCCCAATTTAAAAAGGCAGTACTTAACTAGTACATGATTCAGAAGGGCCATATGCATGCCTCCAATGCATAGTAGAGGGACATAGGGGTGAATGGCTTTTCTTAACCTTTCAGGGAATGACCAGGTTGCCCAGACGTTGGGTGATTACCAGACAGACACCTCAAATATACCCAAGGGAACCCTTCCTTTGCTACTTTAGAAAAGTACTCAAATGAATAAGTATAAAAAAAGGAATAAAATACACTTAAATACAATTTCATGTAAAGTTACTGATGGTCTAACTCATATAATACCTAAAAGACTAACAATAACTCATTTCAAATTCAGGAATTATTATAAACAATGGGCAGAAACCAGTACTAGCAAAAGTTCATCTTTTTTCACTGTATAAACAAGACCAGCTAGGCTCAAGTGGAATGCATTTAAGTTGGTGCATTTTCCCGGCACACACATCTCTAATTGATGAGGAAATTGCCCCATCCTTCAGAATTGCTTGGCATTTTCTACTGCAATAAGCTGTACTTAGGAAAGAAACATTGCTTCAAATTTTCATACTTTCTCAGGTACATCCCATGATGCAGCCCAGATTATAAATCTGGGCCAGGAGAAAGCTATTACACCATTAAAAATGTAACAAAGATGCGATCAAATTTAAAGGGCATAGATTCCAATTTTTCTGTTGTATCAAATTCTGAGGGACTTAAGTTGTCTGGGAAACGTTGCAGAAGAATCTCACAGTACTAATTGATTGAGAAATAAAATGACAGATTAAATTCCATATTAAAAAAAAAAATGCAAAGCAGTGCACATGGGAAAAATAACCTTAACTATACGTACACAATGATAAGCTCTAAATTAGCTATTACCACTCAGGAAAAAGATCTTGAAGTCTTTGTGGCTCGTTTCCTGAAAACATTGTCTACATGCTCAGAGGGAAATAGCATTTTAGGAATGATTAGGAGAGGAAATGAGTAAAACATAAATCAGTTTTACACCTGAAAAACTGTGTCCTACTCTGTGTGTCCGATTTTTCAGAAATCCATAAGAAGAAGCAGAGAGAATAGTGGCAAGGAGGATTGGTATATAGTATATACTCTATACCAGGATTGGTATATAGACTGTAGGAGGATAGAATAGATGGAGTAGGATTCTTCATACTTGAAGAGATGACTGATGGATGACATTAAAAGGTATACAAAACTATGGATGACATGGTACGGTAAATGATTTTTACCTCTTTTTTTTTTTTTTTTTTTTTTTTTTAAGAGAAGTGCCAGGAAATGGCCAATATAAAATAAGGTTTAAAACAAACTAAATAAACTTTCTTAGAATGGGATTATAGAGCCCATTTGCATAGGATGCTGTGGCCATTGGAAGTAAATATAAGGAAATAACAACTGTGGGTAACTTTTCAACATGAGACTCGCTTTCTCTATTGAGTTTAGAAACCTTAAAGCCCTGGCTGTCAGTAGGTGAGAGCACTCTGCGAGGAAGAAATTCTCCAAAGTCCTTTCAAGTTTAAATGAAAGACTGCTCGGCTTCTTATACCCTTCCGTAATAAACCACTATCAGTTGATACTAGACATAGGATGCTCTTCTAAATGGACATTAAGTCTAACTTAATATGGCAGTTCTTAATTATATCAGTGTTACTACATTTTTCTCAAACTGAAATAATCCTGACTGATATCAGCATGATTGAAAGCATAATCAAGATTTTTTGCTTTCCACAGGATGACCACAACAACCTCTTCTTTCATGATGAGAGTCTCTTACCATATCCCTGTAATTTCTGAAGGTCAGTAAGTTTGCCAAGAATGATGTTAGTGTACAGCATGGTGGAAAGGAGTGGGACTAATGGATTAATTTATTCAGAGCCAAGCACATTGTACTACACTTGTTTCAGTAACAAAATAACACTCTTGATGAGAAGCACTATTAAAAATCACTACCCTAGAATGAAAACCAAGTCAGCAAGAATGAAAATGCAAAAAAAACACTGTAAAGTGATTTCCTGAAAATCAGTTCTGCTACTGAAAGGAAACTGTATCTTGTTCTGGTGCCCTGCTAATCTATTCAGCATTGCTGGTATCACTTCAAAAGGGGAAGCAAGACCATGCCAAAGGGTGGAGTGTAAAAAATTCTACATAGATGATTTGTATTTTATTTACGTTTTATTGCCCAGAAGTGCTAAGCATTTCACAAAAGACATAGCCTTGTCCCAGAGTTTACAGTCTAATGGATCTATTTGACAGATATGTGAGCTACAACATTTTGTAAGGCAAAAAAGGACTATGAAAGGACAGGGTGTTGAGTCAATTGTTTTCTCCATCATTCATTTATTGCTGAGGTATTTCCAATGACCACACAGCGAAAGCTGCAATGAGAATTGCATCTGAAGCAAGGCTAATCTAAATGACTGAATCCAGTTTTGGGATGGAACTCCACGCCCAGATTGTTGTGCCATGGGGAGCCTTTGTGGCACAGAAGTTTTCCTGCTCTGAAGAAGCTCACATAGCAGCACTGGCACACAGGCCAGGGTCAGCGCGTTGTCTGATTCCATGCTATCTCTGCCCTGGTGCACCTGGAACCTGGTGGGGAGGGGTGGTGGTGGATCTTTATTTCTGTGTCTCCTGCTAGTGAAATAATTCTTCTCTTCTCCTTTCTGCACTCCTGTACTCCTAATTGCCTCAACCTAGCCTTGATAATTAGCACAGCTTCACTTTTCCCCTTCCTCAGTCAAGTCCTCTTCTCCCTCGGAAGCTGCATGTCTCCAGGCACACGATGACACACCTCCTTAACAGATTGTAACAGCTGGGATTTGCATTTTGGTTGCAAAACCAACCATATAAATATGAATCAAAGCTGCTACTTCAGCACATGGGCATTTATCAGTACATAGGCATCGCAAACACTGTCCATACTGAAAAGTGTCTGTCTCTTTCATACCGTGCTTTTCCTCTGGGATTCCTGTAAGGTGAACGCCTCTACTGTCTTTACCGCAGTTTTATTCCTGTTGGCTAACGTACAGGCTTCATTTCTTCTCTAGCACAGATCTTCTCATATTCTTCTGGTTCCTCCAGGGGCTTTTCATAAAGGTATTTAGTCCAAGCACAAGACTATCTGATCAAGAAAATAGCCAAAGGTTTCCAGTCCTTGCCAGAGGAAAAAAAAACATCATATTCATGCATCTTCTGCAGCGAGATTCGTTCTGGTGCTGCAGCAGATAGTCAACCTCTCAGCTGAAGCTCCGAAGAGCAAGACTTCTCTCATGGTGGTCCCCAGGCTAGGCCAACACAAGGTGTTAACATGCCCTAAGGCAAAGCAAGCATTTGCCACCAAGAACCAGCAGTTCCTCCCCAGACCCCCTCTAGTCTATCCCCTCTGTACTCTTTAAACATTCAATAAAATATTTTACAATAATTTCACATTTTCTCTGATACTTTGTTGTGTAACTCTAACATCTATCCCTCTTTCCCTTAATTGTTTACCACAACCTTCACATCCAGCCTTAAAGGAATTAAAGGGAGCCAGGGACTCCACTTCAGAAGTGGCTTCATGCAGCAGCTCTCCAGCAGCCACCAGGAAAATGCAAACTCTCCCTTCTGGTCTTCTCTTGCTTGGCAGTGTACAGCTGCATTGCATTTATGGGGCAAGTTTCAGGGAAGAGGGGGGAAGGAGAGAGATGTGGCAGGAGTGGCCTCTGTGAGGAGACACCAGAAGCTGCTACCATGCCAGAGAGAGACAGTTTTGTCCACCTCCAAAACAGACCCACCACCGCCCAAAGGTGAGCCCATCAGTGACACTGGCAGCACTTGTGTGTTAATGTGTTTTAGAAAGGGTAAAAAAACACTGCACAGCCAGGTACATGAGAGAGAAGTGAAATAAATGGGAAAGAAACAGCCCTGCAGACACCTAGGTCATTGAACAAGGATGGGGGAGGAGGTGCTCCAGACGCTGGAGCAGAGAATCTCCTGCAGCCCATGGCGAAGACCATGGTGGAGCAGATACCAACACTGCAGCCTGTGGATGACCCCACGCTGCACCAGGGGGAGGAGACTGAAGAAAGCAGCAGCCCACGGGGAGCCCACGCCAGAGCAGGCTCCTGGCAGGAGCCGTGGCCTGTGGAGACAAGTCCACGCAGGAACAGGTTTTCTGGGAGGAACTGTGGCCCATGGAGAGCCTACGCTGGAGCAGTCTGCTCCTGAAGGACTGTACCGTGTGTGAAGGACCACACTGGAGCAGAGGAAAAGCATAAAGAGAAAGGAGCAGCAGAGATGAAGTGCTATAGACTGACCAGAACCCCCATTTCTCGTCCCCCTGCGCTGCTCAGGGAGAAGACTCATGAAAGAAAGAGAGAAGTTGAGCCTGGGAAGAGGTGTGTGTGGGAGGTGCTATAAAGTTTCGTCTTTGTTTCTCACCATCATCCTACTCTATTCTTAATTGGCAATATGTTATTTTTCCCCAAGTTACGTCTGTTTTCCCTGTGATAGTAATTGGTGACTGATCTCCCTGTCTTTATCATGACCAGTGATTTTTTTCCATCTTATTTTCTCCCTTCTTCTGGTTGGGATTGAGAGAGCAGCTTGGTGGGCACTCAACAGTCATCCAAGGTTAACCCTCCAGAGCAGCAATGAGTCTAAAAATGTTCTTCACCTTTCTTCCCTTCCAGCTTTAATCTTGCTTACATCCCTGTTATCTTTCCTGTTCCAGTTTTTCATTAAGATAAATGTGATCAATTACTTGATCATCTGCCATTCATTTCTCAAAACTTACTGAAATGCGATTTTTCTCCTTTGATGCTGCAACTTATGCCTTTTAAACACAATTGCTACAGTGACCTCTTCCACTTTCTTTCTGCTCCCTTCCATAGATGCAAATATGATCCCAAGATGTCTACACAAGGGAGTGTCAAGTAGAGGATGGGATTATTTCCAGGAATAGCACTGAGTGATACCTTTGCAGGAATACTGGGTTCATCTCCAATAGTCAACATTAGAAACCAAAGCTAGATAAATGCAAGTTTTAACAAATCAGAGTAGGTAACAACTGGAACAACTTACCCAGGAAATTGATGGATTTCCTGTCTTCTGAAGTCTTTAATTCAAGACTGGATGCTTCACTAAAATATATGTTCCAACTCCAACAGAAACTACAGACTTGATGTACGAAGTGCAGAGTGAGACTCTTGGTCATATCAGATTAGACCACTGTATGAAATGGTTCCTTGTGGACTTTAAATTTCAGTTAACATGCTACATTACATTTGAAAAAGATCAAAGCATATTCCTTAGCTCAGTTGGTAGGCAGTAACTTGCTGTGGCATTATAATGGACATATGTATAAAAACCTAATCTTTTCTACATATTTGGAATGAATTCACATGAGTATGTGTCACCAAATTAACTACATGTTTTACTTCTTTCCAAGTTCACTTGCTCCTAGTGGTGAAGAACCATCCAGCCATTTAGGAATGGAAACATTATTCTTTTTTCATTACTTTTTACTTGGATTTACAAAGTCAAAAAAAAATAAATGCTAAAGGATAGAAGAAACGAGGAAATTTTGGGGAGAATTTCGGGAGATGGAAACAAGACAAGGAAGAAGAAAGACAAGCAAAAGCAGAGGTCACAAAAAGCCATGAGTAAATAATGTGAAGCACAAGCCTGCAGATTCAGAAGAAGGATGGGAATCCGTAAAGGCAAAGTGAAGGGAAGGAGCAGACTTACTGAAAAATAAAAGAATGAGAATTCTGAAATGCAGGTGAAGTCTGTTTGCCATTGATCTGCAAAGAAATCTTTCAAAGAGTAATTTATTTACAGGAACTCCACACTCTTCCAAACACAAGAAGGCACAGTCACGCACAGTCACACATGCCCATGCAGAGAAGTTTATATATATATATATCTATAAATATATATAGATGTCTGTTTTCAATGTTCTTTGCCTGCTCTTTGGGGTGTGTGGTTAAGGCTAAGGAACTCACAATCATGCTTCAGAACTCACTGTCAGCCTCTGCAGCAATTAATGGGGGTGTCTTTCACCCCAAAACAGGAGAGCTTGGGGACACTGGCTATATTAATAAACTAAGAAAGAAAACCTGAGTGAAAGTAGGTAAAACTCTGGTCTTGGAGCAAATGTGTTTGAACACAGAGCCACAAACTTCACCTTAAAAATCAATATTCTTTCATATTACCCATTAACGTTTTAAAATTAATTTTTTGGGTCCATCGTTCCCTGTGACTGACAGGAATCTCTCTGCAAAGCCGTATGTAAGGTGCCTTCTCTGACAATACGGCTATTGTTGGATGATTTCATTCCCTATCATTTATTATTATATATATCTTTTAATTATTAACTGCAATATCCCCAGACCTCTGGCAGCCACTCTGGGGAACTTCCAAGGCTTGGGAAGAAAAATCCAAAAGCACCGAAATGAAAGGTCTGGACACAAAATACCTCTCCGTTATTTTTCCTACCAGAAAAAAAAAAAAAAAAAGAAGAAGAAAAAAAAAGATGAAAGGCGGCGGCACGGGAGCAGCGAAGTTTTCCTTTCATTTGCTCCCTCTCCTTTTGGCATGAGTGCCCACAAGCGCCGGGCGCTTCCCTGCTCTCGTCCCTCTGCTCCATCCTCTGCCGCAAACCCCGACAGCGCGGAGGGGGTCCCGCTCTCCCGTGCGGAGCCCCCCGGCCTGCCCTGCCCCCCCTCTCTGCAGCTGCTCCGCGCAAGCAGATACGCCCTGCCACCTTCATTAATAATAATTGGTACTTAATAACACCAGCCCCAAGCCGCCCGGATGATGGGCTGTAGCAGCTTCACCCGCCCCGCGCAAAGCCCGGGGCCGCGACCTTGCCCGGCCCCCGACACAAACTTCCGCGCCCGCGGATGTGCGAGCGGCAGGAAGGGAGGGGTACAAGGGGGTACCAACAAAAAAAAAAAAAAAGAAAAAAAGAAACAAAAGACAAGAAACCCCACCAAAATCCCCAAAACGTCGCTTTCGCCGCTAACGCCGGCGCTGCAGTGCGCCTCCGAAGTGGCGGACAGCTCCGCGGTGTGGTGCGGAGAGGTGCGGAGCAGCGCGGAACAGCAGGCGCTGAGCTACTCCCCGCCCGCGGTGGTGCGGACGGTGCGGGAGGCGGCGGCGGCGCGGGAGGCGGCGGCGGCGCGGGGAGGGGGGGTGGGGGTGGGGTGCACGGCGCATGTCCGCCCGCACCGCACCGCGCCGCGCCGCCACTAGACGCTGTGTGTCCGTCCCCCCCCGCCGCCAAACTCACCACCATCTTCTGCATGTGCAACATTCGCAGCCGGACAGAAACCGCTCCCCGGCGATGGAGACTGCGGGAAAAATCCGGCGCGGCGGAATGGCTTGCTGAAACGGCGACCGGGAGAGAGCCAGAGCGCGAGCGAATAGCAACCAAATAAAACAAACAAACAAAACAAAAAAAAAACAACAAAACAAAAAGAAAAAGAAAGGAAGAAACCTCTCTTTTTCTCCCCTTTCCCTCTCTTTTTTTCTTTTTTTTTTTTAAATTCTTGATTTTGTTCGTAGCCACCTCGTCCTCAATGCCTCTCTGAGCAGCATCTAGCGAGCGAGCGGGAGAAGGCGAGACAGAGAGGCAAAAGAGAAGATGAGGATAATTTGCAGACAGCTTGTCTTGTTGTTTTCTGGCTTTTGGGGACTAGCAATGGGAGCTTTTCCTAGCAGCGTGCAAATAGGTAAGCGCTGCATTGGGCTGTGTGCGTGTGTCCAGGGCTTCCATCCTTTCCAAAGTGAGTTGGGAAGGAGGCTCTGAAGGCAGTTCGGGGTTCTCTCCTCCACCGCTCATCCCATTTCCCTGCCTTCCCGGAAAATCCGCGTGTATTTGTGTATGTTTGCCTCGGTCTGTGTGTGTATACATACATATGCGTGCGTGTTCGCGTGCGGTAGGAAGGATGCCTGCCTGTTTGCAGAACTCGTTCCAGCTGCGGTCTGTGGAGGATCGGCGAGGGGAGGAAGGGGCTCGGGGATCATGCCCCTGGGCTGATTCAGCCCCCTCCGGCACCCCCCGCTTTTGCCTGGCTCCCGGAGGGATTGCGAGTTAATGTGCACCGGAGGTTGCGGTAGCCGGCAGGGATGGGGGGATAAGAGGCAATGCTGCCCGTCTTTTCCTTCTCGTAGTTGGAAAGTTTAGGGTTTTGTAGATCTCTCCATGTAGTCCTGTGCCCCTTCCTCACCCCTTTCCCATCGCCTCCTGCTTCCCTCCTTTCGGACGTGTTTGGGATGGGACGCAGCTACCTGAATTCTTTCCAGCACAGCTCCGTCACTGCATCATTTCTCCTGGACTTGTAAAGATGCTGCTAATAAGGCTGAGCTGCTCCCTGCCTGCACATGGCTGCAAAGGAGCAAAGTTCATTTTATTCCCGTTCAGTGCAGATTATCCTACACTGAGTTGGTATTTTCTCTCTTTTTTTTTTTTTTTTTAAATCCGGAAAGCATCGTTCCCCTTAATCAGCCCGGCACTTAATGTAAGAGGCTGTTGAGTAGCTGATTTACCAGTGTGTTCGGTATCAGGGAGATGGAGGCTAAACACTTTCAAAGGTCACTGTAATCATGACAAATCTGGGTATCTATGGATGAAAAGCTGGAAACTGAGAAGTCAGAAAAGAAGCATGAATGCATCAGGGAGGTTAAAATCGATCGAGGGCAGTGATTTAAAGGCAGTGGTTGTGATTATGAATATGATTAGTTCCTTATCCATTAAAGTCTCAGGACTTGCCTTACTGTGCATCTTCAGGAGAGACAGTTGCTTGGTGTTACAAGATAGGAAGTAGCTTGCAAATAATTCACCCAGCTTCCTTTGCTTTTTGCTTTTTTCTGTTTTTTGTAGGTGGTCTCTTCATCAGGAACACAGATCAGGAATATACTGCTTTTCGATTAGCAATTTTTCTTCATAACACCAGCCCCAATGCGTCCGAAGCACCTTTTAATTTGGTTCCTCATGTAGACAACATTGAAACAGCTAACAGCTTCGCTGTAACAAATGCCTGTAAGTAAACATGCCATTGATCTGACCACCTTACGGGTAAATTGCAGTGGAAATAACAGGAAAGCACATCATTATCTTGCATTGCAAATACATCAGTAAGTCTGTCTTCAGTATAGGTACCCTTTGCAGAAGAGCAAAAGGGGCAGCAATCCTTGTTAGTTTCTAACTGGAGCAAAATCCCCTCTCCTGCCTTCTGCTGATTAACCTGATGTGACATTTACTTTAGTGTTATTACTGTAGTTTCTTGCCTCTTGGTTTCTATGGAGATGAATTTTGTTGTTGTAAAGAAAAATTATGAATGTCTCGATCAGTCCGTAAACCCCACAGTTACTCTTGTTCGCTTTAGGGTATGGTGTGCCTTGCATGTGTTTGAAAATATATGATAATATTTGTGCTCACAAATGCTTTTCTAATGGCTGGGAAGGAGAGAAGGAAGCAGTGGTGTGCAGGATAATATATCTGAGTTGGTTGACGCTGCAGTTGATCTGGTGATGTCACTTGAGGCAGCCCTGCTCTTATATTCTAGGTTGTAAATGTCTCTTATCATCTCGTAATGCATACATCCTGTGGATATGTCTCTATGCATCCATACATTGGTGCCAAATCAAGTTAGTATCTGATCTACTTGATTTCACAGACCACCTCAACTGGAACAAATACCCTCCTCCTACTATATATTTTATACACACACACCCCCACGCACACACACAGATGCACATACACCATGGGAGGAAATCAGAAAAAGAAATGCCCTTACCAAATGAGGTAAAATTTACTACTTTTTTTTTTTTTAAAGGAAAGTATAATTAGCTGAACTTCCTAGATTTAAATCACCTCAGGGTCTTTAGTGGTGGTTAAAACACATGCTGAATAGTGCTTAATCTCTGAGAGTGGCGAAGCTTTATTTCTATTTATCTTCATGTATGTCTACTGTATGAAAAGTAATTCATGTTATTATGTAAGACAGTGGGATATGGTGTGGCAAAGCTGAAGACTGTAGTAGCATTACTACTTTGATGGTCATATTTCAGGACTCTATAGGTTTTCCTCTGTGGCCTTTAAGTTATCAAATCCCTTCTCTTCATTCAAGAGTGAATTGCCTCTGGAAGTAGATGCCCTAAGCAACATAGATGAGTGAGTTTAAAATAGAAATGTGCTGGAGAAGGTCTTAGTGTTCATCGTGCCTTCAAAATACGTACTATGTTTCTCTGCACTTTCTCACAGCTATCTCTGTGGCACTTTTTAATATGTAAACATAGAATGTGCTGTGCAGTTCTCATGTATAATTTATTGAACAATTGCTAAATTTATTTATATGAGACTTTGGTACTCCAAGTTTCAGATGACCTTGCCACCTTATTTAACAGGAAAAGCTTCTGAGCTGCCAAAATGGCTCCATTCATTTTATGCAGGGAAGATTGATGTCCCATTAAGCATGAATTCTATATTAAGCAATGTATTAGTTGTGTTTAGCGTGAAAATCAATATCAAATTCCATAAGGAGAAAACATTTCAAAAGGTGCTTTGAAACTGGAAGGAATCAGAACTATGCAGGTGTAGTTCATTGAGAAAATATGACAACGCATGTCAACTTTTGCAGGCACTGATTATATATTCCATGAAGACAAATGACACAGTAGCTTTTTTAAACTTCCATTTTTAGTGAAAGAGGAGGGGACTAAAATTTTTGTGTATTGAAATCAGTAATTTTAGGTGAAGTCAATTATTTTAGATTCTGCCTACGCATTCAGTTCTACCAAATAATATCCAAGGCTATTGTTACTTTTTGGGTTAAGGGTATTGCACAGTATTTCCATTTAAGCATTAGTGAATGGATTCTGATTTGCATAGATTTTAAATTGTCTAATATTGAGCCACTTCTCTGTGTAAGACTAACACCATAGATTCAAAAAGGGTTTGCCCCAAACTTTCCTCATTTGGACTATTTGCAGGAAATTCTTCTCTCTCATTCCAACCACCTTAGGTTATGTTTACCTTGCATTGTTTTAATTCAGGAAAACCTGTCCCCTTATGTTTGCTATCATTTATAGAAATAGTGAATAACCACATCCTTTTTTTTTTTTTTTTTAATGGAACCCAGTTTAAGTTCCAAAGAGTTTAATGACTTGGAGATGATGAATCTTTACAGTATGGGGGATGGCAGAGAAAAAGGGGGAAGGTAAATGTATATGTTTATGTGTGTGTATGCTCATGGAATTCTGTACATGTCTGTATTAAATAGTGGTAATCCTACAGGCCTGATTTAGGTCTGTACTTCCCACTTAAACCAACACTTTTTTTTTGCATTACTCCAAGTTTGTATTTATTCCACATTTTGCAGTCTTATGCCTATAATCCAACTGCTTCTGTTTTTTTAAAACATTTTAATGCTGAAGAATATTTTTTAAACAACAAATGTTCTCCTAATAGATCGTAGGCAAACTGACTGACAACCGAATGAACATATCGCGTGTCCCTTAAGCTAAGTATGAGCAGAATCCTGCAAAAATCAATTGTCTGATAGCTGGAGGACACTGGCTTCCATGTGATTGAATTTGCTGGCTTGACAGAGGCTTCTAAAGCGCAGATATGTGAGATTTTGTAACCTAATTAAAGAACCCCCACCATCAGCTCTGAATTAAGTGATTTCATGGCAATATGAAATAACTCTTTGCTGAACCGCTGTGAAACAGCAACTTTGGATCTTGCTGTTTGTGTAGAAATTACTCAGCGCACATGTCCCCAAATATACAGTACAAAAGCCTTCGAGCTGCTGGACTGAAATGAATATTCATGTGAGTTCAAGCGTAAAGCTCTGAGACATGACCAGTTGCCTCTATTTCTGTTTCCATTTGCTGCAGCAGTTACTTGTAAAGATTCAGGGCCTGGCCCCTTGCGTGTGTTAGGGACAGTAAACAGACTATTTCAAAGGATTATGGATGGCACGTTAATAGGTAACTTACTGCAACATTGGAAAAACTTGAATATTTTTTTCTTTTCACTAAATAAAAACACACAGCCAAATGTGTGCCCAGGAGTACTTTTGAACCAAAATAGTTTTGTATATTCAGTTTAATATCTATCTGTTAATGGTTATCTTACACAATTTTGTTTCCTTTAAACAGGCCCAGAACATTAGTGGTTTCGTTCTAAATCATTAATGCACATGAAGCAGGTTGCTTAAGCAAATGGAATCTGTTGAAAGTTTGTAAAATTGATCTGATCTACATCAGTTTGGAGGTAGTCGTCTTTCTTCTCCCTTCCCATTTGCATGTTTTATTTAAACTCTCTTCATTTCTTTTGCACTGCATACATTATTCAAAGAATCTCTCTTACTGACAAAGAGAGCTGAAATTATTGCAAAACATGAATAGTACAAGATTCTTACTCATCAGAATACAATACACCAGAGCTGAAACATTTGACTATTGGCATACATTGGTTTGCACATTATAAGCAGGAAATTTTGTTCATGATTAGAAATCTACCTTCGGCTTCATTTCAGAGGTTGGAGTAAAGCATTGGTGTTTTGGAGAGGATTGTATATATTTATTCTTTATCTGAATGCAAAATAATTTTCTCCACTCTATGCACCATCTATATTACATTAGTGTATCTCGACAATGCAGTCAACATTAAACCTGCTTGCATACTTTTGAGAGGTGCCTCTATAATTTTATGAAGAACCATTTACATTCCAGCTCTTGTCGTTGATTATGAATTTTTCTGTTGAAGTTCCAATTATCTTTAATATATAACCAGTCTTGCAGTTCTTGTACAGGATTAGGTAAAATGCAGAAAAAAAGAGATCAAGTCTTTCATTAGTGTTTTGTACTAGAAGTAAAGCTTTTCTCTTTGAGTCTGTTTGACCATGTGTATTCTGAGATGAGTATGTTCCTAATAAATTGTCATGGTTTGGGGTAAATCAGATGCTCCTCTTGTTTCATCTTTTGCATAATTCAGTTCTTACCAAATTTTAATCCCAGTATATACAAAACTTTTTTTTTTTTTTTTTTTTTTTAATGTACCACATGGATGAAAAGAAGAAAAGCCCACCGGAACTCAAAATTTCATATATTGGAATAACTTCCCTTTTTTCCAAGAGTTAGTCTTTTTGACATTTATGCCCTCTGGATTAACGTGGGGTTGATGACCTGAAATGGGAGGGTCTGGTTCTGCCTCACCAGCATGAATCCAATTTGTGGGTGAGATCCACCGAGGTTGGAGCAGCCCTGAGAACAGGCAGGAACCTCCCTCATCACCCGGCCGTCTCTGTGGGTCTCTCTCTGGGCTTGTGCTTGCTAGTGAGGGGAGAGGCATTGTCATTTTGGAGTTAACTTTTCTGCTGAGACAACCCAAAAACTGAGGAAATAGACTCAAATGTAGTATTGCCTTTATATTGTGACTATCTGTCATTTTACCTACAGCAATTTCAGCTTTGATTTGCTAAGCTGCATCATAATGGGATTTTCATTAAATTTGGTTATTAATTCTGCTCTATAATTACAACTCAATTTAGCAATAGGAGTGTAACCTTAGTTTAATAATCAGTGTCATTTAAAAACGTGGTGTTCCTTATTTAGAAAGTGAGGTTTCATACTGCTGAATGGTATTTTGCTATCAAGAGCAGTGCAGTATTCCCAAGGATGCAGTTTGGAGTATATTGAGAGTTACCATAAAGGCGTACCATACGGTCAGGTTTGAACTGTAAAAGCAAATAGTGTGCCAGTTGGCTAGACAAATGGAACTGGATTAAATTGTACCATTCTAAAATAGGATCGATTACAAAAACCCATTTAATACATGGAGTTTATCTCAAGCTGGACTCCAATTATTGAAAACAATTTCTCTTAAAATTTCTATTATTAGCGCTTGCTGATGGAATCAAAGAATATATGTGTGCTTGGGTGTCATTTGCCTTAAGAACGATTCTGTATATTTTTAAGGTATAAGAAGGTCCATATTCAAAGGGTTTCATAGCTCTAAATGTGATACTTTTAAATAGTGGTACAGCAGAGAGAAAATCAACCATCAATAGCTCCAATCCATCAGAGTCTGCATTTAATTTTCAAGGTTATTGTTGGGAAAATAAATGATGGGCCTTTGCTGAAATACAGTCAGATTTCTTCAGTGAAAATTTAGAGCATGTATTTCCCTGGCATGAAATAAAACTTCTGTCCTAGCATGCTACTGGACTGGCTAAAACTGTACATGCAAAAGCTTTATTATAGGCTACAGAAATAATTTAATCTTCATTTCAGAGGATTAATAACAAAGACTGTGTTCATTCATTCCTCCTGCAGAAGCCAACGCAGTGCAGTACTTCTTGTGTAGGACAAAGCACTTTACAAGAAAATTAAATTGATTAACTTCAGCTTTATCATTGTAATCTAAGTTTGTATGCTAGTCAAAATAGCTCATGCATTTCATTCTTAGGTCTTGATTGTTTTGAGACTTGCTTGTTCACAAGAGAGGAAGCCATCTGCTTTGATTTCTTAACCGTTTTAGATCCAAATTCAGATTTCAAGCAGGTGTTGGACCAAACAATCTTTTCTCATAGTTCTTATTCCTTAATATGTGACAGATTTAAAGGGGATGAAATTTGTGCTAGTGCAAAAGTGAAGAACCAGTGTAATTTACACCAGTGTAATTAAAGGGAAAAATTTGCTCCTCTCTGGATTTCCATTCCTCTGGGTAGTTAGCTCGAGGCAAAGATTAGTACAGCACCAGCTCCGCTTCTGCAACTTAGGTAGGCATGCTTAAACCACAGTTACATATTGGGATTCAAAGTCGAACTAGATAATTTATTCCTGTGTAAATCAAGAATTGTTCTTCTGAATTTGGGAAAATAAAGACTACCTGATCACAGCATCTTGTTTGGAAATTTTGATGTTGGTATACTTTAAAGCATTTTCTCAGAAGTTTTATTATCTTCCTCTATGTAGTTTGGGTTTTTATATCACTTCTAATTTTTTTATTTATTTACTTATTTTAAAGATCTTACTGCTTTTAACAATGCTGATATGTATGCAATTGTTTGTCAATGCAATTATAAGTTGAATGTTCTTAAAAATTCTATATTAGTGATGTCTGTTCTCAGGCATTTCACCCAAGTTCAAATAGAGAGGCTGTCTTACATTTTGGCACTCAGAAGCATTTTAGTATTTTCTAGACTACTCAGCAGCACCTGCCTTCCCAATGGGAACTGCTTACTGCTGAGCACTTTGGAAAATCTGTCCTTATGTGTGTGATAACACATTGGTCAGCTGTCTTGTCTCAATAGTGTTTCTTCCTTGGGAGGGCTTTGTTTCTTCCCTGTTCTTTTTCCCATGGTCCTGATGAAGCATCTGCCTGACTTGATCAAGTAATTGCAACTGCTTGTTGGGTTCCTGGTTCCTTACAGGAAGAAGATGTAACCAGAGTGTCACATACATGTCATCTTTGTTTTGGCAATGCATTGTAAACACCCAGCCCATCCTTCCTCTTCAGCAGGATCCTCAGAAACTGATTATAGATGATCTTTATGTTGGACTCAAGGGGAAATACTTGGATACTTATTGACAAGCTTACTATTCTTGCTGGGTTTTGGCCAGCTATGCTAACATTAACAAATCCTAGTTCAAATATTGGCCCTTGTCCTGCAGTTCTTTCCCCAGGCAGAGCTGTCGGTGCTTTAAACAGGGGCTCCACTTGAGCAGGGATTGCAGACTGGAACCCATTATAATGAAGGAATAGTAGGAATCAGCTTTTTTGTAAGGTGAACAGGTTTTCGTTCTTTCCTCTCACAGCTTGATTTTTTAAAAAGTATTAAATTGCTTAACTCCTGTTATTTAAAAAAAAAAATATGTTTAGAAATTGGACCCCTGGTACATAATTGCCTATTTTAAAATAATGTCATTTGGGCCACGGTGTTCTTGTATTCCACAGGCTATTTTGGTATTATATTTATATGCAGCCATTGCTCCTAAAAAATGCAATCTTTTGCAGTAGCTTTCTATATTCTAAAGTCATGGACAACATAAGTGTGACTGTAGGGATTTTTTTTTTTTTTCTGTAAATATAAATACAGCACAAGAGAAACAAAATGCACTTGCACTTTTTACCACCTTATTTGTTAGCCTCTTTGTGGGGAAAGACTTTAAACACATTCTGAAGACTGGTATTAAAATATATCAGCTTTTAACTATTCATACCAGTCCCTGTGTTTCTCACTTTCAGAGACCCTCTGCAGGGTAGATCCTTTTCCATGTCGGCATGCGTGCTCTTCCAGTTGTTTTTATGGTGCATTTGCATAGTGCTCTCTTAAACCCATAAAATTTGAACTTCAGTTTTATTTGCACAGCAACTTTTCATACAATTCAGGTCCGCTCAATGAATATCCATCAAATAGGTGTCTTAGGAAAGTTCACAGAGTTAATTTCTGAAAAGAATTGAGACTTATGCTTTGTTTTCCTCAGTTTTCCAATTCATTTATAAGTGGATATGAAATTTACATTTTCATATTGTGGGGAAAAAGGAGATGCTTATGTTAGTCTTAGAAATTATTATACAAAATAATTAGGAATTATTGTACAAAATATTCTGGTTTCATTAGTTTCTCTCACAGTTATATATTACGCTTCATTTCCTTTTGTTAAAGATTTAACTGATACCACATGGCTTTTTTTTTCAATGTCAGGGTCAGGTCTGTCTCCTCAGTGGGTAAAATGATTCATGTAAGGTAGAGGCAGGGGAAAGAGAGGAAATACTTGTAGAGCAAAGAGAGTACAAAATGTAGCTTATTATTTGTTCTGTTCTGCTTTAATATTCCTGATGTACAGTGGCAGTATTTCATGCTACTAGTTAATGTGAGATATGGGTCTGGATGGTGCTGCATTCAGGTCTGGAAAACATTATTGAGTATAAGTGAAAAACACTTTATCAAGCACAGATACATTCATGTAAAATTCAGGAGTAAAAAGCTATAATACTTAAAGAAAAGTATACTCATACTCAGAAGTATACATGAGCACACTCAGCCCTTCGTTTCATCATCTAAGCTGATGGTGGGACAGAGGAACAAGACTCAACAGGGTTCTGTAGGACCTTGTAGTAGTGATTTCATCCAGGTTTTCTGTGTGGATCTGTCCAGGAAAGGCTTGCTAATAATGGCCTCCACCCTTGGTCATTTGCATCCGTTTAAATTAAGAAGAGTGTTTAAGAATAGACTTTTAAGAAACGCAGCAACTGGGAGGACAATTTCCTTTGAAAATCAATAGTCACGTGCTCTTGGCTGATTCAGGAGTTTTTCTCACTTCTACTCCAAGTAGAAAGCATAAGCCAGGTAGGAAGCCAGCTCCTGGGGCTGTTTGCACACCCTGTTAGCTCTGTCTCTGCATCTAGCCCTTTGCATAGCCTCCAGTTGAGACCTGCTCAGGGGTTGTTCTTTCTCAGGTCCTTTATTTTTAAAATCAGTATCCTTGTTCAGTGCTTCTCTTCAATGAGTGGTGAAATCAACAAGGTAATATTTGAAGTAATACATTATTATATTGATAAGAATTGGAGTTACTTTCTGGAGGCACAAGCAAGTGTTGAACAAAAAGAGTGTAAGAGGACATTGGGAGGACATACATCTGCATCTGTTGCAGGATTATATACGCCCCATGAGAGTATGTGGCTGGCAGGTCAGGAGTAGTGCCTTATGGAAGTGATCCAAGTCCATATGGATAAGACAGAAA
This sequence comes from Gallinago jamesoni, assembly GCA_025769975.1. Taxonomy (NCBI): domain Eukaryota; kingdom Metazoa; phylum Chordata; class Aves; order Charadriiformes; family Scolopacidae; genus Gallinago; species Gallinago jamesoni. Next base: position 190,634,358 of record JAOQGH010000001.1, on the reverse strand, counting down.
AGACGTGAAAGCAGTATAGGGGATGAAATGTTGCCTGATGGCTATGAGCATTAGTGCTTTAGAGAAGAAAAAGTAAAGAAGGTCACCAAAATAAATGGGAGAGTGGATAGTGTATAATAATCTTCACAGATTATTGTGTTTTAAGGGACCATTTTGTTTACCCAGTCTGACCAACAAGATACTAATGAGCCAGCCTCAGTTAATTTATTTATTAAACCCGTAATTCTTTTTTGGTTGACCCACTTTTTTCAAGTAAATCCAGTGTTGAATTAAAGACTGAAAGAATCACAGGTAAATTGTCGTATCATCAACACATTTGCACATAGCACTCACTGTCTTCATCTGTGTAGGAGATGTAGGAGTAGGAATCATACAGAGTAGGCAAGCAGCAGAAGAAATCTGCCTCCTGGGTGTGTTGTTGGTCTTTAATTTAAAGAGGTACCATAATCAGCATGATTTGTATCCAGTTGTCACATTTGTGCAGCTCCCAGAGCCCCCTGAGGTTTGTTCTGGCTGGTTGGTGCCCTGTGCACAGGGGCTGTGTGGAACACCCGTAGTAGCAAGGCTTATGCCATGACAAGACATCTAAGGATTTACTGTGATGTCTTTCAAGTTCCTTTGAAAAATACTTCCAGCAGACACAAGTGGTATGTTTTTTTTCCTCTCCTAAGTAAGAACATTTCCAAACCCCAGAGCAGGGACCATGGCTTGAAGCAATAGTAATACAAGCTTGGTAAATAAGTTCAAAGACGGTTAAGTATGTTTTTGCTAACAAAGGTACGCTAATTCCCATTATTTGTATTTACAGGCTCCTTTGCCTACAAATACAACTTCATGGTCATGTATGTTACATATATTTCACTTTTTATGAGCCACAGAGGTTGTGAATCTATTACTGCTTTCACCTGGAGGATTTGGGCTGTTAGCTTAAGATACCAAGAATTATGGATTTAGCTTTGGAAGTCCCTGGTTTCATCTGCTTTGTGTGTTGGAAGAAATGGCAGCCTGAACACAAACATGATGATGAACGAGATTTAATACACAAGGATATTTTCAGAAAGCAAAAGCCTGAATAAAGGAATACAAGAAAGGCTCCCATAGCTGTCTTTGATGATATGCTGCACTGTTCGGAATAGCAATATGGAAAGAGGAGAAAAAGGGCAAACATTTTATTTCCTTATACCTTATAATTCATTAAAACAGGGAGAAATAGTGTCATGAGACCTCAGCAATTAATTATTGTATACTAAGAGCTCTACTTGTTAGCATCCTGTTTACAACTATTACATCCATTAAATGGTTTACTTAAATGATTTGTTATGCGGTTATTATTAAAAGCAGCTGGAAAATGAAAGGAAATTTTTTAGATTACTTAGAAAAGGAATAGGCACAGTTAATGCAAATGCACGTGTGCAAAGTGTAATTGGTGAGATTCAGCCAGGCGTTGTGTGTGATGATTTGGAGCCCAGGCAGAAGGTGGCTTTGCCCTGGTTCTCTGGGGACCCCCACAGGCTCAGAAGCGACAAATTGCCTCGAGTAAGGAGTCAAACGAGTTTGAGACCTTGTGCTCAAAGTTTCTGTTTACTCTCAGATAGGTGGGAGAAGGGGGTCAAGATGCAGCAGGAGCCATGTGTTTATGAAACAGGATTATTCAGTGTTGGGGAAGGAGGTTTCTGGGAGCAGAGGAAGGACTGACGTGCAGCACTGCTCACTGCATGGGGAATTCTCTGCTTCTGAAGACAGAGCAGGAAGGTGTGGCTGGTGCTTGTGAATTAGAGATTACAGCTGGTGTGATCTGACATGACTTTGAAAAGCTTTAAGGTGGAAATGTGGTTATGCTAAGTTTAAAACTTGGTACAGAGAGGGAATTAATGACTATTCCGTGTGTCTGTCCAGTGGAGTACAGTAAAGTTACAAGGCATAAAAACCCATAAAACTAAAAAGTACTGTTCAAAGAGACCATGGGAAAATTCTGTTCTCTTCCATTAGCTGTCCTCCTCTCCATCCCTGCTTTTTACTGTTACGTGCCCCATCTTTTCATGACGAAATGGGAACAGTCTACAAGAAGCACCACCACCAGCAGCAGCGGACACAGTGCTTTCCGAGCTCTGCAATGCTGGAGAAGTGCTGCTGCACTCGAGGCAGCAGCTGGTGTCCCTGGGGCTGAGTGACCTGTCTCCTTCCTACCCTGCACCTGGGGACCTGCCACTGCTGCTTCTGGGTTCAGCACATGTTATTAGCTCCTGTAATGTATTGATTACAAATAGCCATCAGCTTAACTACTGCAGGGAAAGGAAGGGAAGGGACAGAGCAAAAACGTTTGTTTCTTGGTTACGAACAGAAAAGTTCTATCCTTATACAACCTCAGAAAAAACGTGCCTGTTTCTGTCTCTATCTTACTCACCCCCAACCTGCCTTAGGCTCCATCATGGTCAATACTTTAATATTTTGAGGGAGTGAATGGAAGGAGGCAGTGGTGGTGTTGTACCGCAAAAGGCAGCTTATACAGATGAATTGGGTTGCTTTCCTCCATTCTTCTCTGGGTCTCTGACAGATGTTGAAGGACTCCTGTATTTTTATTTCCTGATGAAAGCCCCAGAAAACCCATCATTCTTTCTGTTACTGTTTATGATGGGGATCTTTTGCACTTCAGTACAGCTGGCAGGCACCAGAGCTTCACACCTTAATCACATTTTCTTTGTCAGCCTTTCACATACTATGCTAAATGGGAGACTAACAGAAAATCCTTTGAGCAATTACAGTAATAGGATAATAATAATTATTGCAGTTCCCTGCACTTATATAGAGTCTGTGAGATTAAAATGAGATCTAGCATAAAATTACCCCTTTGAAAAAAGGTGTGGATACCCCCTGCTAGCAGCGTCATCTTGAGAAATTGCTCTCCATGTCCTCAACTTCTTGCTCCTTTAGCTTTGGTATGGTCAAGCAGGGCTGCATCCCCACCTTCCTATTCATGTCTGTGAGCAATTGGCTGCACAAATAAAGTCATTAAAAGAGAATGTGAATGAGGGGAATCAGCAGCATGGAGAAAGTGTGTGTAGCTATAAAAGACAGCAGAATGTTAAAGGGCAGAGTCTCTCCAGTTCAGAAGGAGCATGCTTACATGAGGCATTTTCCTTTCTTCACTGCACATCATGTAGATCTTAGGAGCATTAGTGAGAGTTAAATGCATACAACTGAAAATGTAACACAGAGGTGTAGCTTTAAGCCTGTTGGTTTGTTCAGATGCACATTAAGGTAATGCACTACCTTCCTATCTGGTCCTGTCTGTGAAAGTATTGTCTGCAAACTGTTTGATTATTGGTACAGTAAATTAGCAGTTTCTAGCTACTGAAATAAAATCCCTCAGGGCCTTTTCCTGGCCCCAAAAAGTGCTACACACTTAATTAAAACTATGAAGTTCAACATCAGTCTTTCAAAATGTTGTACCTATTGTTAGTGCTGTGATGATGATAAGTTCCTTAAGGATGTGTGACCATAATAAGCTGGTGCCGTAGTTTTTTCACCAAGACAAAAATAGCAAACTGATTTAAAATCCTAGATACTTTTTTGGTGGTGCGGCCTGTAATTTTCCATATTAATAATACAGAAGAACTCCAGCTTTTATAGGGAGCCTGCCCCTTTTTCTCATCTCTCTCAGTAGGTCCAAACAGAGATGGAGGCATCCAAAACCTTTCAGAACACAGCAACAAAGCAGACACTCTCCCTGCGTCTGTGCCAGGGGTGACTGAAAAAACTATGTTTGTCATCTCAGTTAATGTGGCTATCCTGATGCTTGACTTCAAGAAAGCAAATAGTGGCTCAGAATTCCTAAAATCTAGGATGTGCCACAATTCTGGCTCCCTGTACAGGCAGTTATAAGCCACAGTAGAACCCTGTGGAGGTAGTACTAGAAGCTGCCATTCCTCATATTGCACTGGATGAAATGCCTTTATTGGCAGCCAGCCATTCCTCATTGTACGAGGAGGCAAACATTAGAGGTTCTTACTGTCTTCTCACTGTCTTCTGTGATCATCGTGACCAAGCAGAAGATGCTTTGATCCCTGATGTCTGTTTGGATCAAGTCTCGTGAAACTGGTGACACCTCACTGGTCCCAAAGGATTGCAGCAGATATTTGCCGGACTATCTTGCATTTTAACCACTCTGCCATCTCCCATGGTAATTCCAACTCTGTTTGGCTGAGCTGAGGGCATGAGAAGAGAAGACATGATGGTTGGCAACCCTTGCTTTCCTGGGACCTTTTTCTACTGCACATACACCCCACCTAGGGGAGCCCCTACCCAAGAAGGGCACTGATCTCTGCTCTCTTTTGTCAAGTGAGCAAAACTACACAGGGAGCAAAAAAACGGTGGGACTTGTAGGGCTGGTGTTCTTCTCCTCAGGAGCCTCCTGTATGTATTTGTGACTTAGGTCTGCATTCTGGCTTTCTAGTGCATATCTGCAAGAGAATTTGAGCAACAGTTTAATTTCTGGATCTCAAATGGTTTGTTTTCTTAGGATTGTTACTTGCATCTCAAATTATACACTTGTTTGACAATGTTTGTCACCAAGAAAGGAGACGTGAAACGATAGGGACAGGTCACTGAGGCTGCGATACAGCATTTTGGGATTGTGTCTTAGGTGCAGCTGGAGAAGCAGACACATGTAAAAATATCTTATTTGTTTTCTGCCACGTGTATGTAGAGAAAGCTTTACAAAATATTTAAATACCTTTAAAACTCTCTATTTTGGCTTTATGTTAGACAACTGTAAACATTTAGGAGATGCTGTCCAGGAAGAGACTTGAAGAGACTTGAAGAGACTTGATACATTCCACATCCTGCCAGGGCAAATCCCAATACTCCATCGGAAGCACGGATGGGAGTTAATTTGCTTGAACCAAGTTGTTAATTTCTGGTTGAAAGTTGCCCAGAAGTCTGTGTAAATGTGTATTCCTAAGAGAGAGCTATCCCTCTGTACATGCATTTTTATACTTCTTTCAGCTAATTCCATGATGGAAATACTAATTCAGACAGCTTTTGGATTTATGGCAACCCCTGGAGAACTTTGACTTATATATGATTCATATAGGTAGTTTTTAAAATTTATGACAGAAATAATAATTCTGTGATAATATTCATTCTATTGCATATTTAGAGTATCAAGTGTGAGAGCAAAAAACCGAGCAGCTGGAAATTCCCAGGGCGAAGTTTTGACTCAGTGCTCTGTTGTCCTTCACAGGGTGTGGAAGCCAGAGACATTTCAGAAACTTGGGACAGTTTTCAGAATTTTCAGAGATGTAAAACCAAAATGAAATTTGGTCCAGAGTAGCAACTAGTGTATTTAATGATATTTTAGATACTCTGTTTATCTCTTTCCACGTAATTATCGTTTTCCACTATTTGGGAATGTGCACATGCACTGTAGAAGCGTGTAGTGAGTTGTCTCTGTCCCACTCCACATCCTCACAGGATGACGGTGATCTTCAGCTGTTTGTTTTGCTGCTCTTGCTGCTCTGTCGTCATCCTAGCATTGCCCAGAGCATGCTCTAGATCTTGAGAGGTTACAGCAAATCTCAGGGGTGCAGCCAGTAATGAGGGCATCCTGAAAAAATGACAACGGGCAGCTGGAGGTGAGAGGAGTCATCTACCAAGCTTTATGAAGGGATGCCAACAGCACTGTTTAATCAGAACTGATATGAGGGATGATTTAGAGATACATAGTTTTTGCTGATCCCTGAAATCTGTATTTTCCATGTTCCTACGATTATCTGTTGTAAGCATGAAGTCTTCTGGTACCCAGGAATGGGGAGAAGGATGTGGAGCCCAAGTGGGCAAACAGTGTTTCCTGGGAGGAAGTGAGAAATCAAAACCATGCCTCTTCTTCACTCATCCTTAGGGAGAACAGAAAGAAGAGCCTTTCCTCAGGCTGAGGTCATGTTTTCACTGAAACAATGTGAAAGTTAAGCTTTTTTATCTTAAGGACTAGGAAACTAACTGGTGTAAACCTATGACACCAAAGGGCTTTCTCATAAGGGGAAAGGCTGCGGTAGTCAATGGTTGTTTTAATTAGTGACTAAGGCAATCTTTGTTCAAATGGACAAACTGTGACCTGCAGGAAAGCCCTTCTGTATTGAGGGCAGAAAATGTCTTTAAATTAATGTCCTTCAAACATTCATAGCTTTGTAAGAAGTGGGTTAGTGATGTGATCAGGTGTGAGCAAAATGAATGGGTTTTGGATAGGCTTGGGATGATGGCTTTGCTTTGTTGTTGGGTATTTTTGGTTGTTTATTTTGTTTTGTTTTATGTCAGAATCAAAACCAAGAACCAAGAATCTCCCATACAAATCTTAAAAAAATTTAAAACTCCAAAGCGGGTGAAGCTGATACACAGCTGGTACACCAGAGAGGGTGTTGTGTTGGATTAATGCTGTTTCACGGGTCATTAAGGACCTGCAGTGGTGCTGCTGCCTCACCAGCACCCCCAGACATGGCAGTGCTCCACGTAGGGCTTGTGGCACCCCTTGCTGTGGGGTGCTGGTGTCCCTGTCCCTGCCAGTGCCATCCCAGCTCAGCTTGGCCTTAGGAAGGGACTTGCACACACTCGGGTAAGAGGCAGGGCTGGTTTTAGGAGGGGGACTGGGCCCAGCTTGTAGGATTGTATTGAAGCCATGGGGGGGCTGCAGCTATTTGAGACTATTGGAGCAAACCTGAATTTAGCTCCAGCCTGTGCCATTGCAGCCCATACTGAGCAGTGCCCACCTCCACGTCTGGCTGCCAGGGGCTGGGGTATGGACAAGGAGCTGCCTGGTGTCTGCCCACCTGCGTCCTCACAGGGGAGGGGGCCAGGCAGTGGGGCTGGAGAGGACATCAGCTGCTCTTCCATAGAGGTAGGAGCCTATAAACACTGATTATCAGCCTCAGGCTTACTGCAGTGAGTACTGTCATTAAAAGCTCAATTGCAACCCCTAAGGTGAATATAAGTGACTCCAAAAATAGTTGCTTTCAGAGGGAAACTTTTAGGTATTTTAATGAGTAAAATAGCTAGTGCTTGTTTGTATGCCTTGAAATTATGTGGGATTTTTTTCTTGCTCTTTTGGGTTAGTACACTGTGGTCATGTCATAAGAGCATGTCTGCTAAGTGTTTCTAGCAAGACTTCTTGAAATGCTGCCAGAAGACCTGGAGAGCTGCATACCTTGCTTTTAACACAAAGCGACAGCTTTGCATCAGACACAGTGCCACTGCAGAGCCAGGATTGTAAATACCAAATTTTAATTATCGAGTATATTTATAATTCATTAATAGGAGGTAGACAAATAGACCGGGCTGGCTTTGCAGTGCAAGAAAGATAAATGGAAGATGGTGTGCAGATAACAGATGATAGAGTATAATGTGTGGAATTTTTCTTTCCTCCATTTTGCCTTGCTGCAGCTATTTCACTTGAACTCTCGAAGTTGTTCTCGGAAAGAGGGCTGGAAATAGGACAAATGTACATCCATCACAAATGTTGAGAATTCTGAAACTGAGATTTAAGTACAATGTGAACTGTTGAACACAAAACCTAGAGCAGAAGCTGTAATGTTTTGTGATATTCTGTGGTAAATATTTCTCTAGCTATTTAACAGCATTCATTTAAACTTTGGATATATTGAATAAAATATTTCTTAACCATATCCTTTCCTGTTGTTCTTGAGTAGATAAGTTCAATTGACTTCATGATAAATATTCTAGGATCTGCTTACCAATTTGGATGGTATGATAGATTATATGTCATCAATTTAATGACATAAAACAATGTTTAGATAATGAACTTTTCATAGTCTTTCTCTGGTAAATATATAATTTTCTACTTCAACAATTCTTTTTCAGGCTAAATTAAAAGTAGCATGTAAGAAACATAATGTATATGTAATATATCACATTCCCAGCTGTAACTTGAGTCTTGATAGCAGAGTACGCTATTGCCTAACCATCCGGTTGGCTTCAGAGGAGTAATCAGCTATAAGAAAAGGATGGGTACATAATTTTATATCATTAGAGATAATTATTATAACTGGGAATGCTTTTAACCTAAAGGTAAATAAATGACACCTGTGCAATATATATGTCTACAGTTTGAAATATCATTTTAAATGAAAGGTGGGAGATGGAAATTCTCAGTTTGTTCACAACACCCTTTTTTTCTTGTGGAGGTGTCTTCGGACACCTATGATAACAATAGCATTCAATAGAATGTACTAGTTATGTACATAGTGGTGGCTAAGTGTTATGGTGCTTCTAAATGTCGTGGCTGTCTGGACCAGGGGTCAGCCAGGAGTCTCCTTGCCCTGCCCCAGCCCCTGTGCCTGGGCATTGGGAGGGCCTGGGGGAGCACGAACCTCCATGGGGTAACTCAAAAAGCCCTCAGGCCCACTGACTTACTTTACTCACTCTGTGTCATGCACTGTAGTTGGGAACATAATTCATGGATGGGAAGAGGGCATTTTTGAATGAAAAAAAAGTTCTTGTTATTTAAAAAAGTCCAAGAAAGTCAAGGGCATGAGGGCAACCCCATTGCCTGCAGTGAAAGCCCCTGCTTATAAAATGGTGTTCAGCAGCATTCCTTAGTCTTTTCTTCACAGCTGATATTTTTCCCAAATGGATGGGAAGAAAAAAAAAAAGAAAAAAAAGCTTTTGGCTTCCCCAGTGTCTTTCACATGGGGATTTCAGAAGTGTTTGTATTGTCCATTAACTAAGTTTCTGAGTGTTTCACAATTTATGTGGAATATGAAAAGATTACTTCAGCTGCTGCTCAGATGCATTTGCTTTCTGTGTGCTGTAACGCATCAGGAGAGCTGAGCTGAGCAGACATCCAGAGCAAGGCTGGTGTCTTCCAAAGCAAGGCTGGTGTCCTCCATCGCAGGCAGTCCATGCAGGCGGGGGTGAAAGGAAAGGTCTTTAATTCTTAAGAAAAGTTCAGCAGCCAGTGGCCATAAGGAGAGCTCTGTATCGCTGCTGCTGCAGAGAACAGAAGTGATCTGGGCTGTTTTCCACCGATCAGGCATTTGGGTCCTGATTTCCCACTCTGATGTACTTGAGGACACCCACTGCTCCAGCAGCCAGAAAGATAATGGGTGATGCTGGTGCTCACTTTTCTAAAGCACAGGGCTCAATTTTTCTCCTGATTGAGTCACTGTATGTCAGAGGCAGTTTATTTTGTCTGGAAAAATACGTCAGAAGGGTTTCTGCTGGAGCAGATACATTGGTTCACTCAGTTACAGAATCAGTAATATATGAAGTGACTTTAACCATCAACTTCTGATTCACTTTGTAAAGTGAATAGAATTAGCCAAAATCCCCTTCTATTAGAAGTTTCTAGTTTCTAGGACAGTTAGAAGTTTCAAAAAGATGTAATGCCCAGCTATCTAAGCTGTATGTGTAATAGCATTTCTCAGGTACATATGTGGGGCAAAATGCCTCTAGGTCCAGTTTCTGACAGTTTGATCATATGTGTCAAAGGCAGAAATTTCATTTTATCCAGATGTTCTCATCAGCAACAATCTGGTATTTTAAAAACTAAAAATACACAAAAAGTTGAAGAAAAGGAAACCCATGGTGTAAACTATTCAGTGCCAATAAGGCAGCACATTTATACTTCAGAAAGCAATTATCCCCTATCAATGAAAAGTAAATATACTGGACAGCCAAGCTACAAGTGAAAATAGTTCATTATTATACGTTCTATCCAATACGCATTTAGCAGTTCTGCTTGAAAAACAGAGTCCAGATAGTATTGTTCTTCAAGGCTCATCTTAGAGAAAATTTGTTTTCATTCTTTTTCACAAAAACCTTTTAAAGTCAAAAGTCATTGCAATTACTTGTGTGCGTAAAGTTAAGCATACTTCTAAATGCTTAGCTGAACAACGTGTTCAAAGCATTTCAGTATTCTTCAGGCCAAAGCACAAATATTTTACAAATGGGGAAGAAAAAGTGAAATAATTGCTTGAGGCCAAGGAACCAGTTACCAGCAGAACTGGAAGGAACTAAATTCCCTGACTAGCTTCTTGACAGCCAGAGCACAATTTGAGATCCATTTACATAGTTAGATACACGTGTAAGAAGCTTCATGATAATTGTGTTTTATGGTTGTCTTTATTGTTTGGAAATGCTCAGTCTGAAAAATAGGATTTTTTTAAAAGAGCAAATAAACTATTACGTGACAATCTATTACTAGTATAAAAATAAATAGGAATTTGTGCATATTTTCTTGGTTTTGTCTTATAGTGTTGTCATGAACAAGTTTATGGCCTTAGCAATATGTTTCATTTTCCCTACTAGCATTAAAGGTGTCATTTAATTTTAGTGTGTGGTGTACAATTGCATGTTGGTTTACCATCATGTTTAAGATTCTATGTTCCTGGAGCATGGAGTACACTTTTTCGCAGCAAAATTAATTCCCTGATTGTAAAGGGTAAGAGAAGATGCTGAGCTATTGTTTTATTATTCTGTTTTATTTTTTGTTTTAATCATTTATTAAATATGTAGTGTAAATTTCTCACACATTAGTCTTTGCCTGGAAGAAAAATTCTAAAAATTAGTCCTCTTCTTTTTAAGGAAAATTTATATACCTGCTGATTTTTTAATGAAAATTGAAGTATGAAAACAATTGTTTCCAGAGAGAGGGATGAACTTTCAGAGTTTTAGAAATAATGGTGTAAACTAAAGTAATTTGTTTCATATATTTACACAGCATTTCCCCAACAATGCTTATATGTAACACATTCAAAACAAATAAGTGGATGTGGTTTTTGCATGATGGACCAATGGAACTCTTTTCTAAAGAAAACTGGGGGTGCAAAAACTTTGCATGGATTCAAACAGAGATTAGCTGTGTGCTGGGGGAAGAGGTCCATGAGGCCAAACCACTCTGAAACACCCAGGACCTGTAAATAGCTGAGCGCTGGGAGAATATTCAGGGGAAATATTTACTTCTGACAACCACTGGAGATAGATGGAGGCTTGTCCTATTTGGGGGGATGTTTCCAATCCCCTTACAATTACAGACCCATCATGTTCAGACTGTGCTAACATAAGAACAGGCTAGACATCATGACAGATCAGTATCTTTGAACTGGTGAGGCTGACTCCCAAGTGATGTTTCCTGGAAGCAAGGACCACCAGGAGAGTGCTGCTTGCGGTACCGAGGACCAGCCTCGTGCAGGCGATGGCATGAGATGCAAAGACTGGAGAGGCTCAGACCCAGTGAATCAATTATGTGTTCAGTGCACATGCTAGCACTCACGAAAGCCTCACAGGTATTTCCAGGGGAGAATGTACCCTTTTTACTCATAAACATCAAAGGATCTGTGGGGTTACTGATTAGGAACTGCAGTTTTTACTTAAGGAAGGCATGGATAATTAATGATTTTGCGTTCTGATTAGAAAATTAACATTGCTAATGCTGTTACTTAGATAACTGAATTTTGGTATTATAAAAGCCTTTTGAAATGCAATTTGACAGAGCATATATCAGATTAAATTGGATTGATTATGGGAGTTTTGAAGTTGTTGATTTCTTTGAGAGCTCTGTTAACGAAGCATTATATTGTAACAGAACCCATTAGTATCACTGTTCTACTTAGCTAACAGCCCATTACACTCAATAGGTAATAAAGTATGTATGTGAGATGCCATAGCAAGCAGGGTAGGACAGGGTACTCCACTAAGTCCACCATGGATCTTAGGGTACAGTTCTAATTTTGCTGTGCTGTGGGGTCTCCTTTTCATTGTCAACTTAGGCTGATAATACTAAGTCCCACACACCAGTGTGGTGAAGCAAGACCATGGTTATGCATTGTCCGTCAGCATCGGTAAACTATTGTGAGGATACCACATGGCTGGATGGTGCAGTGACAATATTCCGTCTCTACAAGGAACTAGTGAAAAGAACTGACAAATTGGGACATGCACTGTGACACTCTCCCAGTTGCAATGAGTTAATAACCTGCATATAGCAAAGCAACTGCATTGTACTTTGAGGTACCATGCAAGAAATTAAAAATGTTCATTAAATATTAAAATGAGGAAGCCAGCCTCAAAACTACTAGTAACTTGAGACTTTGGCTGCACACCAGAAGTGCTTTTCAATTCTTTTACAAACTTCCCACTTTAAATCTTGGCTCCCTATCATCCTATACATTCAGAACTTTGGAGAGAAAAAAGCCTTGGTGTCTCATTTCTCAGTGCTAGTGCAGCATCTGTGGAACACTTTACCACCTTCCTGCATGTTACTGTAATGCTTCTATTGAAGGCAATGGGCAATACCAAGGTACAACTCAAGAATATCCCAGAATCACAGAATCACCTAGGTTGGAAAGGGACCTTTTAAGATCATCTAGTCCAACCAATGGAAAAAAAAGTAAATGAAAAAAAATAAAAAAAAACACACACCCCCCCACACCACCCAAAACAACGCCAACCCAACTCCATATCTCCTAGCACCATGTCAGTTCATCTCTTGAATACCTCCAGGGATGGTGCCTCAACCACCTCCCTGGGCAGCCCATTCCAATGCCTGACAACCCTTT
>JAOQGH010000001.1:190590776-190621692 GCA_025769975.1 Gallinago jamesoni | reverse complement strand
AGCTCTCCAGCCATTCTTCCCCAAGCCTGTAGCGCTGCCTGGGGTTGTTGTGACCCAAGTGCAGGACCTGGCACTCAGCCTCATTGAACTTAATCCTGTTGGTCTCAGCCCATCCATCCAGCCTGTCCAGATCCCTCTGCAAAGCCTCTCTACCCTCCAGCAGGTTGACACTCCCACCCAACTTGGTGTTGTCTGCAAATTTGCTGAGGGTACATTCAATCCCCTTGTCCAGATCATTGATAAAGTTGTTGAAGAGAACTGGTCCCAGTACCGAGCCCTGTGGGACACCACTCATGACCGGCCACCAGCTGTATTTTAACTCCATTAACCACCTCTCTCTGGGCTCGGCCCTCCAGTCAGTTTTTAACCCAGTGGAGAGTATTCCCATCTAAGCCATGAGCAGCCAGTTTCTCCAGGAGGATACTGTGAGAGACTGTATCAAAAGCCTTGCTAAAGTCCAGGTAAATAACATCCACAGCCTTTCCTTCATCCACCAAGCGAGTCACTTTGTCATAGAAGGAGATCAGGTTTGTCAAGCAGGACCTGCCCCTCGTGAACCCATGCTGCCTGGGCCTGATCACCTGGGTGTCCTTCATGTGCTGCATAATGGCACTCAGCATGATCTGTTCCATCCCAGGCACCAAGGTCAGACTGACAGGCCTGTAGTTCCTTGGATCATCCTGCTGACCCTTCTTGTGGATGGGCGTCACATTTGCTAGATGCCAGTCGGCTGGGACCTCCCCAGTTTGCCAGGACTGTTGGTAGATGATGGAAAGTGACTCCACAAGCAATTCTGCTAGCTCCCTCAGAACCCTCGGGTGAATCCCATCTGGGCCCATAGACTTGTTTGTCTATGTCTGCAATGGTGCAGAGATAGGACAAAGAGTTATTTTTCATCTTTGGACATTTTTGATAATATTGATTATGCAGGAAGAGATACTTGCACAGCTGGCAGTTGAAAACTGCACTTTTTGAGGTCAGGAAGATAGGAGGTCAAAAAATAATAAACCCATGGTGCTGTCTGTTGTTACTTTCTGCAGTCAAATTGCCCTTAATGCAGATCCTTCTCACTTCATGGTTACCTAACGGGGCTGTCTGGGAGCCCTGAAAAAGAAGCAGCCTGCAGCGGAAACAACTAACAGGGGAAATACATTGCACTACAGTTCTGTTGCAGTCTTGCCGTGCATGGTCTGCTTCCTTATGCTTAGCAGATAACACAAAATTTTTGACTTTATTTTGTGAGGATATTTTTGGGGGTGGCAGGAAGATCAGAGATGTGGGAAATTATGTATTTTCTGGAAATTTCTCTTTACTTGCCTCAAGCATCCTTGCATGATCTTGACTGTAAGAGGCAAAAACTGGGGTCCATAGAGGTTGATAGGTTTGACAGCAATCAAATAAACCTAAAGGCACCTGTCAAAGACTGATAAGAGTGTAGATCTGTCAACTGCCCTTATTGAAAGAATATGCATTTCTGTAGTTCCGGAATTGTGTCAGCCCAATTTCCACTCTATTTTATTACTTTTCAGTAACACAAAATTCTTAGGAATGTTTGGTGCCTTGCAGCCCCTGAAACATAATTCAGATTATTTGCCACTGGAACTGCACTCACAGCCCTGAAATGTTAAAATTCTGCCTGCGTTGCAGGGTGGAAGCAGTAGCTTTTTTTTTTTTTTAAAAAAAAAGGCATCAACAACAAAAGAAGCAAGACTGTTGATGTTAGACTCCTCTTTCTTAGACTAATTTTTTATTTTTTTAAAATGAAAATGGCTTTACAAGGATATAATTAGATCAAGTTCATTGGCATTCATCTGAGTTTTCATTGGCTCTTGTCTCTTTTCTTTTAGCAAGTTTTCATTTTCAGTAATTTGGAGTTCGTTTTGAAAAGTAGTCTCCACACCCAAACTTGAAGACTTGTAAAGCAGGAGCTAGAATCAAGCAAAATTTTAGTTTCAACGCCAAAATGAAAGAAGGCTTCTAAATCAGGAAGCCATTTTTGAGGAGGGGCGAGCAAAACAGGGAGAAGAAAAATGGCTTAAAGAAAGGGCTGGCAGATACAGGAGAGGGTAAAAATCCTGTTGTTAATATAGTCTCTTTCAGTCAAGATAACAAAAGAGAGAAAAAAGCAGATGGAAAGGATTTACTGTCATGAGTCAAATAGGAAAGTAAGGGAAGCAATTCCAGAGCACTGCAATGTGAGAACAGTTGTGCAAGCTCGACCAAACTCCATCTAAGTGCCATCTTGCCTCTGCCAATTGCTACTGGAGAGTATTTATAGAAAAAAAAAGAAAAGAAAAGCCAGTACAGGGTGATCATTGCTTTGTGACCTGTGCAGTTTCTGGCAGAGTATAAAGATTTCTGGAATCAATGTAGCAATTTAGCATGCCATGGCAACTTACTCCCATCAGTTTAGCTATCCTTCATGACTTTGCCTAATCCCTTTCTGGATTCATGTATCCTCCTGAAATCCACGGCGTCCTGGGGTGGGAAAGGGTCTGGGCGAACATCATATTCATGACCTACAGTGACTTTCCCTCTTTGAGTTATGGAATGAATAGGAAAGAGACAAATCTTCAGCTATTGGCAGTTGCTGTTCCAGAATTTATGCAAAAAGCTGAATCAAGCTGACTGATTAAACTAGACAAATTGTTTTCTCCAAAATATAATTCAGCCAAACATACAGATTTGTTGATATTGCGACATTTCATTAATCCCTTTAGATTTTGTGAGTATGTTTGGCAGCTTGCTCTCTTCCTGCCTGTCTTTCCCCATCTCCTTAGGAATCATTATATTTAACTTAGATATACTTAAATACCAATTTCCAGTAGTAGTGTTTGATGTTTTTGTTTTGACATCTATTTCAAATTCAGTGTAAAACTCTGAAATTCTAAATTACTCAAACCCAGAAGGAAATGCTTTTACCTTCAGATACATTTCTGTTTTGTTGTCCAAAACCAAAAAAGGATTCTATCTCCATCCACAGCAGATGTTGATTTTATTTTCAGAAGCAAAGTGAAAAATAAGTTATTCAGACGGTTTTCTTCCTGCATCTTCAGAAAAGTGACATAAAGTTTAATTTTGTTTCAGAAGTATCAAATGACAACATTTATATTGTAGTACTCATTGGTGTACTCCAGTCTTGCAAATAATCAAAATATATATGCCATTGGTACATGGCATGGAATAATCCAAGCAGTAGCACAAGACAGGGTCATACTAAATTCCCCAAAATATGTGCAGTTAACTGTTAAAAATTATACTCTTTGCCCAGCTATGACATTGCTACGTGCTCTCAATTTCCTTGTGATTTTTGTGACTGCTCGGTCAATCAAAATCCAAATTAACAACTAGCTCTTGAAGACACTCCAGATTTGTCAGTCCTGTGAAGAGGTGGGATTTGATTAAAAAGAAGGTTGAAATGACAGAGTAAAATTGTCTGTAATATCTGTGGCTTCTTTTTTTGAAATCACTGCACTAAAATTTTGAAACATATGAAGTGTTTGAAGACTTCCTTCTGGAAAGTGTACTTCTATGATAAGTAAGCCCAGAACAATGTTAAAGGATATTACCATATCTCTATGAATGATCAAAAAATGTAAATGATTTAATAAGTGGGCACAGTATTTTATGTTATGTCAGTGAATCAAGACAAAACAGCAAGCAGGGACGGTGGTGAGATGTAGAATTCTAACCCTGTAATGTTATAGGTAGCTAGCAGAGTTGTTAAGACTCTTTTTTGCTTGAGAAAGAGTAGACATCTGTTTACTTGCTTTAATCTCAACCTTATACTTCACTTAATAGAGAACAAGAAATAATTGTGATGATAGTGTAATTAGATAATTTAGAGTCTGTTTTCCCTATTTTTTATTCCACTTTATATTTTATCTCATTTTATATTATATCACCATGTTCCTAATTAGAGAGATACCCATAATAGATGAGAAAAATCCTTGGATACTGGGGGCCTTTTGTTGGTTTATTTTGAAGGAGCAGAAGACAACTGGAATGACCACGAATGTTCAAATTCAATGCTAAATATCAACTTAATTAATGTTTAACAGTATTTTATTTTTGTAAAAGCCATTTAAGAAAAATGAAATGATGCTATACCAAATTATAAGATGGTGAGAGAACTTCTGCTAATGTAAATTGGTACAAAGCCAGGGCTCTGCGTTAAGTTTTAGAAGTCATATAAGTTGTATAAGAAAATCCACTAGGATGTATGGATTTTTCCTCCTTTTTTCCTTTCATTTTTTCCCTTCTTTTTTCTTGTACGAAGCTAGTACATGTCCTTCAGTGGAATTTTAGTTTTCAAAATTACGTTTGGTAATATGTGAAATAAAGGTATTGGATAACTATTGCTGTCTTCAAATAGGGTGCAATAGACCACTCACGTCCTCTCCTCATTACCATGTAGGATGTTTCAAAAGAAAAACAAGATACTTTTTGTCCCACTTGGACAGGCTTGTGGTTGTGCAGACAGTGGATTGGACTGATTTTACATCAATATTCTCTGTAAAATTAGACAGATGTATTAGTGATCTTGCTCCAGTCTGTGTACTGACAAGCAGTGCATGAGTAATGAAGAGGTCTTTCCAATGTGACCCTACTGCAGAGCACTAATGAACAGGGATGTGCATTATTAGTTGATAGTACATACCAGAATTAGAACAAAGAAATGCAATTTAAAATGCTACTTGCATATATCACGTTCTAGCTACTATACTTTAGGGAACAGTAAAGGAATGGCACTTCTGTGCTGGACCTGTGTAGCTAATATTTTCCTTGTTTTTTAAGAAAATAATATTTTTTAAATAAAAATGTAGAAAGCTGAAAGGAATTATTGTTCCTAGCTTTACAGTCAAAAAGCAGAGTAAAAATATTTCCATTTAAATTACAGTATGAACAAAGAGATAAATGCTTAAAAAATGAACTGTCATGTTCAGCCAAAGGTAATAAACATTTTACCTATAAATGCAAATATGTTTTTGTTTTAGGTTTTGCCATCAACTGCTATCATTGAATTAATAGTCAAAAAATTGTTTTCTTTTTAGTTCTCTGGCATATATTTATAGACCTTATATTTTGCTTCCTTTTTTTTGCGATTACTGATAATGGGCAACAATGGTTATATGATTAAATTCATTTTTGTGTACTTTAGACCACAAATTAACCCTTCTTGTGTTTTGAAATTGCAATCAGTTCCATAGAAAGAGAAAAAAAAAAAAAAGATATTATGGCATAAAATTTCAGCTCAAGGACACTGTGATCTGTAGGTGGTTATTCCAGTAAGATGATAGTCATGTGAACTTGTGTCAGCTCCATGGATTCAAATCATAATGGCACATCACTGCAGTTTGGCAGTAGGCAGATAATCACCACCCAGTGCAGACACAATCTTTTTCTGGGGTATAGTAGTTGGTGAGTTGAATTTTTCACTCCCGCAGACTTCCAGCTCTGTGTGCAGAGGTTTTTACTGGATGGTCACCAGGAAAATAGGTGAGAAAGGAGAGGTGTGATGATCTGCTTGTTAGAAGTGGTGTGTGGCAGAGGGAATAGTGATGCTGTGTTTGCATAAGGAGTGTTTGGCTCTTGGAGCAAAGATATTCAAAGACAGAACTCGAAAGACATCTAAAGGGATGGCAAAATATTTCATAACCCATGCTACTGTGGCACAAGTTTACCCTCTCAACTTGTAAATTTAAGAGATGAGAATGATGGTGTAAAGGATGGTGCTCACTGCTCTTCTGAACTTCATCTTTACTCCAAACCTTTCTTTGCTCCAGAACAACTGGAAGCTTTGGAGCAGCTCAGTTAAACTTTCTGGCCTAAGTTTCCAGTGTTTATTGTTTCACCTCCCAAAGATTCTTTCTAAATGCAAACACAAATTCCTTTCTGTAAGTACTGGCTTTGTAATTCATTGATCACCAACAAGACTTTCCATGTTACTGTTTTATTGGTTTAGAGATTTATCATTTTCCACATAAGTTATAATGTTTCCATAAGTGTCTTCAAACAAATAATATTAAAAAACACTTCTTGAAATGAAATGCTTTTTCATTGTTATTGAATGATATATGTCTAGGATAAGGAACACCTAGCTATTAACAGAGCGTGAAATCATCAATCAGTTGCACTTGACCAGCTAATTAGAGGAAACATCTGGTTTGTGGTCTGTATTTCCCTCAGATGTCTGAGGAAGCCAAGAAAAAGTGCTTGGAAAACAAGCAGTCTTCCAAGTCCAGTACAGTCCAAAGTTATTTGTTTTGTTCCATTGAAAATGGTAGCAGCTTGGTCAATCAGATTGCCTCGGAACTAGTTATGTCCAGGTTACACAGGTATGTGAGGAAGCTCAAGGCTTACTCATATTTGGAAGCACAGCAGATGTGATTCTAATACTCCCATCAGAAATAGTCTATCAAAATGTCATTGCTTTCGTTAAGAATAAAAGTTAGCCCCTAATCTGTATTCTGAAGTCTGTAAGGTTGTGGAAATAATGAAAGAAGTAAGTAATTCTTTTTCTTGCTGTTCTGTTCAATTTGTGTAGTTTGGTTTTAATGAGAATTCGCTTGATTATTTGCTATTATATTCCAGTGAGAGTAGCACTAAGGAAAGTATAAATTCTGGATGTGGTGATGTCTCATCTTCCAGTTTATGGAAGGGCTTATCTCATGTGGTTGCCTGGATTTTTACGGTCCAAGAGTTAGCTTCTGGACAGGTATTTCTGTGTTTTCCTCAGATTTTTAAAGGAATTTGTTTTAAACCACTGCTGTGAAGAGAATGGACAATATGTGGAAAAGCCATCTAGTCCGGACAAACTAGGTACCTTTTTCCACCGGTTTGGCAATGACACTTGGGTAACATCCGTCTCTGTGTATTGGAGATCAGCTGAATTAGTGTTCTGAGTGGTGCAACTTAATTTGTGAAGTAATGTCACTTTAGTTCTTCTGTGTTGCGGGATTTTGCAAAGTGTATATGTAAATTTCAGAGCAGGGAAATGCAAGAAACTTAGCTTTGTTTCTTTTTCTGTTTTTACACTAGATTTTTTAGAATATGAGTCCTTTGTTTTTGATTATCTATTTTGCAGGTTCCTCTCAAAAAAAAATTCCTTACAAATTACAGCAACATGTGCATATACTTATGTATGTGTACCGATGTGGACATGCATGCGTCTTTATGTTACACTTACGTTCTCCAGTTATCTGTTCTTACACAAGTTTGATGCTTTTAGTGAAGTCATTGGAAATACTTTGGGAAAATAAGGATTCCTAAGATTAATAAAGGCTTTGTGGTAGGTGTGCTCCTTTTGTTCGTGCTTACAAAGATCAAGATGTTTATGAGAACGTTTATACAGACCAAACTAGCCAGACATTAATTTTATCTGGCTCAAAACCATTTACTGGCTGCCAGGCAGAAGTGCTAGGGCTGTTGTGGAGATCTGTTGGACTGTAGGTCACTGTACCCTCACCAATTATGGGCAGTGGAGGAAATAATACGTGGGCTGATCCAGACTGCAAAGGTAGAAGAGAAGTATCCTCCTTGGTCTGGACGGTGTGGAGCCAGGACTAAGGAGCCTGTGGGAAGTGAAAGCCCTTGGCTGTTTGTGACAGGAAATTTTCCTGCAAGGCAGGTTGATGTTATCACTGATGGTTGGCACTCCTGGACTGGTTTTGAGATGGGCAACGCTCAGGATCTGTCTTTGACATCACAGGATTAAGCCACTCTCCCCTTTTACTTTCTGGACCTTTAATCCTGTCATTCAAGAAACATCCCGCCCACAGCAAAATGGGGCCAGAGCAGGGCAAGCCCACCGCCTGTTTCATATATGCTAACTTTTGATTCATTATGTTTAACATACATACATCTGACATACTCCAGGACACATCCCCTGGACACACAGTTTTTCTGCTGCTTTAGAAGTCCCCCTGGGCTTCTCTGTGGTCTCTGATGGTCCCTATAACACAGCTACTAAGAGCAGTGGAAGTTTCTCTCTCTGGAAAAGTCATCTTTTGATCAGGGAAAACTGATGGGGTAACCTTAAGGCTTTACTGATGAGAAATGCAGTGTGTTTTCACCGTGACCCTCCCCGAGTATCCACTCCCACCTGTAGCAGCTGAGCGAGCTGGCAGTCCTGCTGTCTTTAATTGAACTATCCAAGAGCTTAAAGTAATTCAGAATCATTAAATATGTAGATAAACGCTGTGTTTTCACAGTAGAAAAATAATGCAAATATATTTTGTTTTCTAAAAAATTCCTTCTGTTCTAATATAACAGGCAATTTTTGTAGGTTTTCTTGTGTGATTATGATATGTGATTTAACTATATAAATATTTTGACAATAATCTGAACAAGTGATGTCTTCAATAAATAAGCATTGCTTTAAAATAGCAAGTAAAATATTAACTAAAATTAGTATCTTATATTTTCATTTTACTGACTGAAAATGAAATATTCAACAATGGTTTTTAGACTATTATAAACTGATGTTTGTGTTTGCTGACTGTCCACAAGCAGTTTAAACTATCAGAGTGCTCTACTACCTGAGTAGTACTACTACTAGCTGAGTTTTATGTAATTTACCATTATGCGTCATGATTCGTGTAGAACGGGCATCAAAGCTTTACCTTATGTTTTGTTAAAGAGCCACAATGGTTGTACAACTGAGGATTTGTCATGCCTGACAAATCAAATAATAGGTTCTCATGTACTGGGCCCAGTGCCCACCAGTACACTCCAAATTAAGCCATGAGGGGCATATTTAATCATATCAATTAGATGAGTATAGTTACAGATGTAGAGGAAGAAATTCAAGTTGAGTGAATGTCACAGGAAAAAACGAACCGCAGAAGCACAGTGCTGAACTGCAAACATCGTACCTGGTAAACGCCTCTGCCAAGGTCTGACCCCTGTGCTCGCAGAAGCGGCAGAGGAAGGGCATACAGTGGAGCCGTGTGTTTGCCCGTGTCCCTGGCAGCACGGCCCAGCTCCATGCTGACGGGCTGTACGGGTGCAGTGGCTGTGGCTGCCGTGGGCTCCTAATATGGCCCTGGAGTTGGTGCTAAGCTCTGCTAGAAATTAGGAGAGTCATTCTGTAACTCATAGGGGGCCTTTCTAGAAGGCAGTTGTCATACACTATTAAAGATTGCATCCCTTTGTGCTCTATTGGCTAAAATTATAATTTAAACCTTTAAAATATACGTCACAGTGTCTGTAGACTATAACATTAACAAGCTTGTACTATGCCAGGTTGACTGACAAGATAATATATATTTAAATAAAAAATGACAGTGGGGCTCCACCAAATTTCCCTGAAATTCAAGCAGCAATTACACATTACTCAGCCTTCTTTGTACCACAACTTAATGAAGAGATAGAACAATCAGCGAGGAAGCTCACAACCAGAAAATACCATTTATGTAAAGTGATCATTAATAGGAAGTCGATATTTACCACGCCATGAATACCCAAAGTATTTTCTTTTTTTCAAAAGTCAAATACAGGGCGATGGTAAATGTCATTTCTCTGCAGTGATGACTGCTGTAGCTGCAAACAGCTACCAGATAAACATACTGCCAAACACTATTAGTACTTGTGCTTGCTGCAGAAATTAGAAAAACTTGCATAGAGTTCTTAAATGAGGGCAGCATAAGTAGCTCTGGGCAATAATTCAGACTGTCCGATCATGTCAGTTTTACAAGAGGACCGTGACTAACAATAGCTCTCTAGTACCAGGAATAGTGACAGCAGCTTGGGATGGGATGCTCCATGTGGAAATTCAGGTTATGGGTTATCTCAGAGCTGCTACCTCAGGTGGATGCATCTTTGCTTTCTATGGTGTTAATTGTAGATGAAGGACGCTGATGGAGGCAGCTAAGCCTAGGCAGCACCGGTGTCTGTGTGTGGGGGTGTGTGTGTGTAATAGTTAGGAATAAAGAGCTGAATACGTATGCAAGTATTTCTTGCATGTAGTGATATAATTTAAGGGCTCAGACCTTGTGGGCTTTTGAAAGGGATCTGTTACTTCAGGATCTTGGATTAGATTTGCAATATAAGGTAAAGACCATAAGTGGCAATGTTAACCTGTGTATGTGGCAGTAAGCGTGATATTGCCACTGAATAATGCCAGGAACTCACTGTTGAAGAAAAGCCATACTTCCAAATTCAAACTGATGATGGATTTAAAAAGCATAAAATTAACTGAGTGAATAAAATAATAGCTTAAGTGACAGTATTAAAAAAAAAATAAATCACATGTTCCTATCAGCATACTGGAACAGGGACAAAATCTGACTAATATAAAGTATAAAAAACCTTTTTTATTCAGTTCCAAGGTGGAACTGCTTGACAGCTTGTTTCCTCAGTTCAGTAAAACACATGGTGGACTTGACAAAGGATAATTGAAATAAATCACTGTCTAAACCTAAATTTGCTATAGTATTACAGTGATAACCGTGTACTTAAGGTTGCATCACCAGATTCAGACTCATAAAATATTGTTATAGCCAAGTAATAATGCTGAATAGCCAGTCCTGTTTTTATTCAAGCAGTGTTCAAACTAAGTAACATACAGATTCATTAAAATTAATATTATAATTAATCTAAAATGTTTTATGATGTCAAATATTGTAGCGTTTGTCTTAGCTGGAGGTGACTTCTTTTTGAAGGTAAGGTAGAATAAACTCTCAACAACCTTGATTTCCAAGTAGAGGGTTGGACTAGATAATCTCCAGAGGTCCCTTCCAAACCCATATCATTCTGTGATTCTGTGAGATTGGAAATTGGATTTTTTCACTTAGGATAATGGATGGAAACTTTTTTTTTTTACGCATACAGCAAAATTTTCAGTCATTATATTTAACATGCTGACCTGTGTGCTCTGTCTTCCTTGAAAATTATTTTGATTAATACAAGTACTGTTTAAACCAGATGGAAGTCAGGGCATGATCATTCAGGGTTATAGTGAGGGTTCTAGAGTTGCTGCTGAATTGGAGTAAGTATGTTTCACATATGGAGTATGTGTGTTTCAAAAGGAACAAATTTACATTTTATATAATTAGCTTTGAGATAGAGTTTTTAAAGTAGCATAATGCATATGTACTTCATATGCACCAACCATACCAAGGTTTTTTGTGCTGGGGGTTTCTAGAAAAGTGAGATATTTTTTCCAGATACTTTATTTTTAACAAGAGACTTTTGGAAAAAAAAAAAAAAAGTGTAATCTTTTCCAATTATTTCTGTGACTTATTTTGAAAAATTGAGCAAAATTAAGATCTTGAACTAAAATTGGTAGTTTTTACTTTGGACTTAAAAATTTTTAGGCTTGTATTTTCATCATTTGGAGCTGAAAAATTGAAATTTGTACTGTTACCTGTATTAAAGTCCTATTTTAATGAAAGAAGAGAAAGAAAACGGATGTTTCTCCACTGAATAAAGCAAAAATTTCTTCAAAAAAATTTTGCAAAAATGCCTGATATTTCTAACCTACTTTAAGCCTTGTGTTTCCTAGTAGGAGAAGCACACTAAGATGGCACAGCTAGACTCTTTAACTGGTGACTTTCTCAGTGTGTTTCACTTAGATGAGTATTTTCTTGTGACAAGGGAAGGCAATCATATTTGAAATAACAGAAAAAAAATCCAATCTGGAGAAACAAATGCATTATCAGAGAAAATACCTTTATGAGTTGGGTAAAACCAAGATACCATTAAAGTTGTTTTGCCTTTTGAAATTTCCATTATATATGTTTTGTAGAGAGATGGTCTCTTGTACCTGGGTACACTATTCAACAATACACCTAGGCTTTTCAATGTCTTTTGTCCTCCTCTGTATTTTGAATAGATGTTATGTTGTATTATTTGATATTAGGAAATCATCATTATTTAATTACAGAAACTATAGTGATAATATTAAAAATGGAATATTATCTCCTTGGAAGACTATTTTAGAGAAGTAACCTAGGCTGTAGTTTTGGAGGAATGATACAAACCAGATGATCTTTGTGTCCACTATTGATTTGATTTAATCTAATTAAAAGACAAGTGAAATGGTCTCTGATGAAATGCAGATGAGCAAGAACTGAATATTTTGGCTTCATAGTTCTTTGTCAGCAGTGGCTCGCTTAGCAGTTAGGAGCATTACAAAATCTTTCTAACACCTGACGTGCTCCTGGGTTTCCTGGTAGGACCCCCTTACAATGTGGTTGCAGGCGCCAGCCCTGAGCCTTGTTGGGGTAGGCTGGCTGGCTGCGGTGCAAACCAGAAATGTATCCCAAAGTGCCATCTTGGCATGTCACCTCAGATCCTCATCAGGCCATTCTGCTTTTCATTACCATGCATTACCATGCACAGACACGAAGGACAAGCTTCTGCACTGCTTTGTGTAAGTCAGGTATAAGGCACTGTCAGAGCTGCATCAATGGAATGCCACTCTTTCTGATACCATTTTGGGGTGGTTTTATTTGTCCAAATGTAAGAACCTGTGGAAGTACAAGGCAGGGAAGTGTCAGCTTGTCTCTGCTTTGGAGACTGTAGGGTGGTAGCTTGGGTTTTTACCATTTTGACAGGGAAAGCCTGAGCTGGTGCTGGCAGAGTTAGCCGAGTAAGCTCATGTGATTCAAATTGTTAGATAATAATTTCTGGGATGATTAATTATCTTTAATTGCAATAGTAACTACATACCATCAATACTTACTCTGCAGCAAGTGAGACTGGGTTGTGGTTTTTTTTGGGGGGGTGGGGGATCCAATAGATTCTTGGGAGCTAAAGGATTAAGCCTTAGAAGTCAAATCTGTGTGGTATTAAGCTAGAAAGACTATCCTTTTCATACTGAGATTTCTGGTTTGTTTATACCATATTTGTGAGTATGGCTGAGTACCTGTTAGTTCTTGGTTTGTATGTGCTTTGAGGTTTTGATAGCATGGATACACTGTGTAAATCATTATCCTAGAAAAACAGTAATGTATATAAGGAGGTTTTATTTTTGCATAATATGGCTGCCTTGTGTATTTTTCTCTTTGGAAACTAAGGTATTGAAACTGTCACATAGATTTATGACTTACTTGGAGGACTTAGAGCAGCTCAACAAGTTTTTTTATGTGCCCATTTGCCATCTATTTTAAGTGGACTTGGTAGATACTTTTTACACCTGAGTCAGTGTATAAATCCCTGAATATTATTCATGCATAAATTCTGTTTTGAAAGTATAACATTTATCATGCATTCAACTTTTCAGTCAAACACAAGTGTAATGTTAATATTAAGTCTTGATTTAGTATAAAATTGAATACTGAGTATATAAAATACTGAATTTAGAATATGAAGTATACAGAAAAGTAGATAGCTGAGAGCTGCTTATATGAGTCATCAAAGAAGACTTAGACTGCGAGGTGTCATATCATGAGTGTGTCACACTTCGGTTTTCTAGTTCAGTTGTTCACTACTGAAAAGTCATTCTGATGGAAGCATTTCATTTCAACAAGTCACAGATTGTGGTCGCATGTGAGTTGCATATTATTATCTGTGGTTATCACTTGAAGGTGGTAACATCTAAGACACACTATGCTAGGCACTATAGTAGCATAAGGAAGCCAATTCCTGCCCAAGGAAAGTTGTAAACTAAGGCACCGGATGATTGATGGAGAGATTAGGAGTCCAAAAAAGAAAGAATAATCATCAGTGCTGATATGGGTAGGTATTGGTAAGGTAGTAGTGATACCAAACTGAACAATATTTATAGATTCATCAGTCATACTATCTAAAAAAGGAAGAAAATAGCTATTTTAGGCTAAATTTTCAACTTCAAGTGTCTAATATCAAGTATTTAAATTAATAGCTTGGGAGGTGTGAGAATGTCTTGCCATTCCCACTGAAATTAACTGGTGTAGAGGCCTGAGGGCAGCTCTCACCATCAAGCCTGACTTTAAGAATTCACATTTGGAGGTGTTGGCCTTTATATCCTCTTCACATGTGTGTTAGTATTTTGCATCCAGTGGCTTCTTGTAAAGGTTTTTTATTTACTAAATAAAGATAATTCTAGCACTTTCTCATGTTATTTAGAGTATAGTAAGAAGACAGAGCAAGATGAATCAAATTGTGGAGGAGAGACCTGTATCTATCCACAAATAGAAGTTAAACAGCTTGATTTTGCTGGGAGTAAACCCTGCACAAAGATGTGCAACAGACTCTGTCGTTCTCTTCCTATTTAAGGGCAAAGCCCTGGCTTCCAGGAATTGAGCTTAAGAGCGGCTTTCTGGTATTTGTGATGCAGTAGTGTTCAGGACTTGAAGCTTACAAGAATGAAACCTTGGAAGCTGGCCATTCTGCTAACGGATGCACTGGGAATTGTCCTTTAGCATCTATGCAGAAGGAAAATCAAGTCAGACATAAGTATTCTTGGATATAAATTGCTTTCAATACTGTTAGCAAAGCTACACACTTCTTCTCATTTCCTCTATGTC
This sequence comes from Gallinago jamesoni, assembly GCA_025769975.1. NCBI lineage: Eukaryota > Metazoa > Chordata > Aves > Charadriiformes > Scolopacidae > Gallinago > Gallinago jamesoni. Next base: position 190,607,239 of record JAOQGH010000001.1, on the reverse strand, counting down.
CCTTTTTGCCTCTCCACACAGCTTTCTTTCATGCATTTATTAAATATTAATTGTATGGTAATGTACTCTATTAAATTACAGGAAACATTCCTGTGATTTTATGCTTTAAGATTTGCAAAATCAGTAAGGAAATACATTAAGACAGTAGTACAGACGTAGTGTAGATGTATTCGCTTCTGCCATGTAAGTCTGTACTGAATTTGTCTCATTGCCATAAAACCTCTAGAAAATTGACATTTTTGCAAAATGCAAATACAATAAATAAAAAATTGAATCATAACAAAATGGAAGCACTTGTTACCTCCAGAAAATTGACATTTTTGCAAAATGCAAATACAATAAATAAAAAATTGAATCATAACGAAATGGAAACACTTGTTATTTCAGCCTGCTTACTTAGGTAAGCCACCTTGGGAGGGTATAAAATATCTCAGTAATTGAAAAATAAATGTAAACAGAATAAAATTATATAAATAATGTTTTAAGGTCAAGTATATGTTTGCAGAGTTAATGTAGCCACCTTAAGCACCTCCTGTGTGCCTGCAGGGGTTGAGAAGGGTGCTGCATGCCCATGCTGAATTTGTGAAAGGGAAAAAGTGTCAGAGGGCTTCAATTTGCAGTAGTTGTTTTATCTTAGTTTTTGTGATCAATCTCCTGAAAAGAAGGTCTTGGCAAGTTGTCATCATTGGAACTTTCTGAAAAACAGCTAGAAACACCTCATTTATAGAATCATAGAATCATATTGGGTTGGAAGGGACCTCTGGAGATCATCTAGTCCAACCTCCCCACAGAGCGGGTCCACCTAGAGCACATTACACAGGAACTTGTCCAACCCGGTTTTGAATGTCTCCAGAGACAGAGACTCCATCACCTCTCTGGACAGCCTGTTCCAGTGCTCTGCCACTCTCACAGTAAAGAAGTTCCTCCTCATGTTTAGGTGGAACTTCTTATAATCAAGTTTGTGCCCATACTCAAGTTTGTGCCCCTCCTTTATAAAGGAGTTTTATGGCTTGCATGTGTTGATGATGACTGGAAGCTCCTTAGGTGGTTTTTTATACTGTGGCTGCAGTTTGTGCCAGCTGTAATGACTGCGTCTGAGTGTTGAATGTAGAGGTGTTTCCTACTTCTAAGGTCTGGTTGTATATCCCACCTGTGCCTGAAATGCATACTCCAACAGAAACATACTTATAAAATTGTGTGCTTACTTGTGTGTTCCTGAAATTATTCAATTTCTAACCATAATTGCAGATAGTAAACAAGGCAGATGATAGATAGAACTCGCTCCAGATAAACAGTGAGGTACTGAATGGTGTAAAAGATGCTGAGAATTTTGCATATTCCTTTAGCAAGGCTTTGCTAACAATAGCAAGGTAATTCAGCTAGTTTATAGCTCAATGGAACAAGACTGAGCACTTGGGATTTAGTAGAGAGTAAGAATAGATACTCTTCCAGAGTGCCTTCTGTGCACCATAATTTTTACCACGCCAGTGCCCTGAAGTCTTCTCAACCTCCTCACTTCTCTGGATTATGTGGTTCCTTGTGTCATTGTCCACACAGGACAGTCCTTCCTTCTGTATTCTCTTGCTTGGCAGTTTGAAAATTTTGAGTTGTTGGCACAGGTCTCTCTCATTTCCTATCTCCACTGTGTCTTTGTGTCCTCTGAGCTTTGCTGTCCTCTTCACCTGCATCACTAGATCTTCACCATACAGCACTTGTGGCATAAAGAAATTCTGGCAAATCTTCAACCTTGCAGGTTTGGCATCCTGTCACTGTTATGTCTGGAGAAGATATTTCTATGAAGGCAGCTGCAAGAGTGTGCCCCATACTGAGATAGTTCACAACTTATTTAGGAAAGTGTCCTTAGAGAATGAAAGTGGCACTGTCACTGTTTTATCCATTGTTAATATAGAAGACGCTTGCCATGAAACCTATGCTCATTTGGAGCATAAGTGCATACTATTTGCTTGAATAGTTACAATATCCCTTCTGTTATATATACAGATTAGTAAAAACGTTAGTTCATTTTTTTCATTGCTTATTCTTGGTGCAGCTGCTAAAGCAAAAGCTTTGTCATAATGCTGCCTACACAAGTTTCTGACATAGAAGAGAGCTAGTAACAATATTGTTAGGATGCTGTGTCCATTTTGGACTGCATTAATTACAAATTCTACTTAATTACAAATTCTAAATCCTTAACATGGACCCCACTTCATGAGCTCAATTTCATAGTCTTCCATGATGGTATTTTCTCTTGTAGACAGTTTTTTTTTTCTTACTTTTAGTGTTACTGTGATGTGTGCAAAATCTCAAAGAAAAAAAATGACATCCTGCACGTGTAAGCTGAATATGGTACAGAATCAGGGAGCAATAGTTCTGCAACAGACAGAAATACAACTGAGTTGCATTTTATCCCATGTGGCATTAGTGAGCATATGAATTGATCTGATGTTACTTTTTCTCCCAGTTGTCACCAGATGGATCACCACATTTATATAGCACTAGTCATCTTTCTACTTTTTATTATCCCATGTGAAGTAAACAGCACTAAGTAAACAGCAGAATGGTTCAGTTCCCTGTGCTGATTTATGAACACATGCAATACAGCAGTGAAATCAGAAGCAATTACAGTGTAAAAGAAAAAAATGTCATTTTTGTGTACACCAGGAAACCTGAAATTGTGTTATCAGTTTGGAGTAAATGTGCAGTGAAGCCTTTTTTTCACGAGAGGATTTTAGTATCTAATTAATGACACCATTTCTGTCTCTGATTTGGACTCCTACCCTGAATAAGATAGTAGGTGTGATACGTGTTTGAGGGAGTGAAGGGTGGTCTAAGACAGCAGTTGACCCGCATGACCTTACATTTCCGTGCCTTGCCTCCTGTAAGGTGGGAGGTGTACAGTATCTCCTGCTTAGGATGCACGCACTTAACTCCTGTTAATCCTTTCAGGAGTCACACTGCGGTATCAAAGTAAGTATATGCTTTTAATCTCTAAAGCAGCCCTTCAGGAGGTAATTGGAATTTATAGGTCTTATCAATTTGCAGCAGTGCAGATGAACAAAGAGAATCTTTAAAATAAAGCAAATGCTGACTCAACCTAGATAGAGGCTTGGGAGTAAAACTGAAAATTCAGCAGTGCTAGTCCCTCCTCATCTATCAGCTGATTGAAAGTATTACCCTCTTCCTGCTAATCCTCAGAGACTGGTGTAAGGTAAAGAATTGGAGATATGGGTGTCTAAATAACAAGAGATCACTAGTGTTTGGAGACCCTTTAAAGGGTAGCTCCTCAGGGTATCCTCCCACGGCTGACAAGGAGAAACTCAAAATATTAAGGTTTACTTTACATCTGAGAGCTAACAGAACTGTTCGGGTAAATTCAGTAGAGCTCACTGCCATGGAGATGGTTCAGCTAGATTCCCTTTGCTATAAAAAGTGGTAGGAGCATCTGCAGTTGATCACTTTTATATTTTGATTACTTGAGACGAGAAAGGTTCGAGAGTCATCCTAATCTGAATAACAGCTATCCAAATAGCTCACTGCCAATACGTGTTGAATAACAGTATCATTGTGTAACATCAGTTTTATGTAATATGCTAGTCAGATGATAGATAATAGGAATGCAAGTTTGTTGTATGGTACTGAGATGAGCACATTTTGAATCCACATTTGAGGGCCAATTTTAATTAATGAAAGATCACTTCAACCCACAGATAATTATGTTACCCTTTCAATCATCTGTTGAGAAACGGCTCCTAACATACAGTTTAGGAATAAACAGCAAAGTCAGTGATGCTGTTCCTGCCGATAATTTAAAATCAACATACTTTCAGACAGTTATGTTTATTTCCTTAGGTACTGGTGATATGATGGGTGATAAGAAAAAGCACAGTGGAATAAGGGGGCTTAAATATAGAAAATAAATATTATTTCATAGAGTTAATAAAAAAGAGCAATGGTGTCTTGGAAAAACAAAATGTTCAGTGGGAGTTCTGATATTCTGCTGTCACTTCATTTCTAATTTCTGGTGCTTGATCAATTATTTTTAGAAAATAATAGCCTTATAGTTATGTCACAATATTTTTTTCTTTCTAGCTGTCTAAAACCATTCTGGGTGTTAGACATTACTAAGGGTGCTTTAAGAATCAGAAGCTTCTTCTTACTTAGTTGTCAGGCAAGGTAGTTTTCAGATACCATTCACAAGTGTTACTTCAATTTGTATAACCATATTGCAGACAACTTCTTATTTTAAAAATTATAAATAACATTGAATGTTTTATTTTAAGGATGCAGAAATTCCAGTATTTCTGGTTTTTATTCCCATAACCCATTACACATTGCTTTTTGGATAAAATGTGCACCTACCTATGAAATGCCTAACTTCACCATGTAGAATGCAAGAAACAAGTACTATGAACAGAATTCCATGAAGTAAATATTGCCTATAGTTGTAGGTACAGAGGCATTTTGAAATGGCAAATACAATGAAGAAATGCAATTAAAAACCTCTGTGCTTGCAGATATTTATGGAGAAATTTCCTGGATTATTAAATGCCTCTTCTCATTCATAATATGGAAAAGTAGCAAGGTGCACCTGGTGTTTCTGATGAAAGAAATCACACTCAGTTTTTTCAGCTTCCTGAAGTTTAATATATCCGTGATCTGAATAACAGCTTTTACACCAAAAAGCTTTATGGGCTTATTCTGAAGGCTGATAACATGAGACAAAATATCAGAACAATTAAGTGTATACATAAATCCATATAACAATGGAGGGGAGGGAAGTCTTTAAAAATCTTCATGAACCTGGGGCATATTTTGATTACCGTTCTGTAGAGAGAAAATACTTTTGTAAGAACATGTGATATCTGCAGTTAAATTACAAAGATGACATTATTCAAAATGAAGAAATGTAAATCTGAAGTTTATGTTCATAACATCAACGTCTAAACATCTGTATTTCATCTCAGAACTGAAAAAAAAAAAAAAGCCAGACTCTGAATCAGCTGCTATTCATTATAATTTACACAGTTAGAAGTGAATGAAACAGTAGAAAAATATGGTAATTTACTGTCTTTTCTTAAAGAATTGTCTGTAAACTTTTTGTGTCTTAACTTACAGTTGATGTCCTTTGAGGACTAGAAATGGCAAAATGGGTCCTGGTGTGGGTTGGGAGACTGCACTAGAGCACTGCTTATGTGTAGAGTTGGGAAGTTTTGGCCTCAGGTTGGTGTTATGTGAGTTCCCTGGTAATGGTAGCAGTCCTTTTCTGGAGCTAACTACCCATGTTTTTAATGCTGGTGACCCAACTCCATGTTACAGCCCAAGACTACTGTCGTACCACTCGGTGCATGGGTGACTGCTGCCTTCCCTATTCCCCTGACCTTTTCCTTGTTTGAATGTGGAGCCAAGCATGTTAGATTGAAATGCCTCCTCTGTTGATTTAAGATTAAAAAAGAAGATTTTGCACTGGGGCATTGAGTTTAGGAAGGACTCATGGGCTCCATTTCATTCGCTTTGCTGTTGTCATGGTGATCTCCAACATGGAGGTGGTAAAAAATGGCCTGAGGTAATAGTATTTGCAGCTCTTCCAGCTGCCTGTAAAGCAAATACATCTCTGTGACCTTACATACTAGGTTGTAGTTTTTTAATAAGTGATGAATTTCAATCCCTAAAATAAATGTATTAAAAATTAACCCTTTGAAATGTATATATATTTAAGTCCATAGGACCATATTTTAATTCCAGTTTAGTTAACAATATTGAATGTAACTGCATGTTTATGCTTTGAGAATGTATATCTCAGTTTTTAACTTTCTGCAGGCAGACTCTAAAATCCTGTAATCCTCCCAGGTCCAGCAGTAGAGATAGTCTTGTAAACTTGAGAGTTTTCTCCATAAATCTGTCCTTGAAAAATAAATCTATGCAATTAGGCTCCTATCACTCTGTTCAGCACTTACTACTGCAAATATGATGTTTCACTACTCAGTGGGTCAAATTTAGATTAAGTCTTCAGATCTGGACTGTAATTTCTCTCTTCGTTTACATCTGTGATGCTATTTAAAGGTGTCATATTATTGACCTAACTCACAGTTTACCAGATGTTTTTTGTCCAGTAAGGATTGGTGAGGCTTTCTGATTACAAGGTGAATGAAAAGGGGAGGAAAAAAGTGGATTGCTGGAGGGACGGGAGAGCTTTTTTCAGTCTTTGCATTTTCTGAGGTCCTGTGTGAGGAAACTGTGAAGGATAAAGGAATCAGGTAGTAGGTCCAAAGCCCCTAGTTTCTTTTGCGATGCCTTAAAGGAATGTGAAGAAAATGGAACATTTCCCAAGATCTTTTCTGTCTGAGAGCCATGCTCGAAGGCTCTGTGAAGAATGTTCTCTTGGTACCTGAGGACCAAAATAATAGGTGATTCTTCCAGCAGGCCTCGGATTTCCTTTGTGCCTGCTAAGCTGCTACTTAGGCACATGAAATGACCTTAGAATGGGTATAGCCAACAAGATGACTTGTGGCAATGTCCATTGGGATATGAGGTCGTATCTGGCACTATGCATTGTACTTCCTTGTCTCTCTGCAGCTCAAAAAACAACTCCTTTTGCATCTCAGACTAATCCTGCCTTTAGGTGATGTTTCTATCTTTATCTAGCCCTTCTTACATGACTTCACTCTTCTCAAACTATGAAATGTGTTCCTTCAGCACTGGAAGAAGACCTGCAAATGCATCTGTCACCGGCCTCAATTCAGACTGTGGGAAGGGAGGAGGATGGTTGCTGCAGAACTGTCCCAGCAGTTAAATCTGTATCTGTCATAACTGGTGCTTCATTTCACTATACATTCTCTATTCACATCTCCAAACTTGGAAACTGAGTCTTAGAGTTCTATGAGTTCTGTACTCATGATCACAGTTTTGTACTTTGGACCTGAAAGATTAGGACAATTCTGGACTAAGCTTTCATCTTGGACAGCCTGTATCCATGTCTTAGCCTTCATGGCTATGTCTCATTCCTATCTATAATGCTCACACAGCCAGCACAGCTGAAAGAAGTTCTAGTTAGTGGTAACAGAGTAGAAAATTTATATACAGAAATTACTGTACAGTCAAGATTAACTAGGTTTTAGCTATACTCATGCATACATGTAAGTGATCTGATATTTTATCACAATATATGAACTGAGCTGACTTAATGAAAGAAGTTATATGGGAGGGTACAACATAGCTGCTGTCATTGGTTTTGAATGAAAGATGGAGGTCCTCAGCATGTATAGTGTTTGCATGGGAAAGACAGAGGTTTGGTGAGTACAATCTGTGGGATTTTATGGCAGGAGATGTTCCTGAGGTTCTCCTGAAAGGTTTCGCATAGTGTATGTGAGTGTGGAGTTGGCCAGGTATCCTATGAGCCAGCATAGGTATACACAGCTTAAAGAGGTGCAAAGTTAATGGAAGTGCATTTCCTTTGCATAAAAGAATATGCAAAGGAAAATAGATTCCATTAAAGGCATATAACTCTGGATGCCATTACAATCTTCTAAATTTGTTCCTGAAAACAGCTCTGAGCAGAGCTGGAATTTCTCTTATTTAATAGAGAAAACTGTAACAGCATCTGTGGACTTCTGTGACTTGAACTCACTCAGGAGGACTAGAGGGCAGAGTCAGACAGTTATTTGGTGTGCGTTTACAAGCTCAGCTTCAATCTGATCTTAAAAGAAATGTGTAGCTAGGTGCACGTAACCATACATCAGTGCCTCCATGGGTAATAAATGGGATGGCAGAGGTCTGGCATTTAACAAATTTGGGTCTTTTCTGCAGTCTTCCTGGAAAAAGAATTTTATTTCAATGTTCTGATGCCATTTCATTCTTGCTTTCTCCAGGTATGAAAATTGTGAAGGGTAAGGAGGGGGAAGCTACATTTTTGATTGTCCTGAACAAAACCAAAGCATTAACCAATTTAGCAGCTTCTTTCATAATTATAACTGATACAAACAGATAAGAAGTTTGTTTTCCACTATTCCTTTGTAACTGCATTGCTTTCCACTATTTATTGTAACTTGGTAATTATAAAACAAGTATTATTGATTATGGCTTTATAACAGGAATGTATAGTAGTTTATTTAGCATCTCTTCCTTCTTCTTTAAGATGCCTTAAGCTACTGGAAAAATTATTTATTATATCACAAAATTTCCTGCCTTATTAGTTAAAAGAAAATATTCCCCTACAGTTATTTTCACATGTAATGCTATTTCCCATATTTCACAAGCTGTTTGGAATTTAAACGTAATCATATTTGCTTCTCCGTCACTAAGGCTTTTTAGAATTACCTTAGAGATCTAGATCTTATTTGGATATTTATAGCATAATTAGATTTGACGTATCATACTTTGTTTATCTCAGTTAATGCCTGAAGGCTTGATTCTGATCAGACATCTGCAGAGACATAGCACCAAATTTGGAATAAACTCTCTATCAGAGATGCTAACAGCAGTCTCTGTCCAAAATAGTTATTCTGCTTTCCTCCTGTCTCCTAAAATGTGTTAGGCTGGAAAGATGTGTTTGTATTTTGTTTAGAATGAGATAATGGCAGGAAACGGAGCCAGTCTGCAGGATTTTAGTCTTTTGTCCTGGTGCTCTCCATATGTATTATTGTATAGCTAACATATGAATACATTTTATTTACTGGAATAAATATGATTTTGAATCTTCAAATATACTCTGCCACTAACAGACCTGAGCACCTGTACTTTTGTTTTGATTTTTTTCTCTCTATTTTTAATAATGCAGAGATCCAGGTATAAAATTCAGCATTCCTGAAAAGTCAGTCCAGACTGGTGGTGCTTCCCAGAGAACTTTATTCTCATGGATCAATGAATTAATCATCACCAACATTTGTAGCTTACCCCCAGGAAATGAAAAATATTTTTGGTTACCTTTCTTTACGTGCATTCTCCAAGGATAACGCTAGGCATGGGACTGCCATGAACTTGCATCTTTCTTTGCTTTAAAAACATTTGTTATGGTCATATCACGCTATAGGTACTCCCCATAGCACTACAGCTAGTGCTGTAGTACTAGAAGGAATATTACAATTTGTATTGGCTGGTGATGTGTGAGTTTTTACTACTGGGTTATTTGTTTGGAGTGCACTGAATTAAAAATGGAAAGTGTTATGTTTCCCTGACTTGCATGTGTTGGCAAACCTCTGTCATCATCCTCACCCCAGACACATACTTCCATCAAGAGATTTTGTGATGTGCTAATATCTGTCACCAAGCTAGTTTACCATGTTGGTCATAAAGGCTGGTTGCATTTGAAATCAGGTTTGCCCACACTGAGTAAAAGGTATGGGGAATCTTCCTATGTTCAGCTCTGAGAACAGAGTATATGACAGGAAAACCCTGGTGTAAATAGGTTCACATGTGTACAGCTTTTGGCTGAAACCCTAAAATGTATTTTCCAGAAAATCAGAGCTGGTTCGCTAGTCAGAGCAGGGCCACTTTGTACTCTAGCCAGGCTTTGCTGTTCCCTAATTTAGGTGTTGTGTAATGCAACCTACAGACTCCAGTTGTTCGCAAATGTATTTCAACTTCATAATTGTCTATTTGTGGCACTTGAACCCTGGTCAGAGTAAATTAAACTCAATAGCCATAGTCAGGCTTTATGGCTGCTTTCACTTTTGTGAAAGGGGTTGTTTTAGAAACGTGTAAAACTCCCAAAATATTTATATATAGGCAGTCTCTTTGAAGACATTTTGTGGATTTCCTGAATGAGATAAAGTAGCGGAGAGGTATTTTTAAGTTATCTGTTTTAATAGTTTGAAAATTTGCAATTGTATTTTGAAGGTGGTTTACAATGTTACATCTTTCTCGAAAAACAATAAGCTAAATTAAAGGTTGCTGATGTGCAATACAGATTTGGGCTACACTTGAAAAATACACATAAAATATTCTCCAATTCTCATAAAAATACAGGCACACACTGATTTTTCTGGTATAACCTTTAGGTGCAGAATCTGGTTTAGTATTCATAAGGCAGAGAGTAGTGTCTTGCTTTTTGAGTTTGGGTGCACTGTGGAAAAAAAATGGGTAGTTCTGAAAATTATCGTTTCTATAGAATTTAATTTCTTACTGGAATGTTTGTGTGGTTTCAGAGAAAGACGGCTTTATTAAGAAAATACAAATGAATAGCCTTTACTCATTATTCAGAGGTTCTGCATACACTAATTAGCACTATATTATTTCTCAGATTTTCAAATTATAGTGTACAAATAAATTTTAATTGCTAATGATTTATACAAATGTTATTAATTTCATTATTACAGAATGTTGATACTGTGGAAAATTATTAATGCAGTAAGTATTTTAGGCAAGAGTAGGGCAATAATTATTGTTGCTATTAGTATTACAGTATTATCTAAAATTTACTGAGGCCTTTAGAAATGCAGAGGACGGCACAGCTTGCATCTTAAAAAATGCATAAAGCAGCGAGAACAGATGTATATGCAGAGAGTCAGATTGATGCTAGGCAAATGTCTCATTATTTACAGGTTTGCTCCTGTCTGATTCTAAATTTAACATATTTGTGGTATTTAAGCTGTTGCTGTCTACATTAATCCATCTAAGTCAGGAGTGACCAGCCCGTGGCTCTTGAGGAGCCTATGCACAGCCCCCTGCCAGGGTTGTTTGCAGGACCATGCTGAGACTGCCCATCACAGGCATCACGGGATAAATAAACCCCGCCGCTGGGGAGCTAGTGGGTGCTGCCGAGGCCAGCAAGGCACCCCAGGGCCACCCTGACACCCAGCCCCGGCTGGTCTGGGATGGAAAATGCTCCCATGTCCTTTGGGTATGAACAGCTTGAGAGCTTTGTGCCTGCTTCCCTGCTCTGCTGTGTCCTAGCACCATGTGGAGACGTGTTGTCTTCTACATTCACCCTCATGAAGCTCCCGATACGTTACAAGTAGTATCAGGATTTTGGGCTGCTTCTAGCCCTTTTCCTCCAACAGTTTTGCCTAGATGAGTGTGGGCTTCATACCTGTGCCCTCAACCATCTGAGAGCTGCCATAGTGAAGAAGAGTGCCTCCAGGAGAAACCTGGCAGGGGCTGAGGAGCTTTTCCAAACACTTCAGAGCGGGTGATCCCATTGGAGTAGAAGCATGCAGGGAAGTGAAGGCGCATCAGTAAGAAATGCAACAAATGAGGCGTGAATAATGCCTTCATGACTATTTGCTTTTAATTTGCTGCAGCTGGAGATCTCAGAAGTAAGGCTGGAGAGAGCTCAGAGGTAAGGCTAGGATGAGAAGAAGCAAGGGAGAGCTTGTCAGAGGTGACTCTGACTCTGGAGCAGAAAGGATCTCTGTCAGGCCAGTGTTCAGGCATCTCTCTGAATTGCATTGGTGAAAGTGTGGTAGGAAGACAAAAAAAAAAAAGAAAAGAAAACTTCTTAGATGCAATGTGAGGAAAAAAGTAGTAGATATCAGATATGACTTGTGGGGATGAGGTGGGTGAGGAAAAGGGGTTAAAATTATGTTGGGCTATGTCAGAACCGTTTAAAGAAGTTCAAGTGATCCTGGAGGAAACAAAAAAGCTTTGTTTTGTCCTGGTGAGTTTGAGGAGATACTGTGAAGTTATAAGTCAGGTAGAATTATGAAATTGCGTAAACGGAGACAAGCAATGACTGAAGAAACAGCTTTGAGACACCTGTACGAGACTATTACTCATCAGTCTTTGAACAAGCAAAGTTGCCAAAAAAAAAAAAAAAAGTGAAAAAAGGCAGCTTCAAGAGGAGGAATTTAAGAAAAAAATCATATGAGGCTTGGGTGTTGCAGAAGAGAGGGAATCACTGAATATGGGTCGACGACTGAGCAGAAAAAATAGAATGACCATTTTTGCCATTTTCCAGTTTCTCAGCTGATGGTAAATTAGCATATGTCAATTGATTTGAATTTACAGCAGCTGAAAATCAGACCTTCAATACTGAAACAGGGTGGCATATGTAAAATGGACAGAGAGACCCAATAAATAACTTATTTGACCTTTATATATTATTTATAAAGGGCTATGCATGCAAAGTGCTAAGCACCTTCCATTTGCAATAACCAGCCTGCAGGAGCTACTCATAAAAGCATTGCTTCAGTCTAGCAAGGAAGAAAGCCAGGTTAATCAGAGGATTTACCCCAGTCAGTAGGATATGGTGTGTTCTGCTGCCTTATTGACATGAACCAGCTTTGTAGTGATACCCAAGAGAAAATTTTAAATAAATCAATACAAAAAGTAACTGTTACCTGTGTGGAACTGGTGGGAAAATAAAATAAGAAAAAGAAATATTGTTTATAAATTAATTCAAATATCATTTGTGTTTAAGACTTTGTCAGTAAGAATAAAGAAAACAGTATCTGTAAGTCAGATGAACCTGAAGTTCTGGTTCTGAGATTCTGAGATGGGAGAATCCAGGAAACTTAGTGTAGGTCAAGCAATTATTTATATAAGGTACCACTTTCACACCAAAGAGAAACAGCAAATGGAAACTGTTGAAGTTGTGTTGAAGTTGTGTAATACCTCACAGGTTTACACTCCCAGTCAGGATTTGCAGGATTCTGCACTTGGTCATTTTCACGTCAGTGTTGTTTCTCCCTTTCCTCACAGAGTTTTCCCAGTGTTTAGTTTCAGTTGCATGTCTCAGGCGGCAGAGCTTTTGCCTTTGCTGATGGGGCAGTCTGTCTACGCATTGCAATGGCAGGGTAGGTCCTTCTATTCATCTTAAATCAATTCTTACTGTCTTTCTGTCCCACTTGATTGTACAACGCATGCAAGCTTAAGTATCTTTTTATCCTTCTATTATTTAAGTATATGCTGGCTGACAGCTACTAGTTTTCCATCCTTTATGAATGTTTTTCTCATTGTATAAGCTTTGAGGAACCAAACTTCGAATTCATTTTTCTTTGGAGTTTTCTTTTTCCCCTCCTTTTCCTTTTCCCCTTTATATATTTGTATTGTGTTTTTCTTAAAGGTGCATTAGAAAAGAATCTTATCGAGAGTGGGGTGGGTTGGCCTTTGGCTAAGGGCCAAATGGCTGCCAGCTGCTCTCTCACTCTCCCCTTCAACAGGACAGCGGGAGAAAACAGAAGTCAAAACTTCTGGGTCAGGGTAAGGAGAGGGAGATCCTTACCAGTTACTGTCATGGGCAAAGCAGACTTGACTTGGGGGAAATTAATTAAGCACCTTTTCCCGGGCTCACCTGCACTCCCTCCTTCCTGAGTGCTTCCCCCCAACCCTGAGCGGTGCAGCCGCCATTTTGTCTGAGGGGCTGAGCTGTGCCCTGAGGGGAGCCTCTGGAGCCGGCTGGAACCCGCCTCTCCTCACAGCGGCCCCTCCAGCCCCCCCTGCCAGCACCCGGGCACCAACACCCCATACAAAGAGACACAATTCAATGGAAACAGCGAAAGGAATATTTTTCTTCCCAACCCCAGGTACATTTTGTCTGTTCTGTTTTCCAGCAATTCCGGACTAAGGCTTTTTCCTGTGTGGGTGTGTGCACGAGGCTCACTCTCTCTTTACATAAAGTTGATATTTTTCAAATCATGTTATTTGATTCTTAAACTACTGCTGCTTCTTGCCCAAGTTTCTCTTTTCCCTCCTTATTTTTGTTTCCTCCATATTTTTTTCCTTCCACAATCAACTCTTAAATAAGGTTTACTGCTCTGTATTTATCAGAATTATTCTGCCATTTGGTGGACTGTTAGAGCTTCCCCGTAGCTTGTGTTAAGTATGAAAGAGCTAATCCTGTCACTGGGACTGTTAACTTTTTCCTCTTCTCACGTGCTAATGAACCTGGTTGGTGCTGGAGTCCTCCCCAAACCCTGTTGGAGCCTCTTTTGCTCAGCTTTACCGGTTCCAGCTTTGTTTTTGCTATGCTTGTCCATTGCTTGGGGGAGAAAACTTGTTTTCCTTCTTGGGTTTATTTTGTTTTCCACTAGCATAACTATACTACATACTTCACATTTTTCACTTCTTTTAGATGAATATTTCTATCTTACAGGTTTTGCCCAATATATATATCATTCATTATATATATTACGTTTTATATATTATATATAATATATTAATATTTCCTCTCCTTATACTTTAACCAATGTTATAAAACATAAAATGTCTTTCCCAGACTCTGGCACTGGACTCTTGATTAAAAATTATAAAATGTTTCTTCTTACTACATGAGCTATCCTATATTCTGATGATCTAAACCTTTTCCTATTTCATAGTCATAGATCATTTAATTGCTGGAGTCTTCTGTCAATAGAACAAATGACATAGAAAATGAGAATATTTAGACTCTGAAGCTGATTTTTTGGGGGGAACTAGTTAGACTTTCCTGATCTGAGGGAAGCTTAGCAATACAAATGATGCTACTGTATCTTTGTTGAGTCCATCTCTGGACAGCTTGTGAGCCGAACATATACTGAGGGAATAGCTGCTTACAGCTTAATGAAATGTTATATTACAAAGCCTAAAAATATGATCACTTCAGGGCTCTATTTAACAAGTTGTTCAAAACCTGAGTCACTAAAGCTTAATTACAGGAGAACTGCTATTTTGTGAAATCCAAGTTAACTGTTCTTGTCTTAAAAAATTATGACTTCATATTGTTGTCCTTTTAAAACTACTGTATATTTTGATGTGCTTGTTTCAACACTTGATGGTGATAGAGGTATATGTATTGTTTATGATCACTAAATGTCAGATGTATTTTCAGTTGTGTAGCTCTCAAAGATAGACTGCTCAATTCAAGTCATTTTTTTTTAAGTAGCATTAGGGTAAGTTACAGCCAAGCCACATGTTGAAAAATCCCATTTCTGCTTTGTTTTTGTGTCCTACTCCCCTATACCCTGTCTACAGCTCATGTAATGACCCTGGTCAAGAGGCCAGGGGAAACACTGTGTTCCATCATTGGAAATGTAGCCTGCCCGGAGAGCTCTGTTCCAAGTATGAATTAAAAATTGACCCATGGACAGTTCTGAAACAAAATTTTCTGAGTCAGTTTAAAAAAACGAAATATTTTTATTTCATTTGAAATGTTTGTTTTTATTTTACTGATGAAAAGATGGAAGTTTTCTGGTAGTCGAAGCAGTTGGCAGAGACTTCTAATTTTACAGAAATAATGTTTTCCTGATAATTTTCCTATTTAGGAGATATCAGAAAAAGAGGTAGCTTTTTTGGTCACACTGTACACTGTGACATTACCCTTGTTCCACTTTTATTGAAATTAGATACATTAGTTCTCGTTAGATATTTTTTTTGTTTTCATATTATTCAGTAGCCCTTGTTTTTTGACCTGAGGAAGCTCATGAGAGGAACAGAACAAAATTACAGAAAATAAGGTCAGTAAGTAATCATCTGTGTAATCAAAAAACTTGATGTTGTTTACAAAATCCAACCCAGACAAATGTCGCAATTTCTAGTAACTTTTTCTCATATTAAATATAAGGAACCAAAATAATTAGAACAGATAATAATTTTATGTTTATAAATACACATACATGTAATTAAATACCTCTTTTCCTTGTTATTTGTATACTCTATTATTTTATGTTTTGTCCCTATTATATGTCTAAAAAATGTACATAATGTAGTAACCGTAATTTAAAGATGTTAGTCTCAGAAAGAGAGAGAAGGTAAGTTGTCTTTGTGTGATCCAGTACATACAATAGCACAAGGAGAAAAACTGGCAGCATTCTGGATAAGAGAGGGCCCTCAGTATGGCTACGGGCGTATCTTACTGGCTGCTTGATTTCCTGATTGCTCAGCATTTTGCAGAAGATGGGAATTACACTAAAAGCAAATGTAACATGTTTTGTACAAATTATTCACTATTTCTTTGCTGCAGGAATATTGCAAAAGACAGCTTGCACTTTTCTAGTTTTTCACAGAAGAGCTTTTATAATCAAAGGCAGTGATAACCTTCCTTCACCCAACCAGATGAGTGTAAATCGAAACACTATGTTCGGCGCTAAACACCCAGTGTCAGGCAAAACTTAAGCATCAGGAGGAGTCTAAAGTGCTGGTGTTTTCCTCAGTAACAGTCAGTTAATTTCTTTCTTTCTGAGGAAAAACATTCCTATCCATTACACACCTCATGGTGAAGCACTCAGTGCTGGTGGAGTCTTATCCTTCATGGAAATACTCATTTCAGAGTTAAAAGAAAAATTTACACCGTTCGATTTCTTCTGTTGGTGAATCAGACTTTCTCCTAATTTCAATATACATCTGTGTGAGATTTGTTAAATTCTAAATTGAAGTATATTTTGAAGACCTGCATGTATTCCAGGCACAAATACAGGTTGGGTGGACAATGGCTGAAAAGCAACCCTGAGGAGAAGGGCTTGGGAGTGCTTGTGGATGAGCCAGCAGTGTGTGCTGGCAGCCCAGAGAGCCAACCGTGTCCTGGGCTGCATCAAGAGAAGTGTGGCCAGCAG
>JAOQGH010000001.1:190562861-190590676 GCA_025769975.1 Gallinago jamesoni | reverse complement strand
AGGCCAGGCTGGATGGGGCTTTGAGCAACCTGGTGTAGTGGGAGATGTCCCTGCCCATGGCAGGAGGGTTGGAACTCCATGATCTTTAAGGTCCCTTCCAACCCAAATGATTCTATGATTCTATGATTTTTTCACAATCTTCCCATTAACTTCAGTGCATAGATTGGTTATAGAAGTACGTCCTACATCTGCATAACCTTCTATTTTTGTTAATAAAGGGGTTTGCTATGTCTGTACAGGAGTTGATTTCCACAAGTATTCTGTTACAGTTCTGTTTCACCATTTACTTTCTTGAGGTAATATGAAGGTGTGACAGTAAATAGACAATGGTATGACAGGGTGAAATATAGCCTCTAGGGCAAGCCCTGTGCCCTATTCTGACATGTCTAGACTTATGCCTTAGGCTGTGTACAGTGTCAGATAATCAAATTGTGTTGTTTAAAATGCTCATTGATATATGTTGTTTTATTTTCTGATGCTGAGGGATGGCTTCAGGCTACGTTTTGCCTTTGCGTGTGCCCAAGCGATTCCCACTGACTTTGGAGCAAGGTGACTCCACATAGGAGCAGGACATTGTCCCTCAGCCTTTAAGGCAATACATTTATTTAATCAATTGGAGTTGTGTTTTTGTGACACCTCATAGTGCACCCAATCAATAATAAATGATCAGTCAGTATTTCTGTGGGAATAAAACATGTTCCCCATGTTAATAACATTATATCATAGGCTCATCTATGCATAAGCAGGCGTGACTTTCATTTTATTTCTACAGTTGCCTTACTCCTGGTCCAAATTTGGCACAATATAGAAGAATATGATTATCAAGTTCATATATGATGTACTTTCAAGCCCATATTTTCAGAAGTATATGTACATTTGTGTTCATTAAAATTGCCATTGATTGCCTAGGTTTTCAAGGTTCTGTTTTGTTGTGGTTTTTTTTGGTTTTGTGTTTGAGGTTTTTTTATTAAAATAGCTATGTTGACATTGTTCACAGCAGATGGGCAATAAAAGTTGTGACATCTTGCAGGTAATATCTAGAGGAGGGCTTATTAACCAATTTGCCCTTATTTGCCAACGGTATCCTGAACTGCATGAACAGGTTGTGAAGCCAGTAGATCACAGGAAGTTATTGTGGTTTTTTTCTGAAATTTTGTCTCAATTTAACTCAAAGATAAATAGTAGCGTGTTAAGGAAATCCTGTTGGGCTGTGCTGAGTGTGTTAGCACTCAAATTAGAGCATTATGACAAGGAAAGTGGTGCAAACCGAGATGACTTTAACCCTACAGTGCAGTCCTCCCTGTTCTCACAGGCCACCAGCTGGCAGGCTGTCCCTCTTTTCTTCAGCCTAGAGGAAATGAAACAAGGAAATTTAGCAGCTCATGTGTTTAAACTGTCTCTTGATAGTATTGTACTTGTACATATAGGAAGTATTCTCCAGCAAAGTAGATGATCCAGACATTGAAAATCAAGAAAATACAAGTACATTAATAGGACTGGATTGTTTGTAGCTCCTCAGTGTGATTTCATTGAGACGCACATTAAACCTAATAACACCTGGAAGTAAAATGACCCTTCCTAGATTATGTTTGATCCCGGCAAAGGAGTAGTTGGGATATCTCTTTCTTTCTGAGCTGTGTAGGTATAGGAGCATAAGTATTGTGGAAATGCCACAAAAATAAGCTAAGAAATAAAGTCAGGTTTTAAAAAAAAAAAGTTTTCTGTGCTTGTATGTATTATTTTTTTTTCACAGAACTCTCACTTAAAATGAAGCTGTGAAAAAGATTTGGTTCTGTAGGTTTAGTAGCATCTATGTTCCTCTGTGTACCAATAAACAAAACAAATTCATCAGGCTATTGGTGGTCACTTTGGTTCTACATAGTTGTGTAGCAGGGTAAAATGCTTTGTTCTGTACATTGTTCCTGACTGTTTGAGTTTAGGGATATGATGTCAACATTTCCTTTTAACCTTTGGTTGGTTGAAAAGACCTCTATGCAGCATGACGAGCTTTCTCTAAAGTTGAAGAATGATTATTTACTGGGTAAATTTTTGGCCAGTAATTGCATATTTGTATAATAAAATTATTGTAGTTTCTAATTACTAATGAGTTTTCTGCATATTAGAAATGAAAATATCATAAAACATTTTGAAGACAGATATAATGTGACTTTTGAAAAGCATACATATTGTGGTAGCTTTTGGGCTACCAGCAGTTAATAGATTTCAATGGCAGAGGTACTCTTAATAAATATGATACTATATATACATTAAAAAGCCACATTGCATTCCTTATTCAGGAAAAATTTCCATTTCTGTTAATTTTTTCCTGAAACAGAATATAGACTAAGCAAGATAGTCTCAGAGACAAAGGAAGAACTTGTTTTACAACGACAATTTTGATTAGTTCTGCTGGAATCATTGCAACTGTGGAAAACTGTTTTTAATATTTTTTAATCTAATTTTATAACTAAAAAATAAAAAGATTAAACTTTTTTTTTTAAAATGTTCTACCTACAGCAGTCTTCCTTTCTCCAATTTGCCTATAAGAAATACCAATCCATTATCCGAAGACAGTCAGTTTGATCCCGCAGAGCACTGTGGAGAAAAGTAACATGTACAGAAGTATTTCTGCACTTTGGTGTTTCAAGTGATTGATTTGGTTTGGGTGCACATTACCACAGTCACATTTCATCCACCAACTCTTCAGCCACTGTTAATGACTTTTTGTCATTTTTCTCTTTTGTATGTAGCAACGGACTATCTGGGAATTATGAATGAATTTATGCTAATTAAGACAATAAAGTAGTTTAAAGATACACAAATGTTAATAAAATTTGAAATAAGAGGTAGCTTGAGGCCACTGCTGTAACTAACAGGCCATTTAAAAATTATTAGCATCAGGCCCAGTGGACCAGTAGTAAAGTACAGCTGCCTTTTTAGTACAATATCAGAGCTAGCGGCCCCTGGACCCTGAGCTTTTCTCCAGTGATCACAGCTGTGAACTGTGCTGAACTAATTCTGCTTATTCCTGCAAATGCCAGCATAGAAGCTACTAGCCTTACATAATGCCTGGGGTGATATATACAATGTTTTGTTATTTGTAGGGCAATCTTTACAGCAAATTAATTTAAGTATGTCAACAAAGACATGTTCATGCATTATTTACATCAAGCTGTTAAATGTTTTATTAATATTCTTTGGTCTTTTTTGCAGACTAAGATTGATATATAAAAGAAGATGGAGTATATTGCTCATTTTGTTGATCGAACAATTCAATGGCTTGAAGGACTCTGCTTTGGTCAGCCCTAAAGTCCAAAAATAAAATTATAGAATGATGACAAACAAATAAAAACAAGGGTTTCATTTGAGAAGGCTACTATTTGAACAGCAAAACGAGTTTACATAAGGTGACAGCTATCTTAAATCTCCTGTGAGAACCATGATAAAGAGCCATATTTTTTTAATGGCAAATTCTGTTTGACAATCTGCCTCCTTTTCCCCCAGGCCCCACAGTACACCCATCTTTGGTCCATTCACAGAGATAACAGGGTGCCAGCAACTGATCTCAGCTCCCTTCTTATCTGTCTTTTTTTCTAAAACCATCACCAACACATTTCCCAGCTTTGTAGAAATCTCAGTTATAGATAGTCCATTTCAAAATGCTTTATGAATGAAGCCCTGTTCCTGCCAAAGATACAAGAGAGCAAAATGAGAGGGCTGGTGCTCCTGCTTTCAATTAGTGAAGTTGTGCAAATATTTAAGATGCTGCCTGAAAACCTGGCTTAAAAAAAGCAGGATTAGCTGAAAACTCATGAAGAAATGAAGACAACTGAAAACCATGTTTCTGTTGCTGCTTTCTTTTTGTTAGGCAGTTTCCAAGTACAGAAATCATGATCTCTGCCTTCAGAAGGTAAATTTTTTGAGAAATGCAGAAAACTCATTGCATGTAGAAAGATTTGAAGCGGTGCGTAAAACTGAATATGAACAGCTGGTTTAGGCTTTGACCAGTAATTCCCTCGCACTTAAGTGGATCTGAATACATTTTGCCATCTTTTTATTACACTTTACAGATTATTGTTCTCACTTATAAACTTAAAATCTGACAATCTTATAGAAAGAGAGATGGAAACAGCATTTTTGATTGTTGTGCCAAGAGCAGGATAGGAACACAAATATCTGCATCGCAGCGCACCTGAGGAGAACAATGAGCAGCTGGTTTTTGATATGCAGTTTGATTTCTTTGGGTTTACGAATTTAAGGCCATAGGTTGTACAGCTGTCTTTTTGTGTATTGGGAAATACTGTGAAAGAGAACCGAGATTGCAAGAAAGATTCTGGAATTACTGTAGTCAACGACGTAATAATGCAATTTGGTGACATCAATTGATTTTAATGTGAGTGAGCAATTTTGCTCTTAGAGTAGAAGATGAGATATGGGAAGCAATTTCTGCCTATTGAAAGGTTGTGTTTTGTTTCAGAATGGCTACTTGAGTCAATGGGAGATGGGTCATGCCATGCATTCAAAACTTTTGCCTACATTTTATAGGCTGCTTTTAGTTCGATAGCCATTAGAAGTTCCAGTTTTCGATGAAGACAACATTTTGCTAGGTGTTGTACAAAAATGGAGTTATAAAACAGATGTTCATTCATAGCAGAACTTACAATGTAATTATTTCACGTGAAACACTATTTTTTGGGTGGTAACTATGCTTTATGAGACAACATAAACGTTCTCCTCTTATCAACTCTTAGGCTCTCATACAATAGCACATTTGTTCCTGTAAGTACCTCCTGCCCCAGAATTGAAATGAAATTAACTCTCCTTCTTAAGCTGAACATGGAGAAGTTATATAAGTAAGACAAAGATGTTAGCCACAGCTTCATAGTTATGTACTTTTATTTGGCATTATCTGCCAAATAAACAGTTATCTCAGCTAACATCTAACCCAGTTTATAGTAGAGATTTATATGTGTTTAAAATAAACAGCTGACCAGTTTGCATTAGAATAAAAGAATTTGTGATCCACAGAAATAGAAAGCATGCATACATATTCTTACGATGTATACACAGATGGTTTTGTGTGTGTATTAAACTTCTTTTTTTAAGTCTTGTTTCTGTTGAAAAGAATTACTTAGAAAGCATACTCCATTCATGGCATTTGACACTGAAACCTGCCTTCAATATCAAGCAGTTAGAGCTTGAAGTCATTAAACACAGGGGCATGGCCAGAATCCATCTTGCACTCAGATCTGATGAGAATCTGATCTTCCATTTAGGAAGAAGTGAATGGCTTTCACTTTAAATAACCTTGGTCAAATGGATAGTTTATATTTTATTTTTTGAAAGGTAATTCCCTTTTCTCATTATTTTAATTATTATGGGAGACCTATAGCTATTTAGAAATGCCTTTTATACATAAAAAGGCAGAAAGATTAGTTTTTCAGAGAAAGAAGAAACAGCTTGGTAATAAAAAAGGGAGGGCAGTGGAAGATGCATTTCCAGTAACCATTCCAAGCATTTGATTTTAAAACCGCCCAACTGTATTGTGGTTGGTTCCCACTGGTGTAATCGTGGGAGGCTAAGAAGCAGCTCTCTCTTAAAATGAATGGAGATGAAACTGCAAGGCACACAGGGGATAAAAAAGGAGGGAAGGGGGGAGAAAAGAGCTCAAGGTTTCTTAAGCTTTGGACTTTTGACCCTCCACAGATAGTAATTCCCTAATGCCATTTTGACATGACCTGTCCATAGTAAGTAAAATCTAAATCTGAAAAGTCCCTTAGCTATGATCACCTGGGGGAAACAGGCAAGCTACAAGATGCTGAAAAAACTTCAGTGCAGTGAGATGATCAAAACAACAAGGCAACATAAAGGAACAAGTACAAGTAATAAAAACACAATCTGAGATGTCAGTGTGAGATGTCTTAAATAACCATAATTCCCAGATATATATAGTCACCTAAACAGGCTAAGACCCACATTTCTAGGAAGAGCAGGAGAGAAAACCTCTTGATATGGTTTTGTTTTCGTGAAGTTAAGAGTAATGTTTGAGGGAGGGCTGAAGTATGAAGTACAGAATGATGAAAGAAGATTCGGAGAATTCTTGGTAAACAGCCCAGTGATGGATAAGGGTATCTCCATTCTTCATAGTAATTCTTTGAAAATATTTTATCCACTATTCCAACTATATGAAGAACTTAAGTGTTAGAATCTTTGATTTTCAGACTGGCAGAAAAGCTAAGTGACATGTCTACAGCTATTGGAAGTTCAAATGGGATTTAGACTGAAAATTTGCCAGCTTCTTACTTTTCACTCAGACTCTCTCCAGGTATCATAAGCTAGTTCATTAGATCAAGTTTAGGAAAAACAGTAAAAACAATAAGATAATTCTAGGCTGTCAGAAGCACCTAATTGTTCTGGAAAAGCCATCGTTACCAATGGTGATGTGCAAGAAGAAACAATCCAAACAACAAAGAAGTACTTAGTACTTAGCATAAAAAGTATTTACTCATCAGAACATACTTGTACTAACTTAGAAAAATCATGGAAGCATGGAAATTTCTTATCCACTATAAATAAAAAAAAGGTCCTCAAATATGGGAAGACTAATAACACTATTGTCTCTTCATACATCTTGATCCCCGAAATGATAGTTCAGACAATAACCCTTGACTGGGGAATGTCTTCAGCAGGGCCTTGTGGACATTGTCAGCTACTGCTGTTTTGCCAATACAGTCACAGACTGCAGAAGGCAGAAGCAGAATTTTGTTTCTAGATCTTGTGAGTATTTTTTTTCTCTCTGATTAACTTGTATGTAATCGCATGGTGTGATACCATGTACCATTTATCTGACAGTACTGCAGTTTCAAATTCTGCTTTGTAGCATCATTGGGAAGGAAGTAAAGGAAATTAAAACCAAGAGATTTTATCAAAAGTATTCAGAAACTACAAAGTCCAAATTATGAGTAAAAAATAACTAATTTTTTTTTAAAGATAGGGTGTATGTAATTAGATAACAGTTTTTATTAACCCATGAGGAATTGGGAAAAAACAGATAAGATTTTCATCACATATATCCTCTTAACATTGACATTGTTTTCAAAAATTAGAAACCATGTTTTCTGGCTCTTTAGAAGATGCTTAGATCTGAGAATGGCCAAGGAAGCAATGTTGTATTTGTTATTTAATCAACGTTATGTGGTCAATGTCTGTTGATCTTACTGATGCCAAAAGGAATCCATGGCTTCATTCATTCTAAATGGTAAACAGCAAAGCAGGAAGAATTATTTAAAATTATATCCTCGCTCAATAGCATGAATCAAAGTAAGCAATGATTTAAGTTGCTATTGAAGGGACTCTTGGGGGTGCGAAATCTGATAATGAGGGAAGAAAGTAACCTCAGCCTCGCCCCTGTCAACTTCCAAAAGCCTTGACTGGACAGAGAGCATTGCATATCAGTGGGCAAGCTGCATTGGCTGGGAGAGTAAGGTGGAAGACCATGAAGTTGGGAGACAGACTCGGCAATGAAAGAAAAATAGAGTCCCAGTGATGGATCAAGTGTCATCACTCCTCTCGTGACAGGCTTTAATTCTAAAAATAAAACTACAAACCAGATTAAAAAAAAATAAATCTCCATTCAAGCTTGAATGACAACCACATAAGGACCTACATCTTCATGCAGGACCCAGTTAGTCATATCTTTCATGATTTTCTACCTTCCTTTCTTTCCTTTTCCCAGATGTTTCAGGGATCTGGGAAGACATTTCCCAGGTCAGAGCAAGCAGTTAGATGACTAGGCCCTTTTTAAAGTCACATGGAGGTTCCCCAATACTTTAAAAATTGCTTTACTTGATCTTCCTCAAATTACAGCAGAGTTCATGTTTTGTTTCAGTTCAGTTAAATCAGAACACAAAGTTTGACATAAAGAAGCACCATTGGTTTAAAGTGTGAGGTATAAATGTTGATAGTGCATCCATCAAAACAATTTAGGTCAGGAGCCATACTGTATGACTCCACCTCTCATATCTCGTATGAAATTAATTCCTGTCAGTGACAGTTTTTCTGGCAGGAGTACTGCAAAATTTAAAAGTGTTTCTCCAAAACGAAGAAAAAAATTATTGTTGCTATTTTGTTTGAAAATCTACAAATAGTTCTTCCTTTGCATAAGAAAAATCTGTGATTACATAGCTATGTATAAAAAGCTATTTTTATGCAATCAACTGCACATTTTATAAGATACCCTCCCATTTAAAATTGTACTGCTTTTTTTTCAGTTCTTTTTCTTCTGGAAAGAAAATGTCCATTTGAATGTGCCTATCTTCTCCTTTTTCAAGATAAAAAAGAAAGCTAATGTTGTAGAGAATTGGGCCATCAAAGGATTACTTTTTAAAACAAAATTCAGACTCCTCTTTGTTCTGTTTCATTAAAATGGGATGTGGGGACACGTTTTTATAAAATCTTACATTTTTGGGGGAAAAACAAGCTGCAAAGAAATTTGTTTTCTCTACAAAGGAGTGTTTGGATGAAGTTCAGATTTGAACTGAAAGAAATAATATGTCTCATAACGAAATGAATCAATCCAAGAACAGCAAAAAAATGTTTAATCACAGAAGCAAAAAATGTTTAATCGCACAGGTAATCTAGATAAGTTATAAAACATGATTCCTCTAGGTATTCATCTAATGAAAATGAGCTTTCCCTCAGCTAGCAAACTCAAGAGGTTATGTGATTTTGCAAGATTTCTAAATGCCACATGAGTATCTGATTTGAAACGTTAACTTTAGTTAAGCAGTTGGGAGTTTTACCATTGATTCCATTAAACAGTTTTTTACCATAATCCAGTCTTAATTTCCCTGCAATCTGTGTTGCTTTAAGCTTCTGTCCTGAAGGAGGGGAAAAAAGGAAAAAAACTAAAAAAAAAGTAGACATTTTATCCTTGAGAAAACCTGCCATCTTCATGGGAACTTTCTGACCAAAACCTTCATGTTTAACATTTTAAAATTCTATGGTTTTGAAAAGCCTGGCAATCTAATGTGGTGCTGATATTTTTGTGGGTTTTTTTAAAACATCCAAAAAGGAACTTCTCTACTGATGTGGATTCTCATTCATATGACTATGAAAGGTAAATGCTGCATGTGGATTCTCTGTGCGAGAACATTCAAAGAGAAAGTTTTTGGCAAAGTTAGGGAAGTGCACATGTATGTGCATTGCCAGACAGCTATAAATACCAGATCCATGGAGTGCCAAGGGCTGGAGGAAAAAGGCACAAAGATTGGATAACTTATAGCAGAGAGAGCTGTAAAATACTTTTTAAAATGAGAAAAGATTTGTTAGTGTTCAGCAAATGTGAAATTCATGAGGGGAGTTCTATAAAAGAGATTAACCAAGGCAAAATGGAAAGAGAAATTTTATAAATAAACACAGTGAAAAATGTTTTCTTGTTGTGTAAAAATGTTTCATTGGATTTAAATTATTTGGAATTATATATTAATGAAAGTAAAGTACTTTAGTGGTGTAGAAGTTTTCAGATGGAAAGTACTTAAAGATTAAAGCAGTTTTTCTCATTTATGAAAGGACAAGCTACTTTGTGTTCTCCATCAAGAAACGAGAGTTGTCAGCACTTTTCAGGACAATAGAGATGCATGTTCTGTATCTGAGAAATACCTGCAACCTCTGACTGGGATCTGTGTCCGTTGTATGAGAATCCAAATTGCATTGAATCTAGGGTTGGACAGGGGAGAAAAACACAGAGATATGTTTCATAAAATAAGATTTTTTAAAACAATTTTTAAATGTAGCTGTCTAAATGTAGGTGCCAAGTCTTTCATAGTTGCATAGACTCCTTTTACAGCCAAAAGAGATAGGTACCTCTAATGGATAAATCAGTACACTTAATTTATCACCCATTTTAATCTGGCATGATCTGTCTTCTGAATATGTCTTCTGAATATACCTTTTTTTAGAGACAGGCAAAAAACAAAAAGGAATTTAAAAATCTAACTTTCAGGCGCTAAGAGTCAGGTAAGACAGTCCCCTCTACTTTCCCTGCATGCACTTATTACTCCTTTCACAAATTCTTTGGGGTTTGGCTTGGAGGAAACTTTACTCAATGTATTAGTTTGTGAAGAGAAAAGCTTTCTCCTTATGAAGAAGGGAAAAGAGTTCAGCAGCTGGATCTACAATTCAACCTTGTCTCGTCTTTATGGTCCTTTCTTTTCTGTTATTTTGAGCATCTCTCAGGGTAACCTTCTAAAGTTAATGTTCTGTAACGTAGTGATCTAGTATAAGACATCGTCCACAAAATACTATATTACAATGCTCAAATTGATTTTAAAATAAGAAAATACTGTACATGTTAATTAAGCAAATTCAATTCCATTTTCCATTCAATTTGCAAGAAATGTGCTATCACTTTCTCTATTATTTCAGAAATTGACTTAAAACAGAAATAGTCTGTTAGAGACAATTCACAAAAATTTTCTGGAAACTTAATTATTAATTAAAAAATCTAATAAGTTTGTATCTTGCTTTTCAATATGTTCTTACATCTGCAGTTACACAAACAGAACTGCATTTCCCAAATTAGTATTTGATCTAGCACATTAAACTAAGGTTTTCATTGTTCCTAGGAGAGTATTTTACATGAGCTGGCAAGTCACTTATAGAGTACTTGAGGTAACCCATTCGTGTGGGCTAAATGTAAGAGACACTTATGAATGGCACTTATGCCTCAAGTTTGATGGATCATTCTGTCAATCTCCAGATAAATACTCCTGCACACTCTTTAGTATGTGTTTAATTTTATACATACAATTAAAACACTGACCTTCAGGGCAGGTGCTTACATGCTTTTGGGATTCCAGAATTTACTACAGAATTGCAAGGTAAAGGTCCATTAGGTGTGATGTTTATTCACATTGGTGTAGCACTCAAAAGCCACAGCTGAGACAGTTGGACCACTGTGCTAATCTAATAGATTACTGGCCTTCCTGTCAAGTGCTTAGAGTCTGAAATAGGCCAGACAGTTGAAACATTGAGAACTGAGACATGGGAATGTGTAATGATTTGCTCCAGAGTGTTAATTTAGGTAGTATAATGCTTTAGGCATGATGCTGCCCAAAGTGTGATGCCTCCTGATAAGGGAGGATAATTACTTTACTTGAAGTAGTTTGTGATCTATAGGCAAAGGTAGATGATGATTTAGAGGGTGCAGGTTCTATAAATAGAAAATTATTAGGGTTGTGGTGGGTGCTTGTTTCATTAGATACAAAAAATCTAACCATATAGTTTCTTACAAACTCCTTGTTTCCCTTTTCCTCTTTTCTGGATAGCAATATTTAGAAATATTCTTTTCTATTCAAGACAATTCTAAAGATAGTAGTAAGATGGTTCTAATATATCTATAATGTTTTTCATTTACTCAGTTTATGTAACACTGTTTTCTCTTTTATAATCCTATCTGTCATCTTATATCAGTTATTTAATTCGTGAAGGGACCTCATTAAGTTGGTCTTAGTGCTGGGAACTTTTCTTAATGCAACAGCATAATTTAGTATAAAATCAGCAGTTTCAAACACAACCCAGAGGAAGACCATATTTGTATCAAATTTGTACCAGATTTGGGTGCAAGATAGTTGAAAACTACATTGGATGAATTTAGATCACTTGTCTAGTAATTCTAGAGACCTGGCTGGCCTTGCATCCGCTTCCAGGAGGTGGAGGTCAGTGGAGTGATTAGGAGGAGATGGATCAGGGATTACAGAGGAGAAAAAGAGCGTTGGGATGTTCTGTGCAAATTGAACAGAAACACGTTTTGACATTTTAACAGAAAATTCTGATCGCAAAGCTGTTTTAGAAATATTAGTTAATCTCATCTCAAGTGTTGGAGCTTTCACACATATAAGTTGATAAATCATTTCACCTTGGGAGGCAGGTCCTTATTTAGATTAAATGATTCTCCCTTCTGTGCTTCATCTCACTTGTAGAGCTTGCATCTCCATATGTCTAGGCAGTTCCTTTTGGAAGGAGTTCTTTAGGCTGAGAAAATTCACCCCCTACTTTTCCAGCAGTGCTGGCAAATGCAGCTGCACAGCAGCTGAACAAAACAGAGAGTATATCCGTGAGGATGTGGATCACTGACAGCATTGTGGGCACATCTCAAATGAAAGCCTTCATACACTATTGTGGTGGCAAGGAAATGTAACTCCTTGTATATATCTTTGAAATGTATTGCTGTCTGTAGTTTATCAGAAAGTATTGGCTTTCTGTAGACAGGCTTTGGTTGGGGGGCAGCTGTGGGGTGGCCTCTGTGAGAAGATGCCAGGGGCCACCTCCGTGTTGGACAGAGCCAGTTTTCAGCCAGCTCCAAAACAGACCCACCACTGGCTAAAGCTGAGCCCATCAGCGAAGCTGTGATGCCTCTGTGATAGCATATTTAAGAAAGGGTAAAAAACACTGCATAGGAGCAGTGAGAGAAGTGAGAAAATGTGTGAGAAAAAACCCCGCAGAAACATTGCAGATAACATGGTTGGTGAAGATGGAGGAGGAGGTGCTGAAGGCACCAGAGCAGAGATTCCCCTGCAGCCTATGGAGGAGACCGCAGTGACATGTTATCCTAGGACCATGGTGGAGCACATATCCACTCTGCAGGCCATGGAGAACCCCAGGCAGATGAGCACTGAAGGAAGCTGCACCCTGTGCAGAGCCCACACTAGAGCAGGCCTCCCGCAGGAGTGGCAGCCCACGAAGAAGAGCCCATGCAGGAGTAGGTTTTCTGGCAGGAACTGTGGCCTGTGAGGGACCCATGCTGGAGCATGCTTTTCCTGAAGGACTGTACTCCATGAAGAGTACCTATGGTGTAGCTGTTCTTGAAGAACTGCAGCCCATGGGAAGGATCCATGTTGGTGCAGTTTGTGAAGGACTGTATCCCATTGGGGAACACCACACTGCATTAGGGGAATAGCGTGAGGAGGAAGGAGCAGCAGAAACAAGTTACTATGGACTGACCATAATCCCCACTCCCCATTTAGATCTCCAAAGCATAGGAGAAAATAAAGAAAGAGAAATGAAAGACTGTCCTCGTATCTGGAAAACTTCCAAAACAGAAACTGCTCTGAGTCTTTCACTTTTGATGCTTCTACAGTTTGTAAGTTTATGGCAGATCATAAACTGATCATTATGGCTGATCATAATACTGACAGGCCTGGGGCCTGTCAGTATATCTGTAACAGCTGGCGGTGCCGGGGCTTCCTACAAGTCTGAGTCTAAAACCTAGGGTAAAACATTTTAAAAGGCGTGTTCCAGAGCTTGTGTCCTAGAAGACTTAGCATCTTTGAGTCATGGCTCAAGCATGATCTACAATGTTACTTCTGTGCTAGTCTGTGGGTCTTCCAAGTTCCTACCTATATGGTATAGGTACCATATAGTTTTCCAACCAAAACTAATGCTGTTGGCAGACCAGCTGTGCTCTGCTTATCAGTCTTCATTTTGTAAATATATGGTTAGGGTACTGGGTCTCCTGAAGAAATTATAAATCTTGGGTGTGACCAGATAATAAAACAAGACCAATATTATGTAAATATGTGTGCAGGTATGTATATGTATGTGTCTCTTTACATACAAATACATACATACAATTTTACATACAAATACATACAAATTTACATACAAATTTACATACAAACTTTTACTTGACCTCTTTGTGTCATTTTCGTGGTTATGGTTACAGTTATATTTGGACTCTGACTTCCCCTGTGCCTGCTTAGAGGATTTAAACTATATGGGTATAACTTCTGGATTTCAGAGAGTAAGTTGAGAGTTTTTTTCTATGTGGTTTTCAAGAAAACATTTGTGTTTAAAGTATGGGACTTGTCTTTAGAACAATTACAGGCACTTGGAGAAGTCTTGCTCTCACAGAGAAAGAAGACTCCTTGTGGCTTGGCTGTGTCTCAGTGAACCTGCAGTGTATAATATTTGCCATTTTGGCATCATGATTACCCATGTATCACCTATTCTTTTAAAGTGATAGTACTGTCACATAGTTCAATCTGCTAGAATATAACATACCTAATTCATATTACAGCTACTGCAATAGCATTATCTTGGCTATTTAAGGTGCGTTGCAATGTCTTCTCTGGAGTCTGACCTCCACATTCATCTTATCTTTGGTGCGAAAAATGTAATTGCAAAATTTGCAGGAGAAAATCATATGGATAATACTGGAATTAAGTTGTCAGCTATGAAGAGATGTCTGGTTTAAAGACAAATTATTATTCAATATATTTCAAAGTATGCTCATGAAAGTGTATTTGTCACTGCTTTATATTTATGGGGGAAAAAATATTGATCAAAATTTTCTTAGAATGTTAATATAAGACTGTGTTTTACCAAACATAATTTACTCCATTTATAATAACTAAAATGCCTTTAGAAGGGTAAGAGAAATAGATAAAGAATTGGGAAATCCAGGTAGTCATGTTTGCCTGGAGGCATTTTCTGAGAACAGTAGTGAGTCAGAATGCAAATCCTCCTGGCTTTGCTGATTTTTGTGGTCGCCGCTGATTACTGTAAAATTGATTCAGTAGCATTGAGCATCCCTGCATATGTTTAAGCCTAATCTCCATAGTGTCACAGGCATTTTTCCTCTCTGTGGGAACTGTACTGAGTAAGAAGAAATTCTCATAACCTTCATTTTAGCATTTTTCCTTATCAAGGAGCAAAGACGGGCACTATGCAGTAACTTCCCAGTCTTGATCTAGAGAATAGTAGCACAAGTTCTCTTGGATTGGTTATTGCAGGACTTTAATGATAGTCAGATAATGTTTTATTGTGTTTGGATCTAGGCTGTAGCAAGGACAGTTTGCTTTGAAAATTTGAAGAATTATTATTCTGTTATTTTGAGTTTAAAATATTTTGGGCTCATATCATATCATTTAATAAAATTTCAAATGTGACTTTTTTTCTCTCCTTTTTGCTTTCATCCTGGAAATAAATTTGAGCTTTAACTCCACTCAGTATACAATTTCACGTCTTGACATTGATTTTTTGAATTTTTCATCATGTAGAATCCTACTGTATGGACTGTGTGTTACAAAAAGTACCCTTTGCCCCTGTAAAACTGCAAAGAAGTAAGGCAATGCAGGGCCTTTACAAGGGTTTTCTCAAAACAGAAAACAAATTAAGTAACTACCACTTACGTATACAAGGTTTACATTCAACTATTTCAGTTGGCAAAGTTAACTGGGCTGTGTTTGAAAATAGAGGAGGCCTGCCATTTCCTCACGGAAACACTTGTAAAACACTGAGAAATCCATTTTCAGTGGAAAGTAACAGGCAGAATGTGACTCCAGATCTGAATTAATGATTATACAAGAAAGATATAAGAAACAAGTGTTTCAAAAGGGTTATTAGTAAGAAAGATTATGTTGAAGAATTCAGGAGGTATAGAGGACTTTTGTTGCAGAAATGAAAGCCTAAGTTCAGGCTGCCAGTGAAAACTGAAACTTGCAAAGGACAGTAAAACAGCAGTAGAAGGTCATTTACATCTTTAAATACAAAGACAGGAAATAATAAAATAATTAAAGCTGTTATGTATTGATGATGGGACAGAAAACCAGGAAAATCTGGTTAGAGATGTAAAACTAATAGATACTTTACATTGATTTTCACTCAGGAAGGGCGTTGATCTTAAGAGGCCTGATGGCTCATGGGAATAAGGAAATCACCTCTTTCTTCCATGGTTCTTAAAGAATTGGTTTACTGAAGGACAGATGCAATAACAAGCGCTTTTTAACAGAACTGTTAAATGAGTTGTGATATATAGGAGCAGTGAATAGGAAATCACAGAATCGTCATGGTTGGAAGGGACCTTTGAGATCATCGAGTTCGACCACAAAAAAAAAAAAAAAACCACAACCAAACACACACCAAAAAAACCCCTCACAGATAGAAACCAACAATCTCGGGCACTAGAGCATGCCCTGAAGCACCACGTCTACACGTTTCTTAAATACCTCCAGGGATGGCGACTCCACCACCTGTTCCAGGCAGGCTGTTCCAATGCCTGACCACTCTCTCAGTAAAGTAATTCTTCCTAATATCCAATCTAAACCTCCCCTGCCACAACTTTAGACCATTTCTTCTGGTCCTGTCATTATTCACTTGGGAGAAGAGGCCAACACCCACCTCTCTAAATATAATACCTATTTTTAAAGAGGGACATAGAATCTGGCAGCTATGGATCTAGCAGCTTAACATCAATAGACTGTGAAGTTACAGAACAGATTTTGATGGAAAGAAAAATTTAAAATATGGCTATAGACAGAAAATTGCATAAAATGCAACCAGAATTTATTAAGGTAGGATGTATGGGATTCATCCATGTCTTCCAATTTCCAAAAGAATGAAGTAAAGTAGACATCTTCCTTTGAGAAGTGATTTATGAAAACAAACCAGAGAATTAAAAGGTAGGCATGAAACTAAGGGGAAGATGGCAACAAATGCTGGTAGAAGAAGAGGTGCCAGGCTAAAGAAGCATAGCGGCAAGAGGAAGATACTAAGAATCTGATTTTACAGTAGACACAGAGTCGAAAAGTCAGAGTACCCTTATGGAATTTGCTGGTGAGGCAGATACAGACATCACTAGAAGTTCAGAGCAGACTAAGAATGTAACTGAAAGTAGATAATTTTGAGGAGTGCAATAGATGTGACATAATGGAAAATGAATAATAGTGACTAATGAAAATATTATGCTATAAGCAGAAACTCATCATTTGGAAATGGCTCAGAAGGAAAAAGGAGCAGAATTTTGATACTGATATGATTGTCAGCCATCACTGAGGTGCAGATTAATAAAAACTCAATGTGATCTTAAGATACACCAGCAGAAGTATTTTACAGTAAAGATGGGGAAGGAATGTAAAAGAAGCAGAAACCGTTCAACTGAAATTCTAAACATGTTGGTCATCTGTGCTCAAGAAAGAGGAGATGGATCTGGGAAAGCACCGAACAACACTTTTTTGGATAATTAGTGGAATGGGTCATTTGATGCATCTAGGAGAATGTATGTCGTGTGCTCCTGCGAAGACAACACTGCCAGTGTTTGTAAGAGCTGTGTATCAACATATTGGAGGGGAATTTAGGGAAAAGAAGAAAGCTTTTAAAAAATCTTTATATATAATCTGGCTATGAAAATCCTGAGATTGGGGGCTCTAACAGTGGGGCAGCACATAAAATCACAGAACTGCCCTTAGGACACTTTTCCAGTTCTGGCCTCAGTTCTCAATAAATCACCCAGTTTTAAGGTGAAAAATGCACAACTTGTATTTTTTGCTCTTTATGGAGTAAATATAATATGAAAGAATTAAAGCTGAACTGCTTTGAATCAGACAATTTACTCTGTATGCGGAACCCTGACTTCTTCTCTCACAGGATCATTGTGACCTCCAAGTGAGAAGTGAGGAGAACATCATCTAGTTAAAAAGGGGTAACTTAGGTTTTCCCATGTTGAGGATTCATGTAAGAATGGGATGTAAGGAGGGAGAGTCTGGAACAGGAGAGCACAGGAAATAAACACTTAGGAGAAAATGAGTGTGATGATCCCCTAACTGACTATTCCTTTTCATTTTTCTGTGATTCTGGGGTAGGTAACACTATTAATGCTTACACAGTTTCCAATAAGTTGTTTTGTACTTCAAAAAAAGCGGGATGTTTTTCATTGGACCTTTTGTGGGTTGCTTGAAAGGCAGTATTTTCTCAAGAATAATACCCTTATGCCTGCTTTTATGTTCATAGATCAGTAAAGCCCTCATCCAGTCTGCTGAAATCCATCAAAACTCAGAATATATATTCAGGTCATTTGTTTTCTGGTTTTAAGGTTGACACAGAGTAGAAATTAAAGGTTTGGGGCAAAAGTCTGGTCACATTGAGTTACTATGTTTTTCTTCAACTACTCTCTTAAAAGTCAAGGAGATTATTCATAAAGCAGGTTTTACTTAGTCTGTAGTAGAGTTCTAACATAGCAGAAGGACCCCTTCTTAAAAGAGAGTGAAGGTTCTACATTGCTACAGTGCAAAATGTCCACATTTCACTTATGAGGTTGGTAACATTTTTTTGATAGTCCTCACATTCTAAAACGTGAACGCTTTCTGTTTAAGGTAATGGAAATGATCAGTGCTTGATAATATGCGGAGCTGTGGTAAAAACCAGCATATGTTGACTTTTTACTGGTGTGCAAAAATACATGTTACTTATTTTATGTTTTATTTTAGAATAAAAGCACTACAGTTAATGTAGAGTTCTATGAATAGGATCCAAAAGTGACAAAATGTTATTTAGCTGTTTATTCGTTGGTTTCCAGAATGAAACATATGTGAAAATTGTGTATAGTTAAATACAGGCAGAAACTGATATCTTCAAATTAAAAATTTGAGGATGTTGGAATGTATATGTGGTTACAGTTTTTTTGTCACAGGCTGAACTCTTTGTTCTTTTTTTCCTTCCAGTTTGCTCCCAGTATTCTAGAGGAGTTTTTGCCATTTTTGGACTTTATGATAAGAGATCAGTACATACCTTGACCTCATTCTGCAGCGCCTTGCACATCTCCCTCATCACCCCGAGTTTCCCCACAGAGGGTGAGAGTCAATTTGTGCTACAGCTGCGGCCATCTCTGCGGGGAGCCCTCCTGAGCTTGCTGGATCATTATGAGTGGAACCGCTTTGTCTTCCTGTATGACACAGATCGAGGTGAGTTGCGACCCAGCTTTTTTTGTAGTTCAAACAACTTTTGCAAGACCTGTGCATATTTTTTTTGGTATTGAGAACTTGGGGAGTCAAATTCTAAGGGCCTTTGAGGTGAAATACTTCTGATTGAATAGTTGTGTGGCTAAAGGAAGAATTCCTTCATCTGCAAGTGTTAGATATTGGATGCACATAGTTTTGGCCAGCCAAAGGCTGTGCTTTAAGTCTAGAATACTAAAACATTTTAACTGTTTTAGTTAAACTGTTTTAGTCTTTGTTGTGAAACAAAGACACAGTTCAATAAGAAAAAATTTACAGCTCTGTTCGCTCTTCAACTCACTTCATAAGTCCTCTACATAGTCCTCTACTACAAAGAAGTGGAGAGGACCAGCCATTTCTCTGCACCTGCTCTGGTGTAAGCTGAGATGCGAGCCTTGGGGCTTCCATGCTTTGGAAGGTCAAAGGGGGTTGCTCAATGTGAGGCCCTCAGGTTCCGGCAGAGAATTGGAGGTCAGAGGCAATACCTGCCAGGTGAGAGGCATCCATGGGGCAGCAGAGGGAGGGAGAGTTGTGGTAGCCTGTCTTCTACTCCTTTCATCTGGGATTATCTGTGTGATTGACTACACTTTTATAAAATACATAGCGCATTGCACAAAAGGCTACACTTTCCATGCACATTCTCTGTTCCACATCCTGGAACATCTCAGAACCTTTTATGTGGTAAAAAACTGCAAGTGCATCACTGCACCTCACCACTTAGCACTGAACTGAGAAGTAAAATCCCCACATGATGTGTTTGTTTTGCTGGCAAAGCCCTTTGCCTTTGTTTATGGAATAGGATTGAGCCAACATGGCTGAGCTTCTGTGAAAGAGGCAAGATTTTTATGTTGATGGCTTGCTTTCAGGGGGGAAGTAAGCGGCATAGCTGTAGTCAAATAATTATTTTACTACAGCTGTTTCAATACAGCTCCCCATGTGGACAGTCTATTCTGGAATTAAAGTGGCTTTATTCCAGTATAATTACTCTGCAGTCAAAATAGGGAATTATACTGACCTAACTAAATCTGTTTAATTATTTGATTATGGCTGTAGAAGTCAATTTTCTCTATATACAAGCACTAAATTTTAGTGAGTTTTTAGCTTGATATATTGCCTAAATACCTGAATTTAAATCAAAATGAACAATGGAACAAAATGAAAGGGTTTGCATTGTTCCATAATTTGTTTTTTTAATTATTATTATTATTTTAAAAAAAGATATGCTTAATGTTTGCAGGACCTACAAAGGAAGTCCTGGGAAGCATTATGGAGTGTATTAAGATAACTGGAAAGAGAAAAAATAAGCGTATTTAGAAAGTTTTCCTATTTGACGTAGTTATGGGTAACAAGAAAAAAAGCACACATGTAGGATGTGATCCTACAAGTCCAACAAATTGTTAAGAGAAGAAGTGCACAACCTGCAGTCACCTTTCTCATTTAAATTCACAGGCTTAATTAGATTGAGACATCATTTTTAAGCATGCAATATCACACCAAGGGCAGTTTCACAGCGTCATCCGTAACAGTGTGTTTAATAAATGGTTCTTATGGCACTGAACTCAGCAACTCTGAACTCATCAGTGCGTCTTTGGTAAAGAGATGACATTTGCTGGCTTGGATATAGGGTGTGCTATGTTGAATAGTCTCTCAAATTCTGAATAGGTCTTGTGATTCAGTTTAATGCAAAAGAGAAAATAAGATTTCATGTATTTAGGTAATAAGACGACTGTAGCGATACATCAGTGCTGAATAATATTCACTACCATTTCAGAATAGAAATTTTTAATGTGGATATGAGACATGTTAAGAAAAAAGTAAGTATTATTTCTTACTATCAGTGTAACCAGAAAAAGAAGAAAAATCATTGATGTTGAGTATTAGGGTCTCTGTCACTGAGGCCAGAACTTAACGTTGTCCAGATTTTTGCCAGAGATCCTTCCTTTACTTGCCAGATGTTTCCCTGTCTCTCTGAGCAGCTCTGTCCAACCAAACTGAAGGAAGGGAAACCCTTTAGCCTTCTGCTTTTGACACTGAGACTGAGAGTTGATCTTTGCAGCTTAATCAGGAAGCTATAAATAAACTCTTATGGGGGAAGGTAAGCAACAAGTATAGAATTCAGCCAGACACAGTAGTTATTTATGAAGAAGGCAGCATTTAGCAGCAATCAGTATTGTAAAAGGCAGAAGTCATCGGCAGAAGGCGATATGACAGTATAAACTTTGGCAAGCCTTCAGCAGCAGTAGTGACGTGCTGTGGTGGGCAAATGCATGTTGTTTTCAGACCTGCTTTCCCAGCTTTTCTGTCCTGCCTGCTTCTTGGCTCTGTTGCATGCAGCTCAGTTTCTGCTTGCTCTTAGGAGGTCAACAATTAAATCCAATTATTAAGGTAGATTTCTCTGCTGCATCACTCCATTCACCTCTGACCTCTCAGCTCCCTGCAAAACCCCAGTCTCTTTGCTACTGGGGGCGTCTATGTTAGCATTTCAGTTCAGGTCAGGAATGCACTCTTGTTCCATCTCTCTAAGTCATTCCCATGTACTGCGCTTGGGTTTACACCATTGAGTAGTCTTGAAGCTCACAAATTCTAATGAGGTGCTGGCTTCAGCTATTGTGTTAAGGCCCCCTTTCTGATGTTCTGCCAAACTCGCAGTCTGGAAAATCACTGTCCTGTGACAGGATGCAGATACTAGGAAGAGTGGCAAAGATATAAAATGAATTGGATGTAGCAAGGGACATTACAAGAAGGAAGAGCAGGATTTGCAAAAGACATTAGACTTAAAAGTAAGATGAAGGGAAATTCAGCTCATTATTTAACAGGGAAAGTGATCAAGAGTGACACAGAAGGGTAAAGCCTCAAGGGTCTGCTTGTTCAATACATCACAGAATCATAGAATGATATGGGGTTGGAAGGGACCTCTGGAGATCATCTAGATCTAGAGATCATCAAAGCAGGTGCATCTAGAGCAGGTTGCACAGGAACATGTCCAGGCGGCTTTTGAACGTCTCCAGGGATGGAGACTCCACCACCTCTCTGGGCAGCCTTCTTTCTCTTACCCTCCTTCCATAAAAATGTTTAATTATGACCTAATACAATTATTAATACAATTAATACAATTAATATTAACAGCAAAGTGCCAGGAACACAGACATGACAGCAAAAAAGCAGAACACTTACCTGAGGTACACAAAGCATAGTGGGAAAGGGCTGAAATGAAAACTGTGCCTCCTTGAGATGTCTACAGGAAAGGGAAGTCCAGCAGGGGTGAAGTACTCAGTTAATATTTGATGTCACCTCTAAAGGGACTTAAGTGAAAGAATTAAATGAGTGGCTCAGAAGAACATTTGTTTTATATACGTTGGTTTTTTGTGTTTGAGGCATTTCTTTTTAAAAGAGGCATAAAATCAAGTGGACCTGTCCATCGGCAAATCCATGGGATTTTTGACCTAGTGGAGGTATGCCTACAGCATTATGATTTTGCTAGTTGATGATAATATTTTCTAGCACCAGAAAGAAAAAGCTGCACCCTGAAATAACAGAAGGCTGGAGAAATTTGTGAGGTGTGAGAAACTGTTTAAGAATAGAATCACTTAGGTTGAAAAAGACCCCTAAGATCATCTAGTCCAACCGATAACCTAACACTGTCAACTCCACCAGTAAACAATGTCCCTAAGCACCGTGTCTACACACCTTTTAAATACCTCCAGGGATAGTGACTCTACCACTTCCTTGGGCAGCTTCTTCCCATGCTTGAAAACCCTTTTGGTGAAGAAGTTTTTCCTAATATACAATACAGAATCAAGAGGTGCAAGAATCAAGCATACAAGAGGTTGATGTCAGTTTTCCACATTGTGTGCAGCGTTACTGAGAGGTGGAATGTCTGAATTTTCTAGTAAAACTGCAGTGATTACCCAGAGCTAAGGGGTTCCGAAGGTGCAGAGCAGTAGAAGGGTTGCAGAGCAGCATGGGAGGGTGGCAGCCAACAAGTTGGAAACTGCCTTCACAGAAGTTCAGTAGCCATGTTTCCCAGAAAGAGTTTTCAGTCCCTGACTGTGACTAAAGAGCAGTAGCAGGAGGGGTAGATCTGCCAGCTGGTGTAGCAGTTGGCTCACCAGAGGCGAGGACTGTAAAATAGTTATAGTTGTCTAGAAATTAGGCAGTGTGTGAGCCTCTTTATGTACCTTGTTGATGCTTTTTGTTGGTTTTTTTTTTCCCTTTTCTCCTTGTAATTACATATTGTTCATTAAACCAACTCAATCATGGTTGCAGGTGAGGAAAATCAGCTTGCTGTGCACAAGATAAATTTCATTTTCCCACATTTCTGGATAGTGTTTTTATAGCAACCCCTTTAAAGCTGAAATCGTTCTGGTTTATGGCAATCTAGACCTGGCAGAAGGGTTACACAAGTCCTGATGGCCTGTTCGAATTAATCCTACAGTAAATAGAGTAGCAATCTCTATGCTTTTGTCTTTGGGGACTTGTGGAGGATAGGTCAGTTACGGATGTCTGGAGAAAGCAAAGAAAGCTACAGGAAATTTATAGCTCCCCCTCTTATTTTGAGGGACATTATTTACAATCAGTTTATCAGGTAATCTAATTTTCTCCTTTGGCAGAGTAGCTGGTGCAGAAGTAAGCAGTAGGTTTGGTGTGTCCATGTTTAGTAACTCCAGTGATATTGCTTCATGCCTGATAGTCTCCCAGAAAAAAATAGAAGATACAGATTCAACTGTAGCATGGTGTCTTGAAAATTGGAAAACATAGCCCTAAGATTATTATTAATGACACATTTTAAAAGTAAGAGGATGCCCTAGGTAAGGTGCAAGGGATTTATCTTTGCTCTGGTCTAGTCAACAGCCAGTATGAATTTGCGTGGTAGCACAGAGAACAGCTTTTGTGGTTAGCCAGCCTGGCCAAGGTAAGAATGACTCAAGAGACATTCAGAGTTCAAAGTGATCTTGCTAAATAGATGAATCAAGAAGGTGAAATGTTATAAAGGTGGTACAAAGGGTAAACTTAGTAGGGAAGTATCAAAGGTAGAAAGACAAAGTGCAGAGTAACTGTCTCAGCGCTAGTATTGTGGGAAATGATTGTTGTGGTGAGCCATAAGAATAACATAACCTGGAAAAGCCATACTGTTTCCAATAACGTAAATGTTATTTTGAAATTTAGGATAAAGAATGTTGCATGTGAGAAATGAAAGCTGAATACTGGTCTCTCTCCCAGCTGGCTACACTTCTGTGTCACATGTTTGGATTTCCACTGCAGCAGAAAAGATCAACAATTTCCAGTAAGCTGAGGAAGTCGAATGGGATCGAGTAAATGAAACACACAGAGGACATGATGGTGGCAGCAGCGTCCCACCACTTTTTCCTTGCCCGTTGAAAGCACTGTGTACTGTTCACAGCCTTTAGTATGGGCATGGCACAAGGATCAGGCATCTGTTGCTGGAATGGCACTGTGATCACTGACCACCGCATACAGATACCACATACATAAGTTTCAAAGGTCCAGAGGAAAGGAAAACTATTAAAGAAAAAAATCATGACCTGTGAGAAAAAGCTTTAGGAATTGAGATAGTTTTATTCTAGGTCTATTAAGGAGCAAAGACCAAATCTTCTTTGTACCCACTGAGATCAAGGCAAGAATTAGAATTATTTTGCAGGAAGGCAGATTTAAGGTGTTACTAGGAAAAATGTTTCAATAAGGTTAGAATAAGCTGAGGAGATTGTGGGGACTCTTACCACTAGAGGTTTTAAAGAAGAGGTTAGAAAATATCTGCAGTGGTGATCTCCTTTGCTACATCCCACCTCAGGTGATCTGTTATGTCCCCTCAGGATTTATATTAATGCAATTTTCATGATTTCTCTAGGAAACTGGGAATGACTTCTTCACAGTACTTGGGACACTGAAAAGATAATTTTCTGCTATGGAGCAACTTTCAATAATATATTATTGCTATTCAATTATATATATAGCCTTTGTAAAACATTTAGTATGTTCTATTATTCACAGATCAGATCAAAACCATTCTAAAGTGACTTAGACAAAAACACTGTAAAATCAGGTTGAAGGACTATAATTATAATGTGGTACTCAGTAAGTTAACTTGTCATTAGCTAGGCACTTAGGAACTGCAAGAACGGGCCCTACATCAAGCTTTACTTGATATTTTTACTGCTGTTCTATACAAATTTGTGAATGTCTTAATAATGAAAAGAGTAATAATATAATAGCATCTTGGAAAGTTATTTCAATAGCTCAATTGAAAGAGGCAGATATTCTAAAGCCAGTAGTAATATGGCAATATAGCACACATGTTTATCTGCATTAAAATACTGAGTCAAGGCTCTTATTTGTGAAGTAATTTAAAAAGATGAAGTATAGCTAATAAGCAGCAAATTCAAGATGGAATTACAACACAATATTGCCAAAAAAAAGTTTTGCCACCAAGTGCTGGTTATTTATTAATTATTTTCTGCATAGCACTGTTAAGCTCAGACCTACATCGCTTTTATCTTAAACTGCTAGAATGTCACAGGGGGTTCCAGGTAAGCCTGAGAAATAACAGATATGTGCTGGATAGTAGAGAAGATCATTTTGGGAATCTGACTTTGTTCAATTGCAGTGATCCACTTGGTCTTGGACCCTTTTTTTCATTATGGTCACCAGGAAGAATTTGGAAGGATTCCCACCATAAGCATTTTTCATGCTACTGACCTTTGGAAAAATGTCCAAGGATAAAAGAGAAACAGAAGTTCATGACTGTGTATATGAAAAATGAAAGGTTCTTACCTGCATCATGCAGTTGTGTACCAAACTTTTGTGAAACAAAGATCAGTGCTGTCAGGACATCACAGAAATAATGATACGACGTATTCCAGAAAAGAAGCCGCATCCAATACCTGGTCTTGTAGTGTTTATTAGGTGAATCTAACATCTGGTCTGTAGGTTTGAACTTTTACATATTTTGTGTCCTCACAATTGCAGAGATCAAAATCATCGGTGTTTTCACCATGTCAGCTGTTATCCATTTCAGAGTAGTTCCATCAAATCAAACTGATGTGGAGTTTCACTAGCCCAAATACATCCCAGCAATAGGATGGCACTTATTCTGTAGGTGAACAGTAAAAAATCTTCACTGGATTTGATAAAAAAAGCTGTTTGTCTTCCGCAAACACTCTACGTGGGCAGTGGATCATGTCATACATATTGGGATCCATGTACCGCTGCGTTTGTTTTTTACCAAGGTCATGTTGTAATTTCATGCAGGCCAATGTGAACTGATACAGAAAAAATAGAAAAGTTGTCTTATCAAATATCAGTGAGTGTAGAAAACTGTTTTTCAACCTCCTTCATATGATCTGCTGCTGTCTATACTCAGTAAATTCCATGTTTTTAATTGAATAGACCAATGTGCTTTATCCATTGATAATTGGTTTGCAGCAAATTTTGTTTTGCCAGTGTTAGCTCATTATTAATTACACCAGCAACATGCTGCCTTGTCCTCATCTTCTCAGCAGGTGATAACAGCTTGAAAGTACAGGTAGTAAATGCACACGTGAAACTAAGATGCAGCTGGATCCTAACACTGGCATCAGTAATGATACTGTGATTTTTTCATCTTTCCCTTGTCTTACCACCAAAGAGGAGCAATTATGGTAAACCAGCATGGTCATCCTGTAATGAGCTCAGAATTCACTACATATTAAAATCTTCCAAGAGCTTTCAGACTGCTTCATTAAATAAAAGTAATCCTTCTGTTGATTGAAAAGATTGAATATTAGATCAAGATTGAAATTAACAGAAAATAAAGGTATGGAGATCAAAAGCTGATCATCAGGTGTGCAGATGAGTCTCTTGACTTTGCTATTCCACTTAAGATGTGAATCAAACTAAGCTGCATCAGAATTTTTATGGCTGTTATATGTTGTAACTCATATTCTGAGTGAATATGCTGGAACTATGCAGCAGAGCCTAATATACAAATGCCATAGAAAAATATAAATCAGAAAACATTAAATAAACTGCTGCTTATTGTATTCCTCATCTGAAGAATTTGCTTTCCTTTATTCTGGGTTAGTGGATGCTGTACGGAAGACAAGAGACTCACGATAATTTTAAATATTGCTTCTCAAGTTGCTATGCCAGTGAAGCAGCTTTGCCCTTTTTGATTATTTGTTTGTGACAGCATTGCAGAATCCTTAGAGCTAAGTTCTTTTCTTAGTTGCATTTCTTTCAGGTTTGTACATCTGTAACTCAAAGATATGCCTGTAGTTTCTGTATGCTTTTATATTCCAATGTCCTAATGTAAATAATGTTGCTGCTTCCAATGGCTTGTTCGAATAATATCAGTGCAATTGCTCAGAATGACAGAATGATATGGTGTTGGAAGGGACCTCTGGAGATCATCTAGTCCAACCACCCAGAGCAGGTCCAGCTAGAGCAGGTTGCACAGGAATGTGTACAGGTGGGTGGTGAATGTCTCCAGAGACGGAGACTCTACCACCTCTCTGGGATTGCATTTACAGAACCTGTCACAAAGAGTTAATTTGTTGTGTAACACATTTCTTTAAATGGAAGCATGTCTTTTTTAGCTGTTTGTTACACACGTTCTGTGTACATGTACATACGTTACTTGAGAGCAGGACAGCACGGTCTGTAATTCTGAGTATCTGTTTCCATTTATCTAACAGCTTTTCCACACAAGGGAGTTATACTGCGGTTAAGAAAGGAATTAACTTTATAGTACAGCAATTTTTCTGAAAAAAAACTCTTCTGTACTGGAATTTTTACTCTAGATTGTTGGCATAGCAAAGTTAAGTTCAGGTGCTCTTGAGTTACAAGTAGCAACTCTGAGCATATTTCTGGGTACATGCTGTACCTGTGTATGTGAAGACATATTGCTCTGAGTAACAATTTTAGTCACTTGCCCCATACAAATAAGCCATAATAAAAAGTCTACACACTGTATGTCCGTGCTGGGACCAGTACTGTTTAACATTTTTATCGATGACATAGACAGAGGGATTGAGAGCAACATCAGCAAGT
>JAOQGH010000001.1:190543978-190556068 GCA_025769975.1 Gallinago jamesoni | reverse complement strand
ATTTGAAAAGTCATGGCAGTCAGGTGAAGTCCCTGCAGACTGGAAGAAAGGAAACATCACACCCATTTTTAAAAAGGGTAGAAGGGAGGACCCTGGGAACTACCGACCTGTCAGTCTCACCTCTGTGCTTGGGAAGATCATGGAACAGCCTCTATTTCTGCTTGGGATTGCAGCAACCCTTGTGCAGGACCTTGCAATTGATCATGTTGATCTTTTTGAGGTTTTGCATGGGTCCACCCCTTGAGCCCGTCCAGGTCCCTCTGGATGGCATTCCTTCCCTCTAGCGTGTCAACTGTGCCACACAGCTTGGTCTCATCAGTAAATTTGTTGAAGGTGCACTCAATCCCACTGTCCATGTTGTTGAAAAAGATGTTGAACAGCACTGGTCCTAGTACGGGCCCCTGAGGAACACCACTCATCACTGGTCTCCACTTGGACATTAAGCTGTTGATGGCAACCTTTGAGGCTTGCCTCAATTGACATCCAGCCAATTCCTTATCCACCAAGTGGTCCATCCATCAAATCCTTGTCTCTTCAGTCTAGAGATAAGGATGTCATGCAGGACATGATTCCAGTAAGATCAAAGCCCTGTGTGTGTGTGTTTATTCCCCATGCTACATGTGTTTGTGTAGAGGTGTTTTAAGT
This sequence comes from Gallinago jamesoni, assembly GCA_025769975.1. Classification (NCBI taxonomy): domain Eukaryota; kingdom Metazoa; phylum Chordata; class Aves; order Charadriiformes; family Scolopacidae; genus Gallinago; species Gallinago jamesoni. The sequence continues at coordinate 190,555,423 of JAOQGH010000001.1, read as the reverse complement.
TGAGCCCTCAACGATGCTACCTTCCTGTCTGAAGTGGCTGAGATTCCTTTGTGCTGTGCTCCTGGTGACCTGTGATCCTTCTCCAGGCTCTGGTCATCCATTGCTGGCACTAGCATCAGACTGCTAGGAGTGGGATGGATCCTGTCCCCCAGCAACTCTAGTTTACAGCTCTCTTTCCTCTGAGGCTTTTCTGTGTGTGTTCATAGGAAAGCATCTTGCTTGGCAATGAGTGCTTTTAAAGGAAGCAAACCCTGGTCACTGTCTTGAAGAATCGACTTGGAGATTATGCAGTTTTCTCAGTAAATTTCAGAAGAAGCAATACTTTCATAGTGTTGGTTTAGAGAAAGAGGACAACAGCATTGATGAATGACTAGAGCAGCTGTAAGTCACATAAAGGGTAATTAGTTTTTGCAAGTGTGGAAAGGAATTTTATTCTGCATGTCTTCTGCGGAGCTACAAAATATTGCTGTTAATGCCAAAAAGGATAAACACCTGCTAAAAGAACCATGGAGAGGATTATCTCTCTTTCTTACATACACACTTATGAAATACATACTACACATTGGACCATCTCCAGTTTTTTTCTCTTTCTCTCAGCATTTTTCTAGCCATTGAATCAATTGTTCATTCCCTCTGTTTCACCCTGACCTGTGAAAAAGACATCTGCTACATAGAGAGGCCAAATATCAACATAAGACATGCTTCAGTTACCTTGTGCCAACCTGCTAGGACAGAATGCTTGTTTGTTTTTTTACCAATCTGCTTTTGAGTTCTGTTGCCTGGTTTTGTCGTTAGGGATGTGGGGCCCGTAGTCTCTCCTGCTCCTTATCCCTCCTCACCAGGCTGGAAGCGGCTACTTGATGATTTCTCTCCACCTGTGCAGCGGTAGTGGTGTTCTGCCAGCAATGCTAATGCTCCCTTGCCAGTTTTTAAACATTTTGCCAAGGAGAGAGAATTAATAACAAGATCTGAATCATCTCTACAGTAACCCCAATGCCCCTGTGTCCTATTCCTCCAGTATTATGTCATTTTTCAGCTCCTGTCCAGTATAATAAAAAGGATCTCTTACACGCCCACAGCTGAGAAGTGTGTCAGGGTGGGCTGCCCCATTTAGTCAGACTACCCTTTTGCCTTTATGGTTCTAAATATTTTAAAACCTTTAGGTCAGATTTTACGGTCCATGCCGTGCTGCTCAGCTGGTGCAAAGTGGATGGACTCCAGCCAAAGCTGGCAAGTGGCCACAGCCATCCTCTCGTGCTCGTGAAGGCAGCCAGGAAAGGACAGCGTGGTTCGTGTCCTCGCCGGCCCCTCTGAAGTGTCACGTGCGAGGCAGCCCGGCCCCAGAACCCCACCACCCTGGGAGGACAGCCCCAGGCTCAGCTAAGCCCTGTGTCTGCCTGTGCCGGGCAGTGCATGGGGACGTAGCTGGTGTTGCCTCCTCTGAGGACATACCCTTTTAGCATGGAGCTTTGATTTTTAGACTGGAAAACAGAAGAGTTAAAATGACTGAAAGGTTTGAGAAGGGGTTAAACCAATAGGGAGAAACTACTAAGCCTGAATCATAGCTCATAAAGTCTGCAATATACATGCCTACTCTTACTTCAGCAGCAGCTTCCCACTGTGATGTGGGCTTAATTTACCAGATTTTCTTTCTTTCATGTTGTTTCATCGGTTTTGCTCCATTTGCAAGCAGAATCAATGATCTTAAAGCATCAAGATAAACTGTCAAAAGTGAAAAGCGGAAGATACTTTCGAATGACTCGATGTTCTCAATGGTCCCTTCCAACCACGAAGATTCTGTGATTCTGTGAATGGCCATGCTCAGTTAGCACCGCACTTTCCAGATTTGCTGCCAAGCATTCCTTTTAGGTTTTTTAAAAAATAAACTTTTGTTTCAATAGGAAAACTAGGCCTCTCAACTCCAGAGACATTTGCAAGCTGTGTGATGGTGTGTGGAGCAGGGGCAAAGGAGAAGATCTTGCTCCAGTCAGCTGTGGCGAATGTTTCTGCTCCTGGCACCTTTCATTCCTGTTGCAGCTACTGGTGGCTCACTTTGACTGGGTGTCATGCTTTCCTTTCCCGGTGCTCTGGGGAACATCTGTACAGCCACAAGCATAACCTGGTACACTCTGAGCTTCTCCCCTCCCTTCCCTTCTGTCTCTTTTCTACCACACATGTCAATCATAAAATTTGCTTCATTTTGGATGGCATCCTTGCTTATCTCCAGCTCTCTGCAGTGATTTGTTTTTCCCCTGGGCATGAAGCGTTTGAGGCAGCACTTCTGCAGCTCTTTGTTTCTAATTCTGCAGCCTACATTTTCTGTCTACTGTTTGGAAAGAAGGACAGCACAAACTGCCTGCAAGGGCATCCCTAAATACCAGTGTGGAGACTCTGAGACAGCTTGTACTGTTATCGTGGTAAAAGGCAAACCTCTTTATAGAAATGTAAACATGCTCTAATACTTTGGCATCCATCTCTCAGTGGCCATGCATTGGCCTTTTTCTGCCTTGAGCATGTGAGTTGCATATATATACCACATCACATTCCCTTTTACCACATCTTTTCCAGGATTGTCTTCCATCTGTTTTGCAGTTAATACCTTAATAGGACAAATTAATATGTCTGAAAGAGCTACCTGGTAAAAGCCACTAAATTTATTTTGGTTCTCTCCTCCGTTTTTAGTAAAGAGACAGTTTCTGAAGGCCTAAAAAGTTATCTGTCTTGTAAAGAAAAACCCAATCTCTGGCACAGACTAAGTTATAAAATTTGACCTACTTAATAAAAAATCCTATTAGATGGATTTACACATGGCTCCCTGCGATCAGACTGTTCAATATGAAGAACAGGACCTGAAGCCTTAAAGCTATTTAGTGCGATCAGGTATTTTTTTCCAGGTTACTTTTCTATGCTTCTTTCAGATTCCGGTGCTAAAAACAATGCAAAATATGGTCTAGTCCATACAGAATTTAGAGTTTGGAATATCATCATGCCCAACCACTAAATTGGTTACATTGCAATTTGATAAATAGCATTGGTGTAAACAAAAAGAAAAAAAAGCCTTAATCTTTTTTTACCAAAACTAGTTACATGGCATGGCAAGATGAGCCTCCTCAGAGGCTATTCCGAACTCTGAAATAGGCCTCATTTTATCTTGCTGTAGTCAAAACCATTTTTTCTTGACTTCATACTGCTTCATCTCACCCCATGCTGGAAAGTTATGTTACTATATTGCAAAGCTAACAGTATAGAGTGTCTTTTTTTTGAGTCTTTTGCTTGAAGAATCAGGTGGTTTTGTGAAGCTCTCACTATTCCTTTGAGTCCAAAAAATACAAAAGAGGAAATTTCTGTCCCCCCGATTGTAGAAAAGAGTTTGTGACCCCAGACACTACAGTGGCTCATAAATTAGGGGACAAAAAAAAAAAAAATCCAAGTGTATGTTGTTATCTTTAAATTGCCTTTCTGTATTAGTTGTGTAGTTTTTTTAGTTTCAAGCAATGATTTTGAAAGTTTGTAGCCAAACTTTGGTTAACAAGATCCTACCAAAAAAACCCTGAACCAAATTAAGCTCAAAAACCAAAGCCCTGCAAATGATCCTATGAAATCCACAACTGATAATAGTTTGATTCATTGAGATTATCCTGCTCCTTTATTCTCGTTATCTTGTAAACAATAATATACCTGTAATTGGGAGATATGATTGCCAGAATCCTGGTACCTCCATAGCATAGCTGTCACAATTTCCATAACCTGGGCGGAAGAAGCAAATGCCTGTGCCAGCCTGGCATAATAATGAATTTCCTTGCTGCCTCCCAGCAGGAAGTAATCAGGGAGTCACCCTTGGCAAAACTTGGCGAGATGTTTTCTCCATAAAGTTTTGGTGATGGCATTTCTGGGCCCAAAAGGAGCAAACACCTTTTTCTGCAGCATCCTAAAATCTAAGCACAAGGAGAGGACATTCGTGTCTTGGCATATTGAGCTCTTACTGGTTATGAGCAATATTGGTACAGTGTGTATCGCAAAGCAGAATAGCTTACTTTCTAGGTAATAAAGTAAGGATTTCAATTCAGCATTGTCATTTCCTATGTTCTTTATATGAGAGCTTATGGGGAGTCTCTGACATGGAAGATATATATATATTTTAAAAATCTATAGTAATAAATATGTACTGGCCATAGCAATAAACTTTCTCCATCCTTTAGCTTTTAAAAATGGTTGTGAATAACTCTATACGAGGACTACATCCCCAGCTGTCATCAAAAGCGACAAAAGAGGCATTTATGCATTTATCCTCTGAAGGCTGGTTCCCAAGGCTCCCTTCTGACATGCCTGCTGTGCCAGGAGCTTTCAGCGTTTGCTAACCTCAAGCTAGGGAATCCCCACTGCGGGAAGGCTGGTTTCACAGACTTAGGATACAGCCCAGGGACTCTTTCACTTATTAACAAACACATCACAAAAAATAGATGTGTGTGTGTGTGTGCACGAGTTGGTGTGTGCATAGATGTGTGTGCATGTGCGTGCGTGTGCTTTAGACTTTATTTTGCCCTGTATCTGCAAACAGAAGTATTCCTTAGAATTTCATCCCAGCTTAGTTTCACTTGGCTAACTCAAGCTGAAGGCATACCTCTTTTCCATATGATACTTCCTATATGTTTTAGTCTCCATAGACTTGAACAGTAATTATATCTATTAGAACAAGTGCAAATAGAAGGTGAAATATTATTGGCCTGAACTAAAACACTTTACACCAGTTTTGCATTTAGTTATCATAAATGATCATGAAAATTCAAGGCCTTATATATTGATTCCTCATTCTTCAGCCCATTGAGGTTTACAGTACATTTGACAAGTGGGTATTGATCTTTGTATGGTATTAGTCTAAGTTATCTCTTAAAATACTAAAATCTTAGCCTCATCTAAACATAAGTGGATATCTTCTTATTACCTCTCCTTTTCCACATGGATTATTATATTATAAATGACAGTATGTTAATTTAGCTTGGCTTTACTTTTAATCATACATATACTTGAATTTTCAAATAGGGTATTTGAAATGAAAAGAATGTATTTAAGATCTCTGGTGAGACCTAATGGATTTATGAAAATAGAAAACTGTAAGTACAAACACATAAATATTTATGGTGAATTTTCTTATCCCTGTTTATATTTCACATAGCATAATCTTTCTGTCATAGGATTAGGCCTCGGCTACCTCTGGTTTATGTGACAGGAAATTTAGAGCAGGTCATATCAATCAACATAAAATACAGTATGCAATGAGTTAATATCAGCACTACAAATGTGAAAGATTTTTAATGCAAATCTAATGTATGTGTATGCCTTGTCCTTCTGAATTAAAAGGATCACTTAGGGCTGAAAATTAAATCCCAGCTGCATTGTTTGTTAATGAATAAAATAAGGGGAACAACACTTTTAAAACACTTTGTGATTCATAGATACACTTCATAGAACGCACACAGCAGTGACGGTTCCTTCAGTTTGATTCTGCTTTTACTGACAGTGATGAAAATCAGGAGTAACTCCAGCTAAGCCACTGGAGCTACCTGGGGTAAGATGAGAAGAAAATGAGGAATTTATTGTCACAGCTGTGGAGCAAATATATAGCAGTGATGGATTATTTCGTTATGAGCTATGACACAGCTTGAACAAAGGAAAAATAGTAAGGGCCTATAAGCAATTGATTTTTTTTTTCAATGCTGAATGCAGGTAGAGCCATTGTTTGCCACTGCTCTTATGCAGAGAAACAACTGGAAAAGTACAAAGAAATTGTACTGGATGTGAAGATCTTTTACAAAGATATTTTCAGTTTAACAATTGGAACACAGTAGCTTGCCTTTTTATAAAGGAAGGTATATATCTCTGAAACTGCTGACAAAGTCTGCCTGATAGAAAACAAATTGGAGAAATGTGTGCCAGAGACTTCCTGAAATATTCTTTATTTGCAGCTAGTCATCTTTGAGTAAATTCAGACTCATTCAGATTAAGGTGTTTTATTGTATGTCAGTTTGAACTACTGGATCTTTCAATGACTAGTAACATATTTAATGTTTTAGTTAATAAATTTCAGATGACTTGGATTAAACAGATCCATCTAGATTTTTAATTTCTGATGTTTCTTTAAAACTGCTGTTAGTTCCTTTTGGCTTTATATCCATACAGGTTATTACAACAGCTATATATGATTCATAATGAACATTGCAAGTTACTATCTGGTGCTAGTAACATTTAGTAATCCAGTTAATTTATCTTTTCCTTGCTGTTCCTTGTCTTTTGCAAATTTTTTTGATCATCAGCACAAAAAATGCCACTATACTTCTCTTCTAAAGGATCAGATAATACAGAGTACAAACTGACAATTCTGCTTAAAATGCAGAGGACAAAAGTTTCACTGAAGGGTAGAATTTTAATAGCCAACAGGACTTCAATAAATATAGTGAAAAAAAAAAGCAAAAGAAGGATGTCAAACTATTACTTTTCTTTGGAAAGAAAATTAAAAAAGAGCTACTAACAAGATGGGAAATGTAAGAATCAAAAACTCTTAAATACAATTACTTAAATACAATTTCAAAGTATCAAAAAAAATATTCAAGGAGCAGAGTTCCTAGGCTCAGAAAAAACCTATTGGGGTGAATGCAGACATTGTCAAACGTAAAACATCGGAACTGTGGGACTATCAAGGTTTCACTAGAGGGAAAGGAAGCTACCAAGGGGATCCCCAGGGATAGACAACTTTAGATTTTATTCAATGCCTTTGAAATGATCCAGAGGAAATACAGAAGCTGTCTCAGAAAGAGAATAAATAAACCTCTTGTAGCAAGAGGCCAGGTGTTTTCTTGCTCCACGTGAAAGCATATAAACAAAGATATAGTAGGCCTATAGATATTATAGATTGAAATGGCCATGGAAAGGTGGCCATTTCAAAACTTATGAAAAATTTTATATACAGTTTTGAAATTATACCATGAAAATGATGCTTGCACAATATTGCTGAATGCAGTTATCAATTGAAGAATGCTATGAGTAACAGTATCTTGAGTATACTAGTAAAGCCAAAGAACTATTACAAGGAAGATAACAACCCATGTCAGATTTTAAGCCAGTATGTGAACACTAGCAAGTATGATAGGACTGACAGAGAGTGTAATACATGGCAACTGCTTTCTGGCCTTTTTGTGAAGCAGCTGGTGTTTCATATGGTAAGAGGTAGGATACTGAATGGATTGGACTTCGTTTTGTTCAGTGTTAAAAATTGTATGCTATTAAGTAGGAGTAATGGGAATTACGCTCAAATAAAATGATACAAAGCCTGTCTCTCAAAATTCTCTGGACAAAATTAATCTTGGATAATTCATCCAATTGTATTCAGTGTAGTAGGACTGTGGTAATTTATCCCAGGTGACAGCAGGCCTTAGAGCTGTAAGATAAGCTATAAAAAAGAAGAGATTTCAGCAAAACAAACACCGAGAAGTAATCACTTAACTCCTGAATGAAAAACTGTGATAAGGCTAATAAATTATTTTTAAAACTCATGAAAACATAAAGTGAAAATCTAGTTTTTGAGAGGTAGCAACACTTCATTCTGGTTCTCAAGTTGAATCACATAAAGTTTCCTCATGCGGAGCAGCTCCTGTGTTTACTGCTGTTAGCTTGTAAAACTCACCTTCAGGTGATGCCATTGAGCTAGTAGAACTGGCTAATGTTTGTGTGGAAAACTGAAAAAACTCAAATGCTTCAAGCCAAATATTAAGCAAATATTAATACTGTTTGAGCAGCTAAAGTTATTGGGTTTGGGAGAAATAAAATTATAAATATAAATGGTGGAATAGTAGAAAGAAAGATATGAGCATTTCTGTGTCATTTGTTATTATACTGCCTAAGCAGTAACAGGCAAAGAGTCTTGATGTGCTGTAACAGTCTAAGTTATTGCAACCTCTTTTATCATAGAGTGAAAAATTTACTCAACTATGTTAAAAAAATATAATTAGTACCCATATTGTGGAAAACATTGTTGTAGTTTCTTCCATAATCATTCTTGGGATGGCCACGATCAACCAAACCCATGAAGAAATAGGATCTTCTTTTCTGAACTACAGCAATAAAACTTACATGAATGCTGCAGTGAATAGTTGAATTGTCTAATGAAAAAAAAAAAAAAAAAAACAAGGCAAACTAATTCCTCTGCTTTATGGTTGCTCAAAAATGCTGTACTTCAAATGTAACAAGATGTAGATTTATATATAAAGGAGGAAATTATCCTAAAATCTGAAATCACTTTGAGAGAAGTTTTAAAACAAGACTTTACATAGATCTCTGATGTCTTTATCTGGTCTTACATATTATCATGGCTTAGCAAAGAGTATTTGTGCTATATTCTTAACATTTATCTAAAATGCTAATATTTGTGATAAAGTGGCAGTTAGCTAATTAACAAACTGCTTTGAAACAGATTATCTCATTTGGAAGAAACCGAATTAAAGGTATTTGAATACAAAATTTTAAAGGAGTTACAGAACTACTGCCATGTGGTATGTTCACACGTGGTAGACTGGATATTTTCTCATCTTCTACTAAGATGAGAAGTAAATAATTGTCAGTTCAGAAGTCTTCAAAACATGTGTTAACCCTTTATCTACTGTGTTGACACATGTTCCTGGTGCATATCTGCTGGAATGTGAAGTTATCAGCCACAGTTCTGAAAATGTACTCCTGTTTTGGTATCCTTCCATTTTTAATGCAAATTTGATTACACATTTCTTACCTAGGGACTTTAATTTGTGTAGGGATTAATGTGGCCTTCATGCAAAGAAGAATGTGTTTCAGACTGCACACTGAAAGCTATATTATGCTTTGCAATATTTAGACAATCCAAACATATCCTGATGTGGGTGGGATGTCTTTTAATATTGTAAGAAGCTAAAAAATATGTAGTGTTCAAAGCGTCTTGATTGCAAAACATTTTAGGACAGTTAGGCAGGTAAAAGGGAGCTCCTCTGGAAAATTATAATACTATTTTTCTGACATTTCTATTGCCAGTAGGTTATTCACAATAACAATAAGTTGCTGATAGTTTTAAGAATAATGGTGTATACAATAACGACGTCATAGAAGGTGAACAAAATACTTTGTCAGAAAGAAATTACCATTTTTGTTAGAATCTCTTTATGGTATTGCGCTGTTCCACTTTCAAAGTCCAGAAACATTTCTGATAGGATCCTCTCAAATAGAGGACAGGGAAGGTTTTGCTGTAGAAGTTGGACTTCAGGCTATTTCACACAGAGAGTTAGCATTGCAGCAACAACTGCCTAAGGCCCAGCCTGAGGTACGTACATAGCCGATAATGTGAACATGGGAGATTCCCATGAGCAGGCATCCTGAGGAATCATCAGAACCAGATACTAGGAAATGCAAATAGGAACGATGTTTTGCACCCCCTGAATACTTAACTTTACATAATTTGATGGTCGGGAGGCATCTGTTTGAAGTTCACAAATCTCACTTTGGAATTAGTCATCCAAGTTTTTCCTTTGACAGCTCTGCCTAGACAGGTCTCTTTTTCCCTTAAAATATGCCTGATTCCATCTTGGATTTTGATACATAATTTCCACTAAATAACTTGTAAGGGCAAAATGTGAACATAGCTGATATGTGGAGACAAGACTTTAATGTTAGTGTAATTTAAGTCTTAACAGTCTAATTAAAATACAAGTTATGATTAGTCTTATTACAGCCATGCTAGCACTAGGACTTACAGTGCTCATCTGCCTTCCACATAAAGTAGGGCAAGGGGAGCTGGACCATCAGAAATGTCAGGGATTTACTAGGACAGCTGTCGTATTGGTGAGCGTTTCTTACTCCATGGTCCTTTTGAGGGCCTTTTTGATTTTCTAATGTAGTCTCCTTACCTGATTGTTCTTATTGATTCCTAATTACACCTTATGCATTTTTTCTCTTCTGTTTGTTATCCTTGAAAACCATTTCACCTGATTGGGTGACCAGCCATAGACCTCTGTGATTTGTGATTGCTGTGCCAGGCCTCTGCCCTCCACCTCTACCTGCATTTCTCTACATTACTCTTTTATTCTAACTCATGGGCTGTTTACCCTATGTAGAAATACTATGTTATCACTGTCTATTAATTAAGAATAGGTGCTGTATCTTACAGTTGCACACAGCTGAACTGAAGCTTAAATATATTTAGGTAAAATCAGCTGACTGCTAAATATTTGCTAAAACAAGCTAAGATCAGCTCAGGCCAAGACAAGTCCATGCAAATCCGGAGGCCTACAGTGCTAGGTAAATAAAAAGCCTCATGGCAAAATCATGTTTATTACTGTGTAAATGGAATACTTAAAGTTATCTGTGCCTGTTTTTGGACATGGGTATTTATTTCATGGCTCAGGTTCATTGCTTGCTGGCTTGCTGAAACAGATGTTGAGCTATTCTCAGCAGGACACTTCTGCTGGGTTGCCCTCCAAGTTTGTCTCCGTTGTGTTGGGAGTGAGAAGGCTGATTTGCATGGAGCAGGAGACCATGGGACCAGCACCAACAGAACTACATAGAGGATAGAGAAACAGTTATACAGAGTGACAAATGAGATGGTGAATGCTGCCTTCTCTAGAGAGATGATGGCAACCAGTACATTAGGAAAACATGTGTTTTCAAGAGAAAATCCAGGCTATGATTTAGGACATTCTAACATATGCTCTTCTTAGAAGATGATGGGTCTTTACAATGACATTGGAACACCCACATACAAATTTCACATAATATATATATGAATTTGTAGATTTTCAATATCACATCAAAAGTGCTTTGTAGCAACAATCTCATAATGAATAATGCAATTGTAAATAATCAAAACAGCCAAAGCAGTAGTTCACATCAAGAGCCTGCAAAAAGCTTCTATTTATTGTTAGTGAGTGGAAGAATATTAACTAGGAAGCTGATTCTAGGATATTGTTTTGGTTCGAGCTGGACTCACCACTGAGACAAATGACAGATCACAGAATCACAGAACCACAAAATGATATGGGTTTGGAAGGGACCTCTGGAGATCATCTAGTCCAACCCCTCTGCCAAAGCAGGTCCAGTTAGAGCAGGTTGCACAGGAACTTGTCCAGGCAGGTTTTGAATGTCTCCAGAGATAGAAATTCCACCACCTCCCTGGACAGCCTATTCCACTGGTCTGCCACCCTCAAAGTAAAGTTCCTCTTCATGTTTAGAAAAAGCTTCTTATGTTCAAGTTTGTGCCCATTTCCTCTTGTCCTGTCACTGGGCACAAATGAAAAAAGACTGGCCCCTTCCTCTTGACACCCACCCTTTAAGTATTTATAGGTCTTGATCAGATCATAGAATCATAGAATCATTTTGGTTGGAAAAGACCCTTGGGATCATCAAGTCCAACCATCAACCCTACTCTACAAAGTT
>JAOQGH010000001.1:190525969-190543878 GCA_025769975.1 Gallinago jamesoni | reverse complement strand
TGACCTGCCTTTCATAAACCCATGCTGACTAGGCCTGATCCCCCAGTTGTCCATTATGTGGCTTGTGATGGCTCTCAGGATGACCTGTTCCATGACCTTCCCTGGTATCGGGGTCAGACTGACAGGTCTATAGTTTCCTGGATCCTCCTTTTTGCATTTCTTGTAGATGGGTGTTACATTTGCCACCCTCCAGTCCATTGGGACCTCCCCAGTTAGCCACAACTTCATGTCAGTGATGGAAAGTGGCTTGGTGAACACGTCTGACCACTCTTTCAGCAATCTTGAGTGTAGCCCCTCCGGTCCCATAGACTTGTGTGCATCCAAGCGGCATAGCAGGTCACTGATCTCTTCCTTTTTAATTGTGATGACCCCTCAGCTTTCTCTTTTCCAGACTAAAAAGACCCAAGTCTGTCAGCCTGTCCTTGTAAGAGAGATGCTTCAGAATCATCTTTGTAGCCCTCTGCTGTACCCTCTCCAGCTGTTCCCTGTCCTTCTTAAACTGAGGAGCCCAGGACTGGACACAGTACTCCAGATAAGATAACCTCCCTTGACCTGCTGGTCACACTCTTCCTGATGCACCCCGGGATGCCACTGGCCTTCTTGGCCACAAGGGCACATTGTTAGCTCATGTTCAATCTGTTGTCTACCAGTACTCCCAGGTCTTTTTCCACAGAGCTGCTCTCCAGCAGGTCAGCCCCCAACCTGTACTGGTGCATGCTCTCCTCCACTCTCTTCTTGTCACTTTTTACCTCCTTGACTAGAAACAGGCATTTGTTTCAGAACATGGTCATTACAAATTACATTGTAAGAGTTAATCAAGCAACCTGTACCTAGGTTAAAGGAATTATAATTCTCCTTTTGAACTGGTTATCTTGAGAGAGGGCTGCCCCAGTTGTAATTTTAAAATGAGAACCTGGGATATCCCATTTAAAGGAAAAATCTGTCTGCGAAGCTAAAAAAAAAAAAAAACAACAACAAATGAATGAACAAAAAGCCCTATTCAGTTGCTAATAGAGGTAAATTTCTTTCAATCCTTCAGTTAGTATACAAGATAAATGTCTTATCTTCTTCACTGAGAAAAAAACATAACTCCTGTAGTTTTGATCAACACCCCTACTGAGTCTTTACACATTCTGTCTTTATTTAAATTAATTTCTTTACTTTGTTAGACTTGATTTATTCTTAAAAGCAGGGCACAGATGGAAAAAAAAAAGAGAGAGACTATATTATTAGATATAGACAGAACGTCTGACATTAAATTCTTTTTCTCTCTAGTTCCTTCTTCCCTTTTCTTTGAATTAGCATTGTAAAGCAGCATGTTTCTGACTCACAGCACATAAATTGTGAAGAAATGCACCACGGCCTACCATTCCTGTCAGTCTAAATGAGATCTGAGGGGTTATAAGGCCAGATGGGTTGACTGTGTTCATCTACATGAGCATTCTGCCATACATGGGGCATAGATTTTCTGAGTTTTGCATGTAACATTACTTCTAGTTAAGCATCTCATCAGTCATGCATACTGAACAAATGCATGGTTTACCAGTCAGAGAACACCAATTTGTATCAGAGAAATAAGTGCAGCAGAAATTTTGTCCAACATCCTTCTTTTTCATAGAAAACTTTAGCTAAATCTAGATTTTAGTCTGCATATACAGCATATAATCTCAACAATGATAAGTAAATGTCCGTCTATGCTTAGATGGCTTTTCTGAATACAGCTTATCCAAACCCCATAGGGGTATTGTAGTTTGGAGTCACAGAGGCTTAGCTGGCATGATCTGAGGGGTAAGGCTGCGGAGTAGCTTTCAACCAAGGGCAGAGCAAAGCTGAAACACGTACCTGAGTCAATAGAAAAAAAATACTGATAGCCCTGCTAAAATTATAGAATCACAGAATAATTTGTGTTGGAAGCGACCTCTGGATGTCATCTGACCAAACCCCCAGCTTGAATGTGGGCCAACTTCAGCCTTGCTCAAACCCTTGTCCAGTCAGATTTTCAGTATCTCCATGGATGGGTATCACAGATCTTCTCTAGAAAACCTCTTCCTTTGACCACTTTCATTGTGAGATCTGGAAATTCTCATTTTGGAACTTGCGTCTATTGGGCCTTTTCCTTTTCTGCGCACCACCAGAAGAGTTTCGCTCCATCTCCTTTATGCTGCCCCATTATGTAATTTAAGAGAGCTGTAACACTCCCTTGAGCCTTCCCTTCTGTTGCTGCCTTCTGTCTTGTGTGAGGGCTGTGAAGGATGTAGCTCTCCCAGTTTAAATTGAACTTTGAGAACCAGGAAGGGCTTTGGCCCAATATATTTAGCCTTAGGTAGGCAAAGCAATTATTCCTCAAAGAGTTAATATCCTTCTAATACTGCATTTTGAGTAGCAATTTGCAAAGAGTAAGGAACCTTATTTGGAGTCATTTACGCCAGTAATAGCCTTTTTCAATCTTAGTTATGGTGTCACTAGTATAATATTATAATAAGAAGATTTCTTTCCTCTGCCTTAAGGTAAAACTAACTGCAGAGACAGAAGATGCTCATTGTAGGTTAGACACTGCTGGTTATATGCCCTCTTAGCATGGCGGAAAACAAGCTGTGACATTGCTTCCTTATGTATTCTGTAGATTATCATCTCCCCTCCACCTCAGCCCATCCTTTTCCTGGATGCAGAAACAGTTCTTGAAAACCAGTGAGTGTCAGGATTGAAATTGTTCCTGACTTCAGTGGGTAGCACATGGGGAACTGGTCACACAAGGAGCAGGGACAATCTAATTGCATGGAAATATTCCCCATCTTCTTAGATATGCAAGCACACGATGCCAATGGCTGAATTTTTTGCTTCAGTGCCTCTGAAGATGGGGGCACAACGTAAGGCTGATTGTGTTGTTGGTCTGCTAGCCATGGGGAAAAAAGGAGCAGCCACCTTTCAGGCACGATTTCCCCAGTCTGCTGCACCTATTTGAGCTAATGGAGGAAGGCTAAAAGAGGCAGAAATAAGAGGTCGCCGTGGCTCTGACCCCCAACAATCTCCTCACAGCGACTGGGCTGTCAGGAGGGCATGTAAGTACACCTGGTGTGTGCCTGGCTCCAGCTGCTCCCACTGCAAGGAGGAAGGAGAGGACTTAAATGTGACTTTCTGGGTCACCGTGCACCCCCGAATCTGCCCCTGAGCTATGTAATTACACGTTTCCCTTATTCAGGGCTCACGTTGACTATGCGATCTAAATAAATTTCAAAGCTTCTATTCATGTAACTGTGATTAGATAAGGTGTTACAATGGCTGTTTTTATACAACTGCAGTGCCCTCATGTCTCTGCGTATGCAGGGCCTAGTGAAATGATGAAAAGAAAGTTCTGAAATAATACTTTGAAATGTGTTTTTCAGGTTATAAATGAGGGGTATTCTTGAAAGGGTTTTAACTGGATGTTTTACTCTCCTGGCAGAAGTGTGCAAAGCTCTCTACCCCATAGAGAAGGCAATGACAAAGCTAAATTTGATGCATTAAATGTCATACTTCTAAATTTTCTTGTGGGCATACATTGTAATGGTGTTTACAACATGAATCAGCATAATTGTTCTTGACAGGTTGCTTGTATCATTTTATCTTTCCTCCAACAGAGACAGCTCTTTACTTCTTTTCTTTGAAAAGTTGAGTATCTCTTACGTAGCATAAAGCTTCATGACTGAATTTAATGTTTTTATAAACTCCAACAAAATACCTTTTATTGTCTTTGTTCCTGATGGAATTATTATGCAGCATGAACATTTTTGATCTTAGTATAGCTCCTCTGAACCATAAATATATTAATGCAAAACATCCAACATCAAATGATTACAAATGTCAGAAAATTTGAAGTTACTGTTCCCACACAGATTGTAATTTCTTTTTGCTGGCTATGTGCAGTACTTAGTATTTCTCAGTAATGCTTTACTGTATTTAATTTCTATTTCATAGCCGCCTTATGCATGATTTCTGATTACTGCAAGAATTGTTATTTCAGATTTTCCAGCTATTATATGTTCACACTGCAAATTTTTCCAATGTGTGGAAAGGAATATGGAAGGGAGAATCAGAGCAAAGTAAGGAAAGAAGATAATTAGATAGATGTAGCGTATATTCCTGAAAGATACTGCGCAATTGTGCCAGAAGTCTGTCCCTGATTTGATGCTTCTTTCAGGCCTTGTACTGTGACTGAATCAACATCTGATTTGGATGTATTTGTATTGTGACTTTGCAAAAACACACATTGAGATGAGACAGTGTAATGAGAAACAGAAGTACTTGTAGGCACTGAAGTCTCTCCTTGCCACTGCTTGTGTGCAGCTGTTGTATGTTAAGAATGACAATTCTGTGAACTCAAGATGAAACCACTAGAGGGAAAGGAAAAACAACTCAGTTTATTCAATAATACATTGTCAACAACAGCCCGGCTACAATTTTAAAGCGGATATATTTGTTCTAGATCTGATTTAGAGTCATTCTGCCAAGGCAGAGTTAAAAACTGGAAGTGAGGGAGATTGAGAAGTAATAGTATCATCCTGACTCCTTTTTGGAAATGGGCTAACTAAAGTGCATACTGAAGCATGCCAGTCTGGTCTGCCACAGTGACTCCCATATACTATGGAATGCTGCAGAATCAGAATGGGATAATTATTAAGTTATTAAAAATAACCAAAAAATAATGCAGATCATAAGGAAGAAATATCAGAAAGCAAGTTTTGCATGGGTTTAGAAAAAAAGAAACAACAAAGTATGAACATAAAAAATAATTCTGTTGTTAGTGTGGTTTATAAAGAACTTCCGTATTTTTTAGCAGTGGCCAAATTATCACTATCCTGTAGAGAGGGATATGTTTTTAAGCAGTCATTGGAAGACTTCATAGTCTTCACAGAATCTGAGTGACATCATCTGTCCAGTAGGGCTCCGTAATGACACTAGAGTTTACTTATAATTTTCTATTCATTAATTCTACTAATTAATCATATTGTACTGTTTTGAAAAACACAATGATGTTAAATTCTACCTATGCTTGTATCACCGAAACACATCACCTCTAGGTGTCTATCACGGATGAGGCCTTGGCATCTAGCTACATATACAGAAGGTTTATATTACATGAAGTGAATAACGGCTGGCCAAGTCCTTCATCTGTAAAATGGGGATAATATCTGGTCCCTGTTGCAAGAACAAAAAAGTACGTTTCTGAGATACTGATGTAGAGTGATCCTAGTAGGTATTTGAATGCTAAGAAAAATGAATCTGTAGATTGTAAAAGAAGTGATAGGTAATAGAAAATACACTTTTTTTTTCCTTATTCCTCTTTTTTTTGTGATTTTTTAAATTACATGTCCATGAGCTTTTTGTTTATGGAGAGAATAAAGTCAACATGTCACCAGTCACATTTGTGGAACAGGCAGCAGCCAGTTCCTCTCATAAACTGACACGTTTGGTTTTTTGTGTTTTTTTTCTTTTTGCACTATACATTATGCTATAAGTGTTCACATTTTTATTTAAAAACAAAACAAAACAAAATTCATTAATAAAGTGATGTCAGCTACATGTAAAAGGTCAAAAACACTATGATAATTCCACTTCAATATCTGTCAAGTATAACTTTCTTAAGCATAGAAAAGGCAACTTGCTCAGTAACCCTCTACCTCCTCTTTGGAAATATATTTCATAAATGACATGCAAAAATATATTGAGAGGAGTATACAGAGGCATCCTTCTTTGGTTTTCCTTGCAGTTGGTGTTCAGCTTTTTCTACCTTCTCCTGAACTTACTGGTGAACTACAATTGCTGGAAATAGTAAAATATCATTGTTACATGGTAAAACCTCTCACTGGTGCTGTATGTTAGCAAATGAACGGCAATGGTTTTATCTCATTTCCTTTTTTTTTCTAACCTTTCCTTCCAGTTCACATTGTGCTCTAGCATAGAGCTTAATCTCTTTTAGTTTCATATGACTGCAGAGATGTGCAAGACAGTCCTGGTGAAATTTTTGGGAAAAGGTGGCAACAACAAGACCTGGATACAAAATGACTGAGGACAGTGCTCTGATTTTTCTACTCTGTAGAAAAGCATTCAATCCTGAAATCCCACTTAGAAATGGCAGAATTGCTGAAAGGAATTCTTGTGGGGGTGTAACATAGTCATGACTATTTTTTGCCCCCAGTAAGGTGAAAGAGCTACTAACAAAATATCCAGGTGATCATTTAATCTAGTATTATTTAAAATCTTTGGTTTTAAACTTCCAACTTTTCAGATATAGAATTCTTGGTTCACATAGCTAGCTGAAAAGTGATTCATTAAACATAATTAGAAGTGAGTCAAGACAATGTGGGCTTTGCCTACACTTCATATTATGCTTTGTTTGGAAGCCTTGCTTTTGGAGCTTTCTGAACCGCTGTTTCCAGGACCAAATTACCATTTTGGGCATATTGCATGCAGGTTTCCTGACTGTTCGAGAAACATTCATAAAATGGGCCTTTTTCAGCAACCTTAATGGTGTAATAGCATGGGAATTTTAGAATATAATTAACAGCAGAACTAGCCAAGGGTAAACTGTATAGCCAAAATGGAAGTAACATGGTCATTTGAGTATTATTTGTTGGTATCATCACAATACTTGAGAACTGTAGTAAGAGAAAATTACTCACATGTAGAAGTAGAAAAGAAAGACACCATCATTCTTCTTAGACCAAGAGACCTAAAATGATTGCATCTACATATTAAGCACGGCAACAAAAAGAAAGCAAAAGATGGGAGAATTTGGTTATATAGGGAGACATGAAAAGTATTCTTAACTTTGTGGCAGTCTAATCATTGTCAAGCCTCCTAGCAGGTATTATGGAAAAGCAATATTTGAGGGAGGATAATGAGGTGACTAAGCAAATGCTCCCAGGGAGCCTCTGCTCAGCTTGAAGAATCACAAAGGAGAAAGCAGAGTTGAACACTGGAAAACCTAGTTAGTGAGCATGAGCTTAGCATCATTGATCATCAGCATCTCTAAGAGATCATATGATGGTGGTAGGTCAGAAAGGGCCTTAGAAAATGGATAGAAATATTTAAATTTGATGCAATGAGTAAAGAAGAGCAGGGTAAAGGAATTAAAAAAAAGGGATATTATCACCAGAACAGTGGGCTATAAGACATTAATTGAGTAACATTGTGGTTGTATATGAGTGAGGAAAATTGTGCCTGTCAGAAACATACAAAATGATGTTGAAATAGCTGAGAAAAAGGTTAGAAGCTATGGTGAGTTTTTGCTGCAGAATAGATACAGTACACTGAATATTAAGGAATTTAAGGTGCAAAGATGAGATTATGTATTAGTGTGTTTAATGTGATAACTTATTAAGGAGTTCTGATGTGTAGGTTAAGAGCCTGACATAAATAAGATGTGGTGTTTATGTTATTACAGAATTGAAGAAAGTAAATGAGCAGTGCAGGAAGGAAAATTATTAATGTTGATCCTGAGTTTATAAGGAAACAGTAGAAAGACAGAGAAAAAGTTTCAGACAGACGGAAATAGAAAATGTATAGGTTATACATATCAATTAAGATGGCAAAAGATTGACAAACGTAGAGATATACAGAAAATACAGTTTTAAAGGTTTGAGTAGAAACTGTAGTTGATAAAGACAGGTAGGTGGGAAAGCAGATGTGAAGATCTGAGAGGGACCTAGAGGAAAAGTATGCTTTAAGGTATTATAAGCAATGGATGCAGAGAGCTTAGAGAAAAAGGAGAGTTGAGTAGTAATTGTAAAGGCAAATGGAACTAGGGTTGGTACAAATTCTAGCTCTTATTGAGAGGAAAGGATGATAACTATTGCATGTGTTTGAATATATGCCTATATATGCATATTTATGAGCTTAGAAAATAAAGACTATAGTCCAAAGAGAAGCATTATTAAGATTTGGGGTTTGGGGTTTTTTTTGTTGGGTTTTTTTGTTTTGTTTTGTTTTGGGGGGATTTTTATTTTTATTTTTTTTACTGCAGCTGTATTGCCACTTCTTTTTCATAGGAAGCGTGTGGGTTGGTTTTAGAATTTAACAATTCCTTAAGAGTAAAAAGGGCATAACACTGGCTTAATTTATGAAGGGTCTTTATTAAATTGTTCTGTTAAAAGCTTTGTTCCACTAATTATATAGGTAAGTGCTAATATAGCTGGTTTATATTACATTTAGAGTATAATATGCAAGAGGATGGATGTTGCTTTTCTAAACCTCCTTTGTTGCAGAAAAAGATAATGAGAGCTATATAAAGTCCTGAAATCATAGCCAATTTATCCAGCCCACTATGTGAGCTAATGCAAAACTAGAGACATACTGCATTGACTGCTGATTATTTTATACCACTTTTAATGCCTTGAAATGAAAAGAGAGAAATTAATGGGGAAATAAAGAGAGAAAATGGAATATAAATAATGTATTTTTTGACATTTTGAATCTTACTCTATTATTAGTCTTTTTATATGGGAAAAAAATCCAATCAAATCAGACAAGTATTCAGATTTTCTGCTTTATCCCATATACAGGGATTATAGAGGATACTCAAAGAAGTGTTGCAAAATAATATATTTTTGATAAGGATCTAAAACGAACAATGAATGGGAACACAAATATGGTTTCCCTAAATATGATGCTTCATAGTATCACTATTATTTGTTGTTTATACTACAATAGTTAATATTTTCTAAGCAATTGTTTCATAATAATATTATTAGAAGTCTAAAATTTGCTTATGAAGCTTCTTTAGTCTAAGAATTGACTTCTAAAATTAAAGCTAAATCCTCTCATATTATTTGAAGTCAGGGAAGAAGGGCAAAGATAATAAAGACCAGGCACACTTGTCTTCCGATAACATAAAACTTAATTTTATTTCTGATCTGAACTGTTGCATTTAGGCCTAAAAGTCAAAATTGTGTATCCATTTATTTAGGATGATATCAGAGGACTTGACTCGGCGGGCAATGGGAGGCCATGAGGAAGCGCCTGGGCAACAAAGTGATGGGAGGAGCTCTCCTGCTCTCACTTACTGAAAATATTGTGACTGTAGTCCCATCCCAAGTGTCTGTGCCTGAATACAGGCAGCACGGGGAACAAAAAGGCAGTATTAGATGTCCCTGCACAACCGCTGATCCAGGAGTTTGTGTGGGATTACAGAAAGGAGTGGGATGGGAGTGCTGCAGGGAGGAGATGGACACAGACTCTTCAGGAAGGATGGTCTGAGAAGGTGAGGAGCAGGAGATGCGCTCAGTGCAAACAAGCAGCTGCAGCGTGCAAGAAGTTGCCTATGGGGCAAGATGGCCCAGAGCACAGGGGTCAGGAGCAGAGGACAGGTAAGCAAGGGTAGTGTGCTTGTATATCTGCTACACACTGGCTGGTCAAGAAATGGTATCAGAGGAGACCTTTAAACAGATGTAGGAAACCTCTGTACTTCAGGCTCTGGTACTCACAGGGGACCTCAGCTGTCCTAGTATGTGGCCAAAAGGCAATAGGGCAGACTGCAAACAAGGAGATTTCTGGAGATCACCCAGATGATTTCTTGAAACAGGCAATAAAGATAACTATGGTAGACCTGTTGGACATGCAGTTGCAAACAAGGAAGAGCAAGGCTAGAGATGTGCAGGGCAATGGAAGCTTTGTCAGCAGCAACTATGAGATTCTGAAGTTAAAGATAGAAGAGTAAGCAGGACAAATAGCAGAGTCACAGCCCTTGTCTCAAGTACAGCAGCTTGTTTAGGGATCTTCTTGTCATAATCCAATAACTTCTACTCTGAAGAGGAAGGGTTCTGGGAATCCAGTTGATCTTCCAGGACAGTTTCCTCGTAGCACCAAGGTGGTCCATTCTGATGTGCAGCTGTTGGCAAAAAGTCAGCATGGATGAATGAGGAAACCCTGACTGAAATGCAAAAAGGAAGGCCATTAAAGGTGGTAGCACAGACAGGCTACTTGGAGGATTACAGAAACATGCTTTAAGCATGTAACTATGGAGTGGAATGAAAAACAACAAGGGGTGTGAAGCATATTGGCAGCAAAAGGAGGAGTAAAATCCTTTAAGCCCACTGCTCATTGTGCAACGAAAGTAGTGGCCAAGGACACAAAAGTCTCAGTGCCTTTTTATTTTGATTTTTACTGGCAAGATCTGCCCTCAGGCCTTACAAATCAGTGAATTGGAGTGAAGGAGGAGTGAGTGAGGGACCTTTTAAGCCAGTTGGATTTACACGGGCCCATAGGACCGGATGGGAACCATCCAAGGGTGCTGAGGGAACCAGTTGACATCATTTAAGGCTTCTATGGTCTTTGAAAGATCTTGTTCAAGAGGAGGTTCATGATGATTGGGAAAAGGAAACTTCATGCCCATCTTCAAGCAGAGGAAGAAAGAGGATTTGGGGAAATACAGGCTGGTCAACTTTGGCTCAGTCTACAACACAATTATGGAGCAAATCCATACATGAAAGACAAGGAGGTTATTTGGAATAGCCAGCATGGATTTACCAGGCTAAGACTATGCTTGACCGATTTTATGGCTTTCTATGATCAAATATTGTCTCTATGGCCAAGGAAAAAACAGTAGATGTTTAGTTTGACTTTAGCAAGGCTTTTGACTTTATTTCCTATGCTATTAACAGCTGAGATACAGTTTGGGTGTGTGAGTGACAAGGTGGGTGCAGTATTGGCTGCCTTGTCATGCTGAAAGGATTGTGATTAGCTGTTCCCAATTTGCAGCCAGGTTTTGGTGATGTGCCTTGGGGGTCAATAAGGGAATTAATAATCTCTGTCAACTCTATTAATGACGTGAACACTGTGGCAAAATGTACGTGCCCGCAGGTTTGCAGATGATGCCAAACTGGGGGAAATGACCGTTATGCTGGACAGAAATAAAGTTCAACAAACACAAACACAGGCGTTGCACCTGGGACAGAATGACCTCAACAGTAAGCCCTGGAGGCTGATGGGATAGAAAGCAGCTTTGCAGAAAAGGACCTGAGGTCCTGATGAGTTGAATATTCAAGTCGGCAATACACTGGGTTTGTTCAGCCTTAAGAAGGAAAGGGACTATTAAAGGGGTTTGGAAAGGACCATTAAAGATCATCTAGTTCCACACCCCCCGCCATGGCCAGAGACACCTTTCCCTGGATCATGGTGCTCAAAGCCCTTCCAGCCTTTGAACATCTCCAGGGATGGGGCATCCACAACTTCTCTAGGCAATCTGTTCCAGTACCTCACCACCCTCATCATAAAGGTCTCCCCAGTGTCTTCTCTTGTCCAGGCTTAGCAGCCCCAACTTCTGACTCTGTTCCAACCTTCTGACCATTTTCATGGCCCTCCTCTGGACTCGCTCTAACAGGTCAGTGTCTTTCTTGTACTGGGAACCCCAAAGCTGGACACAGTACTCCAGGTAAGGTCTCAGGAGAACAGAGTCAAGGGAGAGACTTGCTTCCCTGAGCTTGCTCGTTTCACTTCTTTTGATTGCTTTTCTTGGATGCAAATGCACGATTTCTCCTTCCACCCCCAGCCTGTATTGATACCAGGATAGCCCTGACCAGGGTGCAGGACCTTGCACTTGGCCTTGTTGAACTTCGTGAGGCCCACCTCTCAAGCTTGTCAATGTCTCCCTGGATGGCATCCTGTCACTCTAGCAAATCAGCTGCATCTCTCATCTTGTCATCTGCAAACTTGCTGAGGGTGCACTCAGTCCCACTGGCTATGTCATTAGTGAAGATAGTATTGGTCCCTATACAATCCCTGAGGGACACCACTCATTGCTGGTTTCCATTTGGACATTGAGCCATTGACTGTAGATTTTTGGATGAAGCCATCCAGTAAATTCTTTATCCATCTAACACTTCATCCATGAAAACCATATCTCTCCAATTTAGATATAAGAATGTTGTGGGGGACTTTGTCAAAGGCTTTTACAGAAGTCTATGTAATTTTTACAGGTTTGAGCATTTAGAATTTGGGAGACAGAGAAAGGGAAACATCAAGTAATGAGATTGAGTATTATAACTATTACTGTTCTCATTCCTCTTCTTCCCCAGAGAATTCTTTTAGAAAGACTGGTGTAGTTTGTATTAAGCCCATTAAAATATTCTCCTGTGTTTTAGGCAACCTTTTAATTTACAAAATGTGCACATTTGCCTTTTAAAGTCTCTTTTAAGTAACTGTTTTTACATTTTAATCTCCTTTCTGCCTTTTGTTGGTATTTTTGCCTCAAAATATGAATGGACAAGTAAAGTATGTGGCAAAAATAGGTTTATTTTGAGCCTACATGAATCTTACCAATTTCAGTCCCTAAATGAGATGAATTTCTGTAGTGTGGATAAGGGGCATAGATATGAAGTCTGTACAGATTAATAAGAGAGGGGGAAAAAAGGGATTTCCCCAATCTTAATGTTTACAGTAGGTATCGTAATGGTTTCTTAAAAAGCAGTGTTGAAGACCTGACAGGCATGTGGAAGTATTTCTTAGGCATGAGTTGTGCCTTTCCGAACCCTTGCCAAAAGAGCTGTCTAAATAGATTCTTTTATCCATTTGTCATTATTGCTAAAGATTTTAGAGCAGCAGATTACTTTGTGTATCTTATGATGTCCATTGATTCATTGTAAACTATTATTCTGCCTTCCGAGCTCTGTATTGCATCTTTCTTGTTTTTAAGTAACAGAGATTTTTTACATATTAGAGGTTTTTGAAACAGCACTGAGACAAGTCTGGGGTATGTAGTCCCCAAGAGATAATCATACCTCTGGAGAACTGAATTTACTTGGCTACCACCCTTGATTCAAGGTGCTGTAGGATATGATTACCTCATGAGATTTCATGCTTAGTTATGTTCTATAGTTTATGCATTTCCTAACACTTTTTAACAGTTTTGTGTTTCTTACTAAACTAAATAAATACCAAACTAATGAACATTTTGTGCTTTAAAAAGCAGATTGTTGATGTTCATGTAAGTAATGCAGATCATGATAAATAAAGCTTTTTTGATTTGGAGCATGGGTTATATGAAGAAGCTACATATAGGTGCACAAGACTTTTAACCATGGCAATTCTTGTGGCTTCTCTTCAAGAAAGAGGGATTCTGAGAAGATCTGCTAGGATGATCATCACTGTGCACAGCCTGTGTCATTAGAGGAGAGTAAAAAGGCTCTTCAGTAATGAAAAGTGATTTGTTTTAATATTAGGAGAGTAAAAGTAATGGAGAAAGTGAAACTTTTTAGGCTAAAGAACAGTGTTGACTCGAACACAAAGCAGCGTAAACAGTAATTTTGGGGGGACTGAACCTACTTTTCAGCTTAAAACTTACAGTAATAATAAATACTATAGAATGTTTTGAAAAGACTATAGAGTATAAACCAATGATTATCAATAACCAATCAATAAGTTTCATAATAGGACTTTTGATAGTAAAAAAATAGGAATTTTTGCTGTTTTCCAATTACTAAACTTCTTTCCCCAGTCCTAGGCTTTATATTGTCTCACTTTTATAAATGTCAATGCCATTTAGGAAAAAACAATGTTTTCTGAATAGTCCAAGAAGAGTCCAAGCTAAGTACAAAGTGATCCTATTCAAATTCTCCATGAACATCTAAGATTTAATTTTGTAAACTGAGGGTCAGAAATATTGTCTGTCTAGAAAGACCACTAAGGTAAAAGAGCAGACTTCTGAGAAGATAAAAACAAGGAACTGTCAGGATTTTATGTACTTGTCAAGAAAAAGTTAGTTTCTGAAAATTAGTTGTCTGACCCTTTCATACAGTTTGCCCCTCTGTTTCTTATCATATCTAACTGTCTGGATGGGAGTTCTTCTGCCTGCTGGGGTCAAGTTACTCCGCTCCTTTATTAGATACACCAGCCTTTGACAGGGGTCTTAGAAAATTAATTCATTTCCCTTTGGATTTCATCCCATCCTGGATACCTAACCAATATTTTCAGGAAGACCTTTTCCTCTCGGTGTTCCTCTAGGGTGTTATGTTTTACTTGTTGGATTAAAAAAACCTGAGGTTTTGACCAGCAAAATGTGCCAGCCTCTTGAATAAAAAAAAAATGAACTCTTAATCAGCAAAAGCCCCTTTGAAAAGCATTTTCTACCTCACTAAGTGTGTATTTTACCTGGATTGCCATGTAATTGACTGAGTTTCCCCAGCAGATTACTCTAAGTACTTTGCTTGGAACTCTGCATACAAAAAAAAAAAAAAAAAATCTGTTTTTAAGTTCACATTTTGTCATCAATAGTGTGCACGGGATCCACATACCCTGGTGGGTCAGTGAGTGGGTTGCAAAGGCCTGCTTGTGGGGAAATTGCAGACACGGTGCAACAGGCATCTGGGAAGGACTGGGTCACAGGATTGGGTCCAGCCTCTTACTGATGCCAGAAACAAGACCTCTCTGTGTTTATCAAATTGCAAGCAAAAGCACCAATGAAATTATCTATTGAATTGTTAGAGATGAGGTGAGACCAAATACCATAAAAAGGTTTAATTCCCTTTTCATAATTCAGCATCTGAGTGGGCAAGAACAACAATAATAACTCCCTAGAGATGAGGTTTTAACTCAAGCTAGTATACTTGTACCACATAATGAGGATTGGTCACAGTTTTTATATTATTATCATCAGTATCTTTGAACTTGATTACTTCAGGCTTTAGCTAATTCTTAATCTCAGCCTTGGAGTGGCTAGACACTTGAAGTAGCTTGTCATTCTTGTTTTCTGAAAAATGAGAAAGAAATTACTGAATATGATTTTTAGTATCTTTAACCCTATTGTACAGAAAAAATAATATAGGGTTATTTCACAGACTATTGGGTACTATCCTCATAATTTTTATCTTTTGATGTGGATATATTATATTTGTGGTTTAAGTGGGGTTTTTTGTTGAAAAGAAGCTTTTAACTAAAAAAATAATTAGCACCATAAAACAAATAATCAGATGTAACAATAAGTCGATGGATTACTCCTGTAATTTTACTGAGGTGCCTATAAATCCCTGTCAATACAATTAAATACTCTAATGCTACGTGGATTTGGTCTTCAGGGAGAGTCCAAGATAAAGATAGCCTGTGAATCCTGAAAAGACAAAAAGGAAAAGAACATCCTATGATGTTTATTTATAGGATGTGCCCTCTTTATTGCCTGCATCTTTCAAATTCTTTGTTTCCTGCTAAATTTTCTTTTTCACTTTGTTGGCAAATCCATACATTTTGCAAAACCCCAGAGTGCCAACGTAGTATAAAATTTAATTTTTAAGCTTATTCGGGTATCCCAAGTGACTGACAATAACTTGTAAGTTCATTCTTTATAAGTCATACATTGTAAGTTTGTCCTATACATGTAGCTTCTACTGCAAGTTATATTGTTGTGGAATTTCAACTTTGATATTTATGGGATTTAGCATTTGGACATGTCTGCTATTACTAGGGTTACTGTACAGAAGCAGTATCTCAGGAATCTTTCCAGGATGTAGATGGAATTTCCCAAAGATGACATAATTGCTAAGGATGGCTTTCTTAACATAGGAACGTTAGGTATTTTACCACATTTTAATTATACATATTAAATGCATCATCAGGGCAGGATATCTGTAGCTGACTTTGTAAAACTTTAATTGTAATAAATCCACAGGACATAAAACCTTTGGAGTGCCAAAGACACAGTGTAATGGAGAAGTGTGGCTTTCAGGAAAGAACGTGTGGTAAGATATGAAGAGTTATTTAAAGAACAGTGTAGCTTTCAGATTTGAGTATTACTGTCTTGCAACATAAAGTCCTTTCCTGGTATCACTTTTGAGTGGCATGAGACCACAAGTTCAATTCCTTGTGGGTTTTGGTAGACATGCAAGCCTGAAGCGTGCCTGGAGCAAGTTACTGTACCAACAAAGAAAGTTGCTATTCAAACTAAATGTTGAAATGTCAGTTTGCTGCAAGTTATCCTTAATAAATTCTAGCATCTCCCTGGTAAATGTTTTGTAGTGTTTGTCAGCATGGTAGGGTTTTTTAAAGGTTTCTTTCCTATCCAGATATTGACTATCTTGGATATTAAGTAACTGTGATTATAGTTCCAGGGTAGAAAAGGGCTTTTGCTATTGCAGTCCACTGAATATGTCATACGCTTCACCCTCGTAGGTCTCCTCTGCCAGGAAGTAACTAATATTGATATACTGGCATGTTGACAATGAACTGTCAAAAATATCATGAATTCTAAAGAGAAAAACCTATGCTTAATCTATGGTAGACATGTTTGGTCATGTTTTAAGTTTGCAAATAAGGCATATCATTTAAAAATCAAAATCTGTCACGTCGTATCTTTTGGAAATGATAATAAAACATATGCAGCAGCTTTTTTAACTGTAATTTTGATGTGCCAAAACTGTGCCACACATATTATGACCATCCTAAAGTTGTGAAACTGAGTGTATATGAAAGATACACAAGTGAAGGTTGCACAGAAGAGGTGAACATTCAGTCTAGAAAGTGAAAAAATCTGTTTCTGGAAAAAAAGTACATCAAGACAAGATTAAACATAAGGACAAAACATCAGTTCCAGCCCAGATTGTGATTTGTGATGTTTATTATCCAAATTCACCTACATCATTTAATATGCTTTGGGACAGGATTGCAGTTTTACTGTATAGTACTGGTCTTCTGAAGAAGAGTCCCCTTCCTGCCTGCCTGCCTTCCAGCTGTAAAGTTTTTGCCTACATACTGGGGTCTCATTTTCCTATCAGGTTCTTTGTGAGCTTTTACTTTAACTTCTTTTTGTCAATTACATTTTCACCTGGCACAGAATTAGTTGTTGAACACTTAAAATCCAGTTAACGTATTAAATGGGTTTTGGAATTAAATGCTCTCAAATTTTAATTACATCAGATTTCAAATATTGGAGCAATTTCTTCTTCCTTGACTACTTCTAGCTAAAGTCAATATGAATATTTTATGAGTTATGCAACAGGATTTGTCCTATCATTTATAAGTAATCCTGAAAAAAGTGGTATTTATAGTAATTCTCTAGTTCTTATCTGTGAAAATGCAACTTAGAATACAGACCATGTAGTGATTCGTATGTAATATTGCAAAAGAATGACAAAAAGGAAAATGCCAAGTAAATTAGCTAAATCATTTAGTCCTGAGTATATTTTAAAAGAAAAAAATATTAATATAAATAAAAACTAAAAATATACATATTCAAATATAGGTCTAATTTGTATTATAAACAACTTTCCCTGTAAGGCTATTTGGTTTCCAAAGTTGTCTTTTCTGAGACTTTTTCTGCATACATACTTTGTACAGTACCTAGGACAATGAGGACTTTGAGCACAACATTATTTATGTAAATATAAGCAATTATTCCCAGCGGGATGCCTAAAATTTTATCCACATTCCATAGCATAGGTTCTATTGTACAGGCCTATCTCATTTTTTATGATAGTTGTCTCAGGATCAGAATAACTTTTTTAATAATGAAAATGAATTAACACCAGCCTCTTTTGCTCAAAAAGGACTTCTTCATTTAAACTACCATGGAGATGAAAGCTAAATAGTGAATATTAATATTTTCAGGCAGAGATAAAACCTTAAAGAAATATCTATCAAGTAATTACAACTCGTTTTCTTGCACAAATACATTCCTAAATTAAGCCACAAAGGTTTTTTTAAGTGTTCATTCAGTGACAAAGGTTTTTTTAAGTGTTCATTCAGTGTTCATTCAGTCCAGAGAAGGGCGACAAAGATGGTGAGGGGTCTGGAGAATAAGTCTTACGAGAAGAGGCTGAGGGAGCTGGGGTTATTCAGCCTGGAGAAGAGGAGGCTGAGGGGAGAGCTTATTGTTCTCTACAACTACCTGAAAGGAGGGTGTAGAGAGATGGGGGTCGGTCTCTTCTCTCAAGTCACAGGCGACAGGACGA
>JAOQGH010000001.1:190506419-190516866 GCA_025769975.1 Gallinago jamesoni | reverse complement strand
GAAAGCAAGGAAAATTGTCAGAATGTAGACTAAAACATGTTCCACAAGGAAAACCTGAAAGAATCATGTTTCAGCAAGAGAAGTGCAGACAGCAAAGAAATGAAACACAATCTTCAGTTATGTAAAGGATTTCTTTAAAGAAGAAGGGAACAAACTGTTCTCCAGGTCTAGTAGAGATAGGACAAGAATGAGTGGCTTTAAATTGTGCCAGGAGAGACTTAGGTTAAAATTTAGGAAACATATCCTAATGATAAGGATAATTAAGCAATGAATATATTACCTAGAAAGTTACAAAATCCTCTTTAGAGTCTTTTAAGGACAAAGAAAGATATATTTCTAGAATGATTTAAATATAATTTATGTCTCTTGGGTATGGAGGGATAGACAGTAGTAGATGAGATTATTTCTAGAGCTCCCTGTCTTATTTTCAAATCTAATGTTTTTTGTGAATTAGACCCAAGAAGGACTCAGAAAACACCTATAGTTCTACCTTTCACTCTGTGACCAATTTGAATGTACTTTCTTTGTAAAATGTTCTGGCTGCTACTCCAAATGCATGGAAAATTGGCCATGCAAATGAGTGAACATATGTCAGAGGTTATATGAGCTTATAAATCTTACTGGTTGTGTTTGAGTTCTGGAAGCTGTATACTCACCAATATTTAAAGCAAAACAGTTTGTTAATAAAAAGGTATTAATCATAATGAAGAAAATTAAAATAAGCTTGAGTTTGAATGTTTGTAGTTATTGGTTGAATGTACATTCATGAATTGATCATATTGTAAATTTCTTGTATGGTTTTCAGTACTGTAGTGTCTGGATTCATCTCCCCATGAGGCTAGATAAATGGTAGGTATTTTCACTAAGCCTCATGTCTAGACTCCTTCAGTATTCATTGGAGAAAAAGAAAAGCGTCTCTGAGATAGATACCTAAGAGCAAAAAAAAGAGCTTTTTTTATGGGATATATGTCTCTCCGTTGAAAGCTTGAATGATTAATTTTTAGACAACTACTTTATAGACAGCTAGAGTTAAGTGACATGAATCCAATCCTGAATGTCAAATATATTGGCTTATCCATACCGTATGATCTGATCATTTATTCTTCACTTCTGCTGTGTGTTGGATTTATAACAATTTATTTCTTCTACTGATCCTAATACAAATTCCAATAGATGGAAGTAGCTTTCATAAAATAGCTCTAGCATTTCAGTGTCTGTGGCTGTTGAGATCATAGCTAATCTTGGGAATGGGACCAATTCCTTTTTGAAAGCTAATTGGACCAAAAAGAGGAGAAAATGAATTTGCATTTCAGTAATGTGCAGTATATGATGCCCATCTTTGGAAAAGACCCATGTTCATCAGACATGTTTTCTGCTTCTGGGGCCATAACAAATACACTGCATATGGTGTTTCCAAGTATATTAACCTGTTAGCTTCTGTCATTCAGTGGTGCCAGTCTGCCAGCCATGGTAAAACACAGTAATAATATGTAAATATTGCATCCTCTTCATCATAGAAAATTAATAAGTTACTTCCTGCACAATAGCTCCAAAACAAGAATTATGAGTGGGGGTGCTACCCAAGTGCAGCCACTTGCTGATATGTCTCCTGGCAAGACAATCGGGAATGATTGCCTGTGTTTATAGGGGTGGGGGAAACAGTTTCCCAGAGTGAAAAGGCAGCTGGAAGATGAAAGTTATTGAAATTTAATTATAACACTGTAAATGATCACTGAAATATTTGAAATATTTCTGGTAAAAGCAAGCAAACAAGCTAGAAAAGAAAAAAAAAAAAAAGAAAAGAAAATGAAAGAAATAAAAGGAAAAAAACAACCATGTGCATTCCTGCAGAAAAATGAGTCAAGAAAATGCTCCTGTATCTCTTTATTCTGAACATTCTGAAAAGATTTAGATATCAGATTTTACTTTTCATTTAAATGGAAATAAATGAAATTAAGTCATTGACTGCTGAAGTGAAATTGGATAGGGGGAAGCCCAGCAGATACAGCAGAAGACAGATAAAAAACCTGAAAGGCTTCTGAACTTTTAAAATCAAAAAGATTACTCATGATTTCAGGTACTTGGGTGGAGGGTGGTTGTGTATAGACTCCAATTACAGTAATGTTACAGTGACTGGGAGGAATCCTAGTTTCCCAAACTCCTGCACTTACAGTGTGTTCCTAATACCAAAATTAGTCGAGTGTTTTACACACTTTGGCCTCCAGAAGATGGTTAAGTCCCTCCGAAGAAGTACTAACCTCTCTCTAAACAAGTAGAAGACCAGGTGCACATCTGGCATTGATTTTGTGTGGCTGATGCATTTTGCAATGGAAAAATGCCTATGGAGTGTGGAATGAGGGAAGCAGGGTTAAAAAAAATCTGAGATTTTGTTTGTAAGGTACTTAGCTGTAGTATCAACCCCAATATGTCGATTTTCTATGATAGGCATCTCCAGCTCTGATTATAGAGGAAACGAATAGAGTAACTTCTCATTTTCATGTGGGGTTTTTTATCGGTTTGTAATTTGTTGTTTTTTTTCCCCAACATGATGACTGTGTGGTATCTTTTTGGAAAAAAAATAGCTGTATGTTAGGTCACCACAATTCCGTCTGACTAGAGAACAGAAAAGCAAGGGGAACAGAAGGGATCACGAAAATAAATAAAATCTTTGCAGACTTTCCCTGTCTCTGGTTTGATTCCAGTATATTGAGATGGAATTGGTAAGCAGTTGTCAATCGTATCTACATTTGAGCATTGACCTCAGCAGACTTCTAATTGAGGAAAATTTGCCAGAATTATAGTCCCATAAAGAGGAAAAAGAAGCTAGTCTTGCATATAGCATCTGTGCACTTGGGAGGGACTTCATCTGCATTTCCAGGCCGTTCTACTGGTATTTCACCTTGTTCCTAGATTTGCTAATTTAAAAAAAAAAAAAAAAAAAAAGTTTGGGAAGAAACAGAAGCTTCTGGATACAGACTACCAGGCTCGAACTGGTTATCTCTGGGCACAATAATTTGTATTTTCTGATGAGTTATATGCATTTCAAGGTTGAATTAGTTGGTGAGGAAGGGTTACTATATATATATATTTGTGAGAACTTACCTGACTTTTATTTATTTGCTTAGTACCAAACATTTTTTTAAAGAATCTTATTTTGAAAAACACTTATCATGTAGCTCAGTTAGCCTGGGTTTTTTAATTTGCCTTTATGAAACAAATAGTACTCCACAATATATGGGACGGAATGTATTCGAGAAAATTAATCACTCATCTGTCTGTAGCATAACTGAGGATAAACAGCAGATAACCGGAAAATAAATATCTTTTAGACAGCAGCTGTAAGATTCATGTCTGCTGTCTTTACTTGGGCAAACATCTTCCTGAAGTTTAAGAATTTTATCTAAATAGAGATGCTGCACTTCATTTCTGTGAATTACCCCAGGTTAGTTTCAGGTTTTTTGCCTTATAAAATGTTTGCAGCACTACAAACAACTAATATTTTTCCCTGTCAGCTGTAGTCAATTATTTTGGACACATAAGCATTCTCCTCAGCACGTCTAATTTTTATGCCGACTGAGCCTGTGAATGGCTTTATTCATTCTGCATAAACTCCACCCTTGTCAGTCTGTTATATTTAAAATTGTGCCTTCATGCTGAATAGATGACTATGTCACTGATTACTTGCACAGGAATTCTGAGCTCCTCTGATGGAGTTGATGCACCATATCCAGTTACTACTATTTAGCTGTATTATTTTATATGTGAAAGACATGCTGACATGAAACCCTAGATCTGAGTGCCAGCTACTGAAAAGAAGCTACGGAAGCTTCAAATACCTAAGTGAAGGCAGTTGCTAATGAAATGTGACAAGTCAAACCTTGATCCAAGGTACAAGCAAAGCTTTTCTATGTGTTTGTCTGATATTTGTCATGCTTTAAGCTGGGATAAATTCCCAGATTGATCAAAACACATCTTAGTAAAGTTGCCCAAGAGAAATAAGAAAGGAATAAGGGGATGTCAATTGCTGTTTCAAACACCATTCATTCTGAATCAAAGAAAATGTTAATTTGTGTCAGGAAGCTGAATTAAGTAAATGTTGACTGCCTTTGTAGCAAAGATCAAGTCAAAGTTACAGTGTAAATGAAGCAGGAACCCCTGTAACACTGGAGTAGTTTTAATGTATGTCTATATGTGGAAATGAATAGGAAATTAAGGAAGAAATACAGTGTTTGGGAAAGAATCTTGTCATGATTTGCAGAGATAATTACAGGCAAAAAGGAGATTGAATATAGTAACAGGAAAAGCAGAATGATTATGCGGCAATTAACAGGAAAGCTGTATGGTCCTTTGAAAAATAACAGTCATCGGATTAAAAATATATGCTGAGTACAGAAATGGCTTAATACCCAGTACATCGAGTATTTGAATTCATTTCCTAACATAAAATACTGTTTCTTAAAAAAAAGTCTCATTTATATAATAAAATATGCTATACATTTTATATATTCATTTTAACTGTTCCTATTTTTATCTTAATTATATCAACTGAATTGGAGAAAAAAACTAATACATTTTCATTTCAGAGTGCAGGCACATAGTGTCATAATGATAAGAAGACACAGATTTTAAGTTAAAATCTGAGGACTACAGATATCATAGGAGCCAGTAGAAAAATAGCTACTCCTAGATTTGCAAGAAAATTAGTCTCTCATATGTCCTAAAATCTTCATATTCTGATAAAACTATTGTCTACTTTTATTTTACTGGAGGCAAACTTGGGGTTTGATGGGTTTGTAGGTCTTCCGATAATTAGTTAGCAACAGCACACTCAAAAGTGCTCTTTCTAAAATGTAACTTTCAGAAATTCCTCTTGCAATCTGTCGAAATGCCTGATAGTGCTTTTTACAGTGAGTCTGTCACACAGTGGCATCTTCAAGTGCATTAAAATGACAGCTGGGGGTCACCGCACTCAGGCATGGGACCCTCTTGTTGAAGAGAGAAAGAAGCCACCACTGTGTAGCCACATCATTAAGGATAGTTGTCAAGAGGTGAAATCTTTTGCTTAAAGCTAGTGGGGAAGAAATCTGCCAGATAATGAATAGAAAAATCTTTTGTGTTGTGATTCTAGACAGGGGTACCTTCTCTGAATTGTATCATTTGTATCAGAATGTAATTAACAACCATATCTGTCCTTTTTGTCTTTCGTAAACATTAATTCTGGATCTGAGGTGTACAATTCTCATCACTTTAAATGAATTCACCATTTACTGTAGATAAAAGATGGAATAATACATGCTTCCTACTTCAGGCACTGGTTGAGCAAGTCAAGACTAGACTTGCAAGCTCTCCTAAGATATGTCACCAGCTCCTCTCAGCCTCTGCACTGCACATCCCCAATGAGAAAAAATTAGGAGAGGGAAGAAGGCGAAGGACTGAGACTGTGTGCAGGAAGCCTGCCCTGCAGGTTCCTCTGAGAGGATGCTGCCTTTCCCTTCTGTCAATGGGCTCAGAGATGACAGAGAGGGCATCAAATACTGTTAACGATAAAGAACAGTAATCCTGCCAGTAGTAATAATTAACACTTCTATGGTGCCCTTCATTCATCAACCTCTAATCGCTTTGCATATACTGATTAAAGCTACACAGAATCTCGGAAATAGATCAATACCATTTCTATTGGTACATCTCTACTGGCATATGTATCTATAAGTATAAATAAATGAAAACATTAATTCTTACTAATAAGCATTAAAAATTTCTTAGATTAAATGTTGTCAAAAAAACCCTGAAAACAAACCAGCATCAAACAAAGCAAAGCATTTGAAAGTCTAACATATTGCTTTCATAGTATACAAATACTACTGGTGAATGATTTTTTCTACTACTACTACTGCCTCAGATTTTTTCTTTACTGTGTCATGAAATGCCCGGATATGGAAACCTGTGCAATAAATCATACAAAGATTATCCATAATGCTGAGAATCATTCCAAGCATACTGACCACAGCAATTGTCATTTTTTGTTAGTTGCATACTGAGAGCCTATTGTAGCTAGCAGCATAGGTAGGGATACAGACAATCTTTTGTTCCCTTCCCTGCAGGTGTAAATATTAAGAGATATGGTATTGATTAAGGAAAATTCCTATTCAAAAAATGTAATGATTATATTACTAGTGTACTGTATCCTTTTCTTTTAGGTTATTCAATACTTCAAGCTATTATGGAAAAAGCGGGACAAAATAGCTGGCAAGTCAGTGCCATCTGTGTGGAGAATTTTAACGATGCCAGCTACAGGCGGCTTTTAGAAGATCTGGACCGAAGGCAAGAAAAGAAATTTGTAATAGATTGTGAAATAGAGAGGCTTCAGAATCTCTTAGAACAGGTAATACCTGCTTTTAATGTCACTTTAAGCACATTATCTCCAGATGAGATAGCATTGTTCATTGCATTTCATTTATTTTCTCAATGGAAATGAGATTGCTTGCTCTTTCTTTTTGTTTTTCTTTAAGGGCCTATGTTTGTACAAAGGGGCTGCTCCCTTTTCTTTTCCTATACAATTCTTGTCTTAACAGCCAGCACATCAGCACAGTGAGCCCCCCTACTTTTGCCACTCAGCAAGTCTATGGGCAAAGGGTGCCACCAGACAGAGCACATTTGGCCCTGCATCGCAGCACCTCCATACTTGGTGCTGCTGAATTGCCAAGGTGCCCTCAGTCCATACCTTCATGGGGGTAAAGCTCAGTTTTCTTTGAGGAAAAAAAAAGCTTATTTGAATCCAGTATTACTTTCTGTTCTCCAAATACCATAGCCACGTATTTCTAGCCATAAAATGCTTTAAAATTATTATTACACATATTTAAACTGATAGTTTTATTACCTTAGCAGAGTATTTATGAACGTGAAGAGCAGTAGAATAAAGGTGCTGTTGAACTCAGAAGGAAGATCAGGTTCTTCCTTCAGTTATTCCTGGACAGCTACTATTAGATAAAGAAAATACTGGTCAAGACAGACTGGCTTGCCCTGGGTAGTACCTACACCAGTGTGTAAAGTGAATATAAAATCCTGCCACTGATGTGGCAAATCTATCTCTATATAGTGCTTATGTATGAGCTTTTTCTTAAATGATGCAAAAAAATAAAATAATGCTTTGAAAGTAGCATTTCGTCAAATGACAGGAAAATAACTTAGGGTTAACTGTTTGCTTCTCGCATGATCCCACATATTATGCCGATGTGGTGCAAGTGCACTGCTCAGGACCTGCTGCTGCTGCAGGAATTGCAGGGAATGAATGCCATCTGCTGGTGGCAGATCCTCCGCTGCCACACTGCTTCTGTGGTAGCATGTTAGAGCATTTTGAAGATTTTTTTGCAAAAATGTTCATGCTGCATCTGCTACTGAAGTCACAGAAATATGAAATGTCATTTGTGATACAGAAATGCATAAAATAACACTCATAGAAACATATACATCAATTTTACTTTCACTGGCAGAAGATAAAGAGGGAAGCTGAGAATTAATAGTATGGCTGATTTAATGAGGACTTTTTCTATGACTGTTGCCAAGAGAAGAATAGATGATGCCATACTACTATAGATATTCATTTGGTCTTTTTTTTTTTTTTTGGATCCTGAATGCCATTGTGTTTTAACACGTTTTCTATAGCTTGTAATGAAATCCTCCCCCAGTTCAGCCTATGTTGTAGTAAGACAGAACACCCATTTAAGGGTCTTTTAAGATAGAGTTAGAAAAATAATTTCTCTTTCTGTGTGTGTGTACCTGATTTCTTATACTCGGCATGCAAATGTGACTTACTTAGAAAAAGTATTCTATATTACCATAGATCTTGAAGTACACCCACCATCCTGAGTAGGTGTATCTACTAAGTATCCACTTGGTTTCAAAGGAAAATTAAGTCATCAAGTACCTTTTTGGATTTCACGTGTACATTTTATTTGCTTCCAGGAGCTGCTACTCGTTTTCCCACCAGATTGGCACCTGCATAGTCAGGTCCTTTTTAGGAACATGACCTGTGCTCTTTTTCAGATCATACAGAGCTGAATTGGATATTGATTTTAACGTGGTTAGGTTATGGCCTCCTTTGACTTCATACAGGGCTGTATTTTGCATGCCTAAAATAGGTACTTAATGCAGGCATAGTAAGTCATAAAAATGCAGAGCCTCACCTCAACAGGCTGAATCAGATGTGGTGAATTTGGCTGCCACCTCTACAGAGCAAACCCAAAACCCAATTGAGTCCTCTTTCCATTAACTGCACAGGGAGAGTGGTGGGTAGGAGTTAACACCTACCTTGCAACACACCTGTATTTTAGCCAGTCACACAAGCACTTTTAGGAAGCAATTCATCTTGCTACTGTCTAATACTGGATGGGATGAATTTTACCCTGGAAATGAGCTCTTCTTTATTCTTTTTCTTTACTCTTTGCCCTTAAATCTATGGTAGTAAAGGGAGATAAAATGTTTTTTGGGCATGTGGGTTTATTCTTTTGTCAGTAGTGACTGCCCCTATACATAAACACACATATGTATGTATTTATTTATTTATTTACACTTGGCCTAATTAAATTGAATTAATATATTTCAGAATATTTATGCAATTCTTCCAGGTCATGTGAGTTCTCTTCTTTCCCAACATGCCTGGATATCCTCTCCAACCTTCCAAAGGTTGGACACTGTGCAAACAGGAAGGGCATTATAGCCAGCCTAGACAAAGTATGCAGAAGGGCTGCAGCTTTACTCTCCATTGTGAAGGTCTTGGTGTTCCTAGACAGGCTGATCTGCGAGTAAGCCTGGGGTACTGGGTCTGGGATTCCAAAATGAAAGCACTATGCCTTCATAGATCAAGTGCTGCTTAAGGATGGGCAGTCAGTAACAGTCTCGGACAGAAAAACATTAAGTCTGCCAAAAATGGGATTGAAGCAAAAAAAAGTCTGGCTCAATGTAGAAAATGCAAAATAACAGCCATTTTAAAATATCAGCCACTGACTTTTTCCCCACTGCATGAAGGCTTTAATAACCTGTAGTAGACGGGCAAGGTGGCTTCACAAATGGACTAAAAAGTTGGCGTGCTTTTTTCTGCATACACAGAGGAATTGATTAAGCTTCAGTGACTCTAATTAACTCAACTTCTTTCCTGCCTAGTTTTCCTGTAATTGAGAGCCTAAGTTGTGACTATACTGTAATACTTTGCAATGTACAAGTAAATGTTCTGCAGAACATTTAGGAAAAGTAATTAAATCTCAGTAATGAGACTGTAACTCAAAGTGCTTTGCCCTTAAATCTATGCTAATGAAGGGAGAGAAACTGGCTTGTGGGGTTGTGGGTTTCTTCTCAAGTGACTGCCCATACATATATACATTCACACCTCTTATGACTGCGGACCTCAAGCAGTGAATGCTGGAGACTTTTTCACTGGCCGTGTTCGAAAAGTGAGCACTTGCTCCACTCCCCTGCCCATTACTGGTGCCTACTTACCTGACCTGGTGTCTCCTTACTGCCGTCTCCCAGGTGCCCAGCTCAGAAAATGAGCACCTTGCTTTTTCCTCACTTCTTGTGCAACTTTAATCTTACCATCTTCTGTTTCCTTTTGTCTATTTTTCTTAGCTCATTAGTTTTTCTCATTTATTTTCTCCTCTCCATGTGCCTTGGTGTGTGTAGAAGCTGCCTCCGCACTCCTTACCTGAGGCTTGTTTCCAGGGAAAATTTCTCTCCTGGAACCCAATGATGCATCTGAAATCCAGACTTCCCCTGTGCACAGTTCAGGATATGCATTTTTCATCATATGATCTTCCTTTCAGGCTTTTTTGTTGCTGTGGTAAGGTTGATGTTTTGGGCAAGGACCAAACATCTACTTCTTTTAAGGGTGAAGAATAGAAACTTGGAGTTTTATTTTCAGATTTTCATTCTAGAAAGGGAGAGTAGGGCCAGCATCAAAGTCAGGAGATGCATTCAGCCTGCACACAAGTGGGTTGATTTGCTTGAATTGCTCACTACTGTCGTAGCCTCAGAAGAGGTTTCAGATCTTACCTTTCAAGGCTCTGCCAAGACTTACAAGACTGTGATGCTTTTCTTAATACAACTGTTCTCCCCTTCTTTGGAAGAAGAGCTCTCCCACAAAAGAACATACAGTCTTCAGTAGCAACTGGACTTATTTGGGGGTGATTGGAAACATTTTGCTTGATTCCTGTATTAGCACCGGCTGGCATGGCTCAGCTCAAAGCCCTGTTTCTTCAGGGTCCTAGAGTTGTTGCTTTGATTCATTTTAATTTACTAGTCTAGACCTGCTGTATGGCTGGGGTTGGTGTGGTTCTGGGTGTGGCCAGCCTTGGTAGCACTGGTGCTGTGCACAGCTTTGCAGTCCTGAGTAACATGCTCTAACATGCTCTAGGCAATCCTGCTTCAGCAGGGGAGTTGGACTAGATGATCTCTA
>JAOQGH010000001.1:190487319-190506347 GCA_025769975.1 Gallinago jamesoni | reverse complement strand
CAGCAGGGGAGTTGGACTAGATGATCTCTATGGTCCCTTCCAACTCTAAAAATAATTCAGTGAAATTCAGTGAAATTCAGTCCTGACACAAGGGGATGCGATGCTTGGCATGACCACTGCTGCTCACCCCAGGAAATAACCCCCAAACAGTGTGTTTCAGTGCTACACAGGAACAGCAAAAGCAGTAAAACAAGGATAGAAGGTATGTCTGCACATGGCAGGAGGGTTGGAACTAGATCATAGAAACACAGAATCATAGAATGGTCTAGGTTGGAAGGGACCTTTCAGATCAAGTCCACCATTAACTTAACAGTACCAAAACCATCCCTAAACCATGTCCCTAAGCAACATATCTGTCTTTTAAATACCTGCAGGGATGGCAATTCCACCATTTAACTGGGCAGCCTGTTCCAATGTTTGATGATCTTTAAGGTCCCTTCCAACTCAAACAGTTCTGTGTTTCTAAGATTCTGTGAAGATCTATTCAGTGTCAGCTTTCCTCAGAACTTCCAGAAAGTGTTTCCATGTTGGAGAGAGCGCATCGACTCTTAACAGTCATGGAGGACTTTTTATGCTTAACAGAATGTTTTATAGATATTCATAAGTGATCTCACTAAATCTGATGAAGTTTCTCCCCAGTTTACTTACGTGGACCTTTGTTTCATCTGTTCATACAAAGCCATAATAAAAATATGCCATGTTTTTAATTAAAAAGTAATCTATGGTAGTTCTTTATTGTCACTACACAGATACTAGAAAGAGAGACAAGGCCCCATTTTCCTACATGCATAGAGTTAGAGATTGTTTTTACCATTCCAGTTTATTGGGACAAGATAGAAAAAAGGAGGTAAAACAAAGACACAGAAAGATAAAATGACATCCTCACTGTTTTATATAACAGATACAGCTTATATACCAGAATGAATTGCTTGTGATTCATATTCTTCTGCCAGGAACCATTATGTCCTTGTTTATCAACATCCCTTTTTTCACAACACTTTCAGCAGGTGGTCTTTTAAAAGCACACAAATATTCTGTTTGAATCAAAGGATGAAAGTCGGTGAGAGAGACAGAAAATTCTCTGCTTGTGTGTCTCTTCTTTCTAAGTTATGTTTACAGTTCTCCCAAAGAACTTTCTGCTTAAGATGCAGATATTTGAAACACATTGTAATATCATGATATCTGTTTCCTATCAACTAATCTGCTAATACTGACAGCAAGCAGGTAGGGCATCTGGACAGTCTGGGCCAAAGTACCCATTTACTGCATATGGCACAGCAGGAAACAGGCACATATATTTCTTTCACTTTTCACAACAAATTTTCCTACTTTTCATACTATTTCATTTCATTATATTTTTCTTCCTGCATTCTAAAATAGTGTATCTATTTGCATTTCGGGCTTATTCCCTGAAATCAGAAGTCAAGTCAGCCTAAGAATAAAAGGTATATCTACAAAAATTAGAAAATCATTACTTTGATCTTATTACCTATTTACTGAATTTCTATTTGAAATACAGCACTCATGTTTCAGAATAAATAAACCTACAAAAGAAATGCATTTTAATTAATTACTGAGAAAGCCCCTCCAGAATTAATACCAGATGCCTATTTAAGGTGAATTTATGAAAATTCAAATCAGGCTTCCTAGTTTGACAAAAATATTATTTTTTTATTTTTATTTTAGTCTGAAACCAGGACAGTATGTATTTGCTTAATTTCTGCCAGTGCCATCTTAAGCATCCAGAAGCTACATACAGCAGAACAAAGCAATATTTAGAATTACTTAGAGTAAGAAGTGAGGAGTGATACCCGCTTGGTTTTTTGGGGCTTTGTTTTTTTCTCTTAGACCACCATTACCACCCACACCATAGAAAACTTCTTCCCAAAAATGTACTGACCAAGGAATAAATAGAACTCACTGTGGCTAATCAAGGTATTACCCATGAGCCGACTAGTAGCTGTCAGAAAGGAGGTGTAGTGCCTGGGTGTTTCTTATCCCTTTGGTGGCAAAACCACATGGGTCTTTGTTCTCCGACCAGTGGCCAGTCCTAATAAGGACCATACCGACCTAATGTCTTAGATGTCCTAGATGTCTTAGAGGCATTGTCTGCCTTTCAAATATAGCTGAAATTGCTGAATGTGTTAATAGATATTTTACTGGAAATTTGATAGACAGAGCCACAGACTGCACACCCAGTAGCACAAATATGATTTCCTTAGGAAAGAGGACTACAAATTTATAGCAAAACGTACACATTAAAGGAAATACCATGTCACTGTCTTCTAAGTTTTACTTCCATTTATTTAGTTGGAATAATTTACCTTCAGTAAATACATGTCATAGAGGTTTTTTTTTATTTCTTCGTTTGCTAACTTTCAGGCGAGAGTAAAGTGTAATAAAATGATGAAACTGTAGTCAGATTTGAAGAATAACACAAAAAAATTGCTTTGAAGATTTCAGTGAAAACATATGTTATTTGTTCAACCATCATATTTGTTCTTTTTACTTCTTGAGACACTAATAACACTTATTACTAGAGATACAGACTGTCATTTGCTCAGTGATAGCTGATCCCACAGCTATTACAGTTTGTTCAGTACTCAGAAATGTGTTCAGATATACAATGAAGTCAGTGCTCCAAATAGATTTTACAATTAAGCTGAAAAGTGTAATATCAGAATCATTTAGGCTATGATAGATAGTTTTGTTAACTGTAAATACTTTAGCCCTTTTCTTTTGGCCTTTCAATGTTTTTTCTTTTTGCTGTTGTTCTATATTAAAAGGACGTTTAAAATTATGTAAGGAAGTTTTCAAAAGCATGAAATGCTGAAGTTGGAGGTTAACAGTTATGATCCCCGATTTCTTTTTCTGCCAGAATGTTGTCCGCACATATTAAACACTGCAGATCAAATAAGGTACCAGAAAAAAAAAACGGGAGTCTTACAGTTCTGAGTTTTGTTTTCAGACAGATTTTGGACCCAGTTTTGAAATTCAGACTGTGAAGCACTGACATGAACAGCGCTCTGTTCTGCAAACAAAATAGCAGAATATTTGGGGTTGGAAATTAGGTCTGACAGTCATCTGGGTGCTCCCACTGCTCAAGGGGGCAAGCTTAGATCAGGATAGTCATCTAGTCAAATTTTGAACACTTCTAAGGATTGGAGATCCCACGATTGCTTTATACTCTCTTTCAGTACTTGACTACCTCATAGTTAAAAGAAATAATCCTCATATCTAGCTGAAATTTCTTGTGTTGCAGCCTGTGCCCTTTGCCTTTTGTCATGTTGTTGAGTACTTCCACAAAGAGTCAGATACTCTCTTCCCTACACCATCCCTTCGGGTATTTATATGTATTACCGAGATCTGCTTGAGCCTTTTCTTCTCCAGGCTGAACAGTCCCAGCTTTCTCAGCTTCTTCTCATACGACAGACGCTTCAAGCCCTCCATCACCTTTGTGGCCCTTCTCTAGACCCACGCCAGTATGCCCATGTCTCTCTTGTACTGGGCAGCCCAGCACTGGACACAGTATTCCAGATGTGTCTCACCAGAGTTGAGCAGAGGGGAAGGATCATGTCCCTCGACCTGCTGGCAATGCAACCTAAGAGGCTTTCTCTGCCATGAGGGAGATTGACTGGCTCATAGTAAACTTGTCTACAAGAACCCCTAGGAGCTTTCCTGCAAAGTTTGTTCTTACCCAGTGTGTCCTGCTGTGCTTACTGAGTCAGGCTGAGAGTCTGGCCAAAAAATAAAGCACAGATCTACATAGGTGAGCTCATTTATTTCTCATTACTCGGTTTGCATGCCTATAGGCAGCTCTTGAGCTAGAAACATCTTATCAGTGGGTGAACTGTGTGTCATCTTGTGTAAAATCTTACAAACCCATAATGTGCTTGCATCAGAAACAGCTAGAAGGAATACCAGGATGATCATATGAACCTCTGTGCTACTTTAAGTGACCATATCTAAAAAAATCTTTCACTAAGCCAGGCAACATGCTTCTTCAGTATTTTGTTTCCTCATTCTCTGCTACTAAATAATCTTCTAATTCTTCCTAGTTTCTGATAGTGCTCTTGGGCAGAATTTTACTAGGAATTGAGTTCAACTGTTTCTTCATAATGGCCTTCATGCAAAGCTCGACAAAGCATACCGAAAAACACAAGCTAACTGTAATTGCATTTGTCTGGAACCTTTATGTTTACTTCTTTCTGAAAGAGCATATTGCTACTCCTAATTTCTGTTTTCTCAGGCTTCTTCATATGCAGTAACATCTACAGTGTTTGTTTCTATATTTGTGCACACACATACATACATAAGCACATGCACATGGACATACACAGGACTCTATCCACCAAAAAGTAACGTTTCTTCTTTCTGCAAGAATGGCAGTGGATTTCCTTTCTTCTTCTACCTGTAGCATCTCCATCATCTCCACCCATCTCCATCTGACGGTTAAAACCTCAGCACTTTGTGTGTTAGAAGTCTTCCACACTGTCCACTGTTAGCAGCATTTTCTCCTGAATTTTGCATACTGGATCAGTTTTTCTGTCAGAGATCAACAATCTGGCTCCCAGTCTACCAGAAAGGCTGATTCCAGTCTTTTTTTTTCTGCTCCCTGCCCATCCGTGCCCATAAGAATTAAACAGGGTGTTTCCCAGAAGGCAGCCACTTTCCTCAGCTCTGTATCTGTATATACAGTCCTCTGTATCAGCAAGATCAAACCTCAGTGCTTACCCAGGGCTGTATTTGCCTTTAAACGCAGAGGTGAAAACTACTATGCAGCATCTGGCACATATTTAATGCTTCAGTGTACACAGCTGAATTGATACATAATAATAAAAAGAATGTGCATTGTGCTTTGTAATATTAAAAATTAAACATGCATGTAAAGTTGTCACATAGCTTAGTATCATTAATCTTATCTTGTAAAAATTACAAGCCAATAAACTGTAATTAATAAAAGCCAACAATACTTACTAACAAGCATGATAGGGATGTAGCCGCACAGCATCTTGGACGCTGTTCATAGCTGTCTGACTAACACAGTTTTTCAATGTGTTGTTTGACATCGCTGATCCTAAGCTTCCCCAGCCTGAAAGAGCTTTCAGGTATGTGGCTGAAAAGTAACATCTATGTGTTAGCACTGAAGAAAAATCTCT
Organism: Gallinago jamesoni; assembly: GCA_025769975.1. Lineage (NCBI taxonomy): Eukaryota > Metazoa > Chordata > Aves > Charadriiformes > Scolopacidae > Gallinago > Gallinago jamesoni. Next base: position 190,501,188 of record JAOQGH010000001.1, on the reverse strand, counting down.
CTGATGGGTAAGATGGAGCAGGCTGGCTGAGCAAGCTTGATTATTATTATTACCATCAAAATAAAAGTCAATAAACATGTGAATGGTGAAAAGTGCAGAAGTTGACATATTCCACTCCTTCTTGGTCTGCTCCTGTATTTTGCCACAGGAGTGCTAAACCTGAAAAAGTAACGTTTGACTGCTGAATTTCTCTAAATTGATCAAGTTGTAAATTTTGCTGGTTTTATAAACATGGGTTTTCTCATTTCAACTTCCAGTGTGTATGCTAACTGAAGCTATCAACTGGCATTTTTGTGAATAGTGTTGAGATTGATTTAAGATAATAATAATGAATTACAAAATAATACTTCAGTAAATTACAACAAAATACTGACAGGAAGGCAGAAGTTAAACAGACACAATGAACTGAACAGAGTATTAATTCAGTTGTTCCTCCACAAATTCTTCTTCTTTTCTGTCATTCATGAACGCAGCAGCGTGTTGGCACAAAGGATCACTAGCACAACGCAGACGTGTTTATCAAGAGGTTGCATTGCTTTTACATGTAGTTTAGTTGTGTAATGAGGGTTTCTTTGAGTCAGAAATGGCGTGGACTTGCCTCATCTCTCACCATCTCCAGTTCTCCTGGGTACCTTTTGATTTGCATGAACAAAATATGGGTTTAGTTCTGCTCACAGAGAACCACAGGAGCAAATCATTAGCCAAAGAATTGAGTATGTGGACAGCACACAGTAATTGGGGCCAATAGCAGTGTTGTTGGGAGTTACACTGCTTCAGGGCCATAGTAGCAGCATTCTGTGTATCTCTTGTTAGTCCCAGGGGAGCTGGGAGATTCATAAAATGCCTTTTCCTCATCACTCCTTTCTCTCCATGCTTTTTTTCCCTAGAGGTCTATGGAGCTGCTTCTAAGAAACACTGTAATGTCAATGCAAACTAATAACTCTTCTCCTTGAGGGACCCAGCTGCCGGCACTGCCACCAGCACCTTCCTCACCCCACAGAGCTAGGAGGGGCTCTCTGCATAGGCTCATTTTCTGTGAAGCAGCTGGGATTTTGCACACAATAATAGTACCACACTGCACAGTAATAAAAACACATTTTGTCACTGCACCACACAACTGATGAGGTTTGCACCCAAGAAATAGGTTATTTCAGTCACTGAAAGAACAAATAGGCAGTAGAAGACAAAGGATGAATACAAATGGTTCAGAGGATTTGTAAAGTGACCTTCTTCTTGCACTCTTCCTCTCTTTCCTTGCCTCTGTTTTCCCTACAAGTCTGCATATCCCATTTAGCTCTGAGCAAGCCTTGCATAGGAGTAGGCTCTGAATGCAAACAACTTCAGCAGCTGAAGAAAACAACCAGCTGTGCTCAGAGCTCTGTTTAGCGGCCTGTGAGCCACCTCTCCAGGTTTTCTTTCCCAGCTCTGCCCTTCCAGCTGGTCATGGGCATGGGGGCTGTGTGGGAAGCATCCTCCTCCTCTGCTCAGCCACACTGGTGTGTACACCGCTGTGCCAGTTCAGCATCTGTCTTCACAACAGAGAAAGAAATGCTGATTTGTAAGGAGCCACTTCTTCTTTGTTGCCTTCTTTAACATCCTCTCTGACTGTTAACAGTCCACCCTTTCCCTAACAACTGTGCCCTTTCGCAAGCGCTAGCTGTTAAAATTATGCTTTTTTTCTCAATTGCTTTTTTATGGCTTTGTAAAAGATTTATCCTTGGTTCTGATACTGTATAAAATACCATTTCAGTTGTGGTTTATATCATTGCCATTTCTGCCACAGTATTTCAGGTCAGGTCTCAATCTCCCGTCTTTAACAAGTCTCTACACTTTTTATATTGTGTTAGACAGACTTCATTTTATTGCAAGTGTTTTTTTTCTTAAGGCAGCGGATTGTGACACAATAGCAAAGAGGAAAACCTTTGTTAAAGTCCTATTGGTAATGCAAAGCTATCACCCTTTGAAGAGACTTTACTGAAAATAAGTCCTTTTCACTCCAGCCATACTGACCTCCATCTTCTGGAAACCATAATGAGGAACATTTCATGCTACAAAAGTTAAGCATTCTTTTAAAATGAGTTATATGCAATATCCATTTCATAGTAATAGAGAACAGAGGATGACTTGGGGCCTGATTCTGTGTTCAGTTGCTGATGTAAGTCTGGAAATATTTTTATAGTCAGTGAACTTCTCACTTCTTGGAAAAAAATCAAAAGAATCAAAACAGACACTGGTAGCTCTTCTTTCCGATAGTGGAATAGTTTCTGAATTTCCTAGGCCAAGTTATGGTTCAGCAAAATGGGAAGAAAAGTATTGTATGGTAAAGTCAAAAAGTTCAGAGTTGTGTCTAAAGCCTAAGTTGTATTCATATCACACTGGCCCTGCTTTTACCACACTTTAAAGTCAGTAGTATAATTCTAATTACTTTTGATTATCACTGGAGTCACTGAAATCAGAATAAGGTGTTTTCTTAATTGTAGTATGGTAGAACAGCAACTAAAAATTCTCATAATGTACAATTCTTTTTAGTTTCTTATACATAAATGCATTTAGTAATGTGAATAAAGCCTAAGGCTGATTTTTTATTTTCACCTTTCTGTAGACACTCACAGAATGGTATTTGGAAAAAAACCAGCTGCATTAAATTCTGAAACAACCTTTGTAGCCTCATGGCCTTAATATTTTACTTCCTTTGATTCTATCCTGTTGCATTTATTGAAATGAAGTATTCACTAATAATGAGACTACTAGATAATACATGGATTGACTCCAAAATAATGGCAATTTGGGAAGCAGACTGTATTTTCTTATTCAGTCTTCTTCATAACAGTGTTGATTTTTTTTCTTTTTTTTTCAGTTTTACAAATATGAGTGTAAAAGAGCTCCAATTCTAGGTGCTAGCCACCTTGGTCATTGAATTAAAACATGCAAATCAATATATAAAGCCAGTGCAGTATCCTGATTTCCCCTGCTCTCATCCTTCCCTAAAGAAGTCACAAATCAGTTCATAGTTCTCAACACTTTCTTTCCAAAATCTCCCTGAGTAAGCTGAGGTCTCCTTAAAACTCTCACTGCATCAAAAGCGAGGTGCGACATTTGTTTGTGGTGTTTAAGGAATACTGAGCAAAACCAGATGTTTAGAAGGTGTAAGTGAAGAAGTGCTGCTTGAGGGGGAGGAACAGATCTGATCCCACTCGCTCAGGTTCCTGGCATGAGGACAGTTTTGAATCAAAGCATCCTGAAGCAATGAAAAAGGACAGTTACACATACAGAGGGTGACCCATCATGACCTGACCTACCATATCAGCAGTTGCACGGGGTATCACTGCTTATGTGACTGGCAAAGTCCATCTTTGATGCCTAGCCCTGTCTCACGTTCTGCAGCTGGCCAGGGTGACAGCTGAGCTAGACCTCCTGCTCCCTGGGGCAGAGCCACTGTGGGTGCCTGTGGCAGCGACGCCCTCTCTTCAGGGTCCTCATTTTGAAATGAAAACAGTTCTCGCTGCTTAACCTTGTGCTATAAATGGATCTGCTACCTGTCCCATGGATGCTTAGGGTCTGTCTAAGAGAGCAGGGCCCACAGGAACACACAACATCTTGGTTTAAGGAATGTGCTCTTTCAAAGTAAATCTCCCAATTATTGCATTTCACATCAAGGGTGGACTCAAAATTCATTAAGTGGTTTTCTTTTGGATGATGCCAAACGAGAAGATGTACCCAGAAGCACCCCTGACATGTAGTGTGAGTTCAGTCTAGTGACCAGGTTAGAGATGGTCCAGGGTAAGACTCTGAAACATGCGTGCTATGGATGCTGGCTCCTTAGCACCAGTGCTTTTGCTGTACAGGTCCTGTTCTACCAACTACGCTACTTGCAATGTAGATGTTAGGCAACGCAACCCTGCTCTCCCTCTGGACTGTGACTGAGCTTGGCCCTTTAGTCTAAGTTTAGGGGGTGCACAAAGAAGTAGCTGAGTTTTTAAGGTGCCCCAAGACTTAATGAACTTCTGTAAGAAAGAGATTCTGGAAATCTTTCTCATCTGTCAAAATCTCAGTCCTGTTTTTCCCTTTCAGAATAGATTTGCTGAATCTCCTACGCCCCACCTCCTCTCCACTCGGCGATAGAAGAAAAATATTCTTAGCTCATTCACCTGCATTCATCTGTTTAATTTGTGGTTCTGGACAGTATCTATTGTTATGTGTGTGGAATGGTTGAGATCTCATCTCTGTTAAAGCTCTAGTGACTGCAAAACAGTTAAAGAATAGAGAAGTGTGAAAGTTTGTATTCCAGACTGAGTAGCTGTCAGAAACTCCTTCTCTTGTTATGAAGGGTTTAAGTTTATTGTTTCAATTTATCTCAGTGCAGATGTACAGCATAGAGAAAGGTGGTTCTTCGGGTAGCAAGAATTCATATCCTATTTTATAGATCATAATCTGCAGCTTTGAGTACTCGAGAGGGAAAGGTAACTGTATATTTTGGATAGTCAAAAGTATGAGATGCTCATAGAAAGCTGCTTCACTAAAGAAGCACTATTTTTTTTTTCCTAAATCATAAGCAATTCCTGGTTTGCTAACTATGTGTGATCAATAATCATAAACACTTTCAAATTCAAAATCATAATTGTATCCAGTCTTGGTTGGAAATGCAAGCCATATGGCATCATTTCTCTTCTCTGTCTGCATGATCAACTTTCTTTGGGTAAAATTCGTCTCAGTTAACATTAGAGATAGAAAATGTAGGTGTCTACATCATAGCTAATCATCATCAACTCTTTTTCTAGTCGGTGCAGAAAAATATGCACTTTCAGGGCGCAAGCTGTCTAATTAATTTTAGACTTGTGCTTTAGGATAAGATGAGTCATTTCCTTAAAGTGCCTACTCTTTCCACTGACGATAAAGGAAGTTAAGACAACTAGATGATACATAAACACGAACCTTTACCACTCACCCTAAGAGACAAGTTTTGAGAGAATACATTGAAAAATTCGATTATTTTTTTTTCAAAAATATTCTGTATCATTCACATTAAATCCAGGAATTCTGCAGTCATTTCTAGTTGTATTTGCCAGCACAGAAGCAAATCTGGTTAATCATTTGCAGTATTTACTTATTTTGACTGTGACAACTACGGGCATGTATTTGGCGTGCCTCAACAGTTGCAGGCTGATCATGTGCTTGTTTTATTTGACTGATACATTGCAGTGATTGTCATAACTTGTGTTACAAAACCAAACCAGCGGACAAATCACTAAGGGTGCTAATTGGCAAAACTATGTCAACTTCCAAGAGCTCAAAGGGAGTTGCTGTGATTTGCCCACAGATGATCTGGTGCACAGTAACCATGTCACATACATCTTAAATCATGTCAGTCCACTTATAGTTAAACTGTGATGCCCTAGTTATTTAAAAATATGAGGTTTTGATCTATATCAGTTTCCCTATAATGACGCTACAAACATATATTCATTACCATGTATTGCTGAAAGAGTACAGATGTAAACGCATTATTGGTGTCAGGGATCACATGCCCAGTGAAGCCATTGAACTCTTTCCTTGTGCCAGCAGGGAACTGAGCCCTTTGTATTGAGTGCAAAAAAATGGCTTGACAACACCCTCTTCAGGCATTGAGTTGGTAATAGGGAAAAATGTGATTTTTCCCCCTTGCTGTCTGCCACCACCAAATAAAAATGTAGCAATGGAATTTAATCACTGATCTTAATGGAATCTGATGGGGTCCAAAATAGGCAATTAATTTATATGAAGGGCAGCAATTTGGTCATGGCTTGGGGGGTGCAGTGTCTTTTGTTTGTTTGTTTTTTTAGCTTATGTTTTGCTTTTTATATATGATCTAAAATGATCATATATACATATATCATATATATGATATAAATGATATATATGATATAAATGATCATTTTAGCTACAGACTGAAAATACACAATAGAGGTTGGTGAGCAAGAAGATCAAAAGTGTAACAGACAAATTCCTTATTCACTTTATTCCCTTAAAATGATTAAATTTAAAAAGTTCTGACAGGATGCTTGTGCCACATCTGACTTACCCTTCCGCTCTTCTGTAGGAGCAAATTGACTTACTGGAACAGAGCCGGGAATCAAACATTTCCAAGCCTTAATCCAGATTTAGAACCTGGATCCTGAGATGTCTTTGACCAAATTATTTAGTCCTTCAGCAGCTTGTCTTTCATCTCCAAAATGTGATTTATTTTTTTATTAAATTTTGGTTTTTTGCTGCACTGGGAAAAGGGGCTGCAAGGCTTATTGAATGTTCTGTCTTTTGAACATGAGGTGCGATCCATGAAGGCAAGAATTTGCCAATTCTTCAGGACAGTGCCTAGAGCTAAGATTTCAAAGCCAGAGAAGAGACAGATCTATGTTTCCCATTACTTATTGAGTATCCTGCACCACATGAGAAACATTTGCCTATATCTTATAGAATCATAGAATCATCTGGGCCGGAAGGGACCACCAAAGGTCATCTAGTCCAACCCCCCTGCAGTCACAGGGACACCCCCAACTATGCCAGGTTGCCCAGGGCCTTGTTGAGCCTCACCTTGAATGTCTTCAGGAAAGGGGCTTCAACCACCTCCCTGGGCAACCTGCTCCAGTGCTTCACCACCCTCACAGTAAAGAATTAACTCCTAATATCCAATCTAAATCTGCTTTTCCTCAGTTTAAACCCATTGCCCCTTGTCCTGTCACTGCTGGCCTTTGTAAACAGACTCTCCTCAGCCTTCCTGTAGGCCCCCCTCAGGTACTGGAAGGCCGCTATTAGGCCTCCCTGGAGCCTCTTCTCTAGGCTGAACAACTAGAAGGAAGCTAAAATGATTTGTGCAGATGAGTAAACGAGGAGGAAAAAACGCACATATTTGGGCTGCAAGCAGACTTTTTCTAAATGAGTAGTAAATTACCAAAAAATAAGAGTTAAAAGGACTTTGTACTTGTAATAAATGCAAGCTGCACATTACAGGTATTACATTTAGTTTCTTTAGTAAAAATAGCTTTAACCTGTAATGAAACTATTAACACCATTTTCTGCTGACAATATATTCTCTCCTCATTATTGAATTTTAGCACATTAAATAAGAGGCATTCCATCATAGAAATGGCAATAATATTGATACAAGGCACAGGCTGACACAGTTTTTGTCTAAACCCTGTTGTATCTTGCTGTATCAGGACTTCAGCAGCTGCACATCATGGTTATTCCCTTTTTGCTTCATTTCATGTAATTTCGGTTAAACACTCAAGGGCAGCCTCACTGTCCATTCTTGCTTTGACCTCAGCTCATACCCATTTCCAAAGTGTATTAGTAAGTGCTGCATATTACTAAGAGCTGAATAACACTCGTTATACTTGACCATCTCAAGGGCAAATAGCTTTGATCCCATGAGATGAAAACCCAGTTTGATTCATAAATTCTACACTTACTTAAAATGAAAAGGTACATCAGCAGGTAAGCTTTATAGCTAATATGTGACCTCCTCCTCTTGAATTTGTATCCCATAGGTAATTGATCTATTTGATAAAATAGTATGCTACAGTAACATTTTCAATCGTACAGAAGACACTTAGATTACCAGTTCATTACTTTACTCACTTTCATTTTAACTTTTTCCCCTGATTAAGCACCTGGAAAGTTATGGCTATGTTATTGGAGAAGGACTCTCAATGTTGTATTACTGATGTAACATATTTCAGAATTTATATCTCTCTGGCTGTGAAAACACCTTTCTAGAGAAAACAATATGACTGTTTTTTCTTTCTTCTTATTTCTCTCCCACAGATTGTGAGCGTGGGAAAGCATGTTAAAGGATACCATTATATTGTTGCCAACCTGGTAAGATACTTTTCTAGAATTATACCCCTGGTCAGTAAGTGAAACACTCAGTTTTGCTTCAAAGTTACCGCACTTCACACAACATTTGCCATTTGTCACTAACATGTGGTTGCGCATAATAGTCTTTATGGTGCGTAAAAGAACTTGGTTTTGTTGTTACAGCCATGTAGACCAGAAGGGCACAATGTTACCCTCTTAAATTTTATCAAAATCAATGTAGCATGAAGTACTACTAAGTGTATTTTGTGGCTGAATGGGAATTTACAGAACTACACTATGATTTTTGACTTATCGTTTAATATTACTAACATAACAATTCTTGAGGTAACTTTTCTACATTCTCCAGAAAATGTTCATTTTTCTGTAAGATCAGCTATTTCACATCAAATTACTGGTTCAGTATTTTCTCTCTAAGTCTAAACTGCACATTCACACAGATAGTGTTCAGAAGAGGGCGAAGAAAGGGTAAATGTAATATTTTATTATTAAAATAACTCATTCTTTATACCTGCCTGGCTAAGCATAGTGAATGTAGGACAGAGTCTAATGTGTGGTTTAAATTGTTTTGGTTTTACTCTCCCTCAAGGAATTTTAGTTGACATGAAATATTTTATCGTGCTTTGTACCTTAACTTAAGATCACTTCAGATTATCTTTAAGACCTCAGGCATTTCAAATGAAACGTGTCTATTCTCTTTGGTCTTACAAATTAGATTTTCAACAGTACAAATTTGTAATTCCCCAAGTAACTTTTCCCATGCAAAATAGTTGCTGTAAGCAAGGAACCAGATGAACTAGAGAACTGCTAGTGGGATGTACAGTGGAGACAGGCACATCTACTCATCTGCTTCAGCAGAGACACACCTTGCTATCTACTGGCTGTTCAATAATGTGGGTAATACAACTTCCTGATTTTATATTTACTGTCAGTATCCTTTAGGACATGAATCAAATCTCTGTCCTTAACAGGTTTTTTTCCCCCAGGTATTGGGTCAGTACCCCAGAATATTTTTTTCCTGAATCTCTCTTTTCTAAGTATGATAATATACGTTTGCACTAATAAATGCCAATCAGAGGAATATAAGAAAACAAAAATAAGATACCTCTGACCTAGCACTAAGCATAGCAGCTAGGAAGGGATCAGAAAGATTCATGCCTGCTTCTTAGCTTGCTTTAGCAGTTTGCATTATGCATTTTTTTGAAGCTCAGTTACATCTGTAAAGGCAAATTTTACTACAGAATTTGTCTTTATGCATGCTGAACAGATTAGCCTGAGAAACTAATAAGTCAAGAGGTATATATACTTTAATTTTTTCCTTTTCAGTGTTGGGGGTCACTCTAGGCTTTCAATATGTAGCAGATCTGAGAGCTACCACCATCATATTTCACAAAAGTGTGATTTTGATATTATGTTTTCCTTGCACTAACAGGGAGATCCTCATGACTTATCTCTGCCTTCTACTGTCTGTTACATTATTTCATTATGTCAGATACCTTCAGCCTAAACAATGAATCTCGGAATGAAGGTCTTTTCAAAACAGTCTTGTTCATTTTGCAAAAGTGCAAAGAAACAGGGATATATTGGTCAAAGTACTAGTACAGTGCTCATTCAAATCTGCCAGCTTTGATGGAAATTGGATTAAGACTTTAATATTCTACAGGCACTTTTCAGTTGATTCACCAAAGGCATTTCTTCAAAAACTGTCTGCCATTTCCAGCAATATGTTGCTTAGCTGTCAAGACCACCCTAAGCAATAATGTGGGAAATTTATTTCTTGGGTTTTTTTCGTACTTTATTAAACAAATGGAAATTATCAACAAAGGTGCAACATTATGCTCTGGTTTCACATTTTGGACTTTAATGAAAACCTGCTGTTGTACGTTCTTTATGCTGCCTTTCTGACCTGGAGCAGATTGCACCCACAATGGTGTACAAGGACAAACAAAATCTTGAATTGATTTTCTAGGGTTTCAAAGATATTTCTCTGGAGAGATTTATGCATGGAGGAGCCAATGTGACTGGATTTCAGTTGGTAGACTTCAGTACCCCAATAGTAACTAAGCTGATGCAGCGCTGGAAGAAGCTGGACCAGAGAGAATACCCAGGCTCTGAAACCCCACCAAAGGTATTGGCTGATCTGAAGTATTACCAAAGATATCCCTCAGTTGTTCTAATTTCTGATTAACATTGTTGAATAGATATATGAAGACCTTAATTTTTAGGCAGAGAAGGCAACAGTTGATCTCACTATTACTGTCAACTAATTATGCCTCTCTTTATGATCACATGATAGAAACACAAACTGCAACACATTTCACTGATGTACTTTAATGTCCTTTGTCACTTATTCTCCAACTTCACCTCTTTACTGACAGGAATTAAAGGTCAAATGCTTAACTGACAACTTAATTTCAACCAATTTTACATGAATTAGTCTAATTATCTAGATTCACTTAGAATGCAGAGCTTTCCTGACGGCCAATTATTTTGTATATGACATGGAACCACAATTGTAAATTTAAGCAATTTTAACTTATATTTTAATTTACAGTTTCCCCTGAAAATTCTATCCACCTCAAAACCTGGTGTAGTAACCACTTTCAGGCACGATTTTAGAGTGAAATTACATCCCAGTACTCCTCTATCCTAATCCCTCACAGATGGATAACAAAATATTTCTCTCCCCTATTATTTTCTTGGCAGGCAGATCACAGCATAGTTTTAAATATGACTTCACCAAAATAGTTTTGTTATTATATGAACTAATGTATATCACACCTCATTGTGATTGGGCTGCTTTGTGCTGGGCACTGTGCAAAGATAAGCTATCAGCCCTTCCTCAGCTAGGAGAGCGGTAGGTTGGAAAAGTCTAAAGTATCAACATGGATAATACAAAGCATAGCTACATCATTTTGTGAATATTCAAGAAATTTATGTTCTGGAGCCTAAAAAAAACAACTATGGATGCTGTGGTCTATGGAGTGCAGACGTCCCCAAAGTACTCGTTATAGGAACAATTTAATCTATGGGAGTCCTTACCACATAAACAGGATTGTGCTGCCTCCTTCTGAGAAGTCAGCATGATTTACCTGAACTGCACCTAATTCACCTACGGATAATGAAAATTTGAGATCATAAAGGTAAACCATGTTCCAAAGAGTTTATAATATGCAAGACAAATGAAATGAAGGAAATTAGACTTGAATAAGTGAATTTAAATTTTGGAAGTTATAGGGCATATCAATAGCAGCCCTGGGCATGTTAGCAACTTCTCCTGGTACAGTATGTTCATCAGAGGACCACACTGCAAAAATGGCCCTTTGTTTATGTGGCTCCAGGCTAACAGCTGTTGAAGAGTTGCTCTACGCATTTCATTTGGCATGTTCTCAACCTAAAGCAGCTACTGTAGATAGTGTAGATGCATAGACTGTTCAGTGCCCTGTCATTCGGAGAGCCATCAGTGTATGTATACCAGTAGGAAGAACATACCCTTGATCATTCGTAACAATTCCAATAGCCCCGATTTCTGCTCATTAGCTGTGCGTTTCTTTCAATTATATTTTCTCATTGAGTTACTGTTTCTTTTTTTTCTTTTGAGTAAATTAGGTGGGTGGGGTTATTCTCCAACATATAAGGCAACTGAAAAAAAAACAAAAAGTAAGATTTTAATATCTCCAGTTTAAGTTTTTTCTTTTAATAATTATTCAGAGGCAGATTTCTCTACCTGTAAGAAATACAATTTTAAAGCTGGAGCTACTGAAATGTATTCTTCTCAGTCCTGCAGTTATTCCTTTGTTCCTGTCCAAATCCTTGCTTTTGATTTTGAGGAGAGCTTTTGCAGAGCTAAATGCAGGTGTGGAAATTGCTGTAGAATGAATCAAACTAGAAATACTTGAGACTGCAGATTTTTTGTAGAGACATACCAACACTAAAGTGGTGTGTTTTTTAATCTATTTAGTATACATCTGCATTAACATATGACGGAGTTCTTGTGATGGCTGAAACCTTCCGTAATCTCAGAAGACAGAAGATTGATATTTCAAGGAGAGGAAATGCTGGTGATTGTCTTGCTAACCCTGCAGCCCCATGGGGTCAAGGAATTGATATGGAGAGGACTTTAAAACAGGTAAGAGTAGGCTTTATTCTAGTGATCTTTGAGAGTACTAGATACTAGTTGTCCACTGTATGATTTGAAAGATATTACACACAAGTTGAGCAATGGGAGAGGTCAAATTTATTTTTCATTTGCCATTTGGAAACAGCTGGGGCTGTTCTGGTTATTCTGGTTTATAACTTGGGATAAAAATGGAGGGGAACTACTACTATTTGAAACTTCTATTAGTTCTGTTAAGATAGTTGGGACGTCCTCCACTGAACTGGTGAGCTCATCTGTTACTTTTGCATATGTCATGGCTGCACAGATATTGTAATTTAAGGAAAAAGGTATAGCTACATAATATAACCCTTCAAATATGTTTCTGTTGTCTTGCATAATAGTAGATTTTTCCCAGGGAAATCACATAGGTAGTATTTTTTTCTTTAAAAAGAAATAACCTAGAGCCATTGTTCTCTGATGTCAGGATTTTAAATTCCTGATGAATATGGATGCCTAGAAAGTTCCAGATCTCTGTCAAGATGATTTAGACTTTCCTTTGAATGGGACAGTAAGAAAATAAAAATCCTGCAGTAGAATTTAAATCATTGCAAATGAGCAGGCTCCACTCAGGAGAAACTGCTAAGGAGAAGTGACTGCTGACAGAGCTGGCAGCTCTGTGCCTGGAAGCCAAGGTTTCAGTCCTAGAGAAAAAACGGCAGAGATAGAAATGGACAGAGAGAAGGAGGAAGTGGTTTAAATCCATTTCTCTCTGGTTTCCAGAGAGAAGTAAAGCATTTTGTATGCTTTGCCTACTCTGTGTAGTTGCACAATTGTGATAGTCATGCAGTCAGGCTTCTGTGTTAGGGCACAGAATCCAGCCAAAGAGGATTGGATCCTAATACAATCAGATCCTAATACAATCAAAGTCAGCAGCAATATGGTCATGGCTTCTTTGGGATAAGGACCACAGTCCGGGTATCCTTTGATGGGGCAGTAAAGCACTGAAACAAAAAAATAAGAGTTCTGGTTTCAGATGAGACACAGGTGGTGGAAAACTGCCACAGCCAACCTTACAGCTTTACATCTGTCCTTCTCCACTCTGAGGCTTAGAAAACACTCTTTTCAGTCCCTATGCATGTCACGCATCTTCTGTGATAGTAAATTGCTTTGTTGGGGCCAAGGTTGTTGTCAGGTTTCCCTTGATGAGCAATATATGCTCAATTTATACATTTAATCCACCAGCGTGTAGGTTAAAAAGATACATGAGCTCCGGCTGAACATCCTTTAGGTTTATTTCATGTGATCCAAAATATTCTGCATCAGAGATAAGGACAATAAAAATATATATTTCTTTTTAGGACCTGCAGCTGGAAAGTGTTGAGCTGCACAGCATGAAAGAAGAGAAGGTCCATTGTGTGTCTTTGCCAGCATTTAGATACCAGCATATCTAAGCCTGTTTTGAGCCTGGTTTCACAAGAAAAGGGAATACAAAGGAAAAATAGCCAACTTTTTTGCTCTACAATGCCTGTCTATTCTAGAGTAGTGTGGTTATGGTAATCTAAGGACATAGCAAGGATAACTTTCACTGCTTTGTGACATTTGGAATAAAGAATAAAAGTTTTGATTTTCATTATGCTTTTTCTTCAATTTGTAGGTTCGAATACAAGGATTGACAGGAAATGTTCAATTTGACCACTATGGTCGCAGAGTCAACTACACCATGGATGTCTTTGAACTGAAGAACACAGGCCCTCGGAAGGTACATGCTGACAATGTTTATTATCCTAATATCATATACATGAGTTATGTACAATGAAATTATTATGCAAACTTATATCAGGTACTGGAACAGCCTGCCCAGGGAGGTGGTGGAGTCACCATCCCTGGAGGTATTTAAGAAACGTATAGACGTGGCTCTT
>JAOQGH010000001.1:190470987-190487219 GCA_025769975.1 Gallinago jamesoni | reverse complement strand
TGTTTTTGTGGTTTGTTTTTGTTTTGTTGTTGTGGTTTTGTTTTTTTTTTAATGTGGTTGGACTCGATGATCTCAAAGGTCCCTTCCAACCACTAGGATTCTGTGATTCTGTGATATTAAAATGGAATACTGTGTGTTTTAAAAAAAGATAATATATTGAATACATGCATAATCTGCATGAAAATCTGCTGGAAGCAGATTTAAACTGCATTTTCTACTATATACTATTATTCAGCGCAACAAATTGGGGAACGAAAACAACTTTGCATCTTGGAGAGGTGGCATGTCACTCAGTCAAGCATGCTAATGAAAACCAGCTGTATGGCATGTTACTAGGCTGCTGGGGATGGGAAATGGTCAGAAGTCTGAAGAGTAGACCTTTCTTCTATATTATCCAAAGATTTCTATCTGTCTTGCAAATTACTGGGTCATTTGTATCTTCTGTGTAAACAAGAATCATAGGCTGTAACTAACACGGCTTTTAAGAGGGAAAAGAGAGGACAGAGGAAGATGAGAAAATACCCTGCATTCTTATATTTTCTGAAATTAATTGCAGTATCTAATCCTGTGTACTTGATTGGTTGCCTGTAAGCAACTTTTAGGCAAGCGCACATTAATATATGTCTAAGCAGATCCTCTATGTCTGAATGCATATAGCTTATCACTCAGCCCAATCACTTTGAAAAGATAAGCCTGAGTACTTTGCTAGCTTTGTCTCTTCTGTGCTGAAATCTATCATTTTTCATAGTATATGAAAGTATATATAACAGTATATCATTTTTCAAATTATATCAAATAGAGATCATAAAATGCACTCAAGCTTAATGATTTTATTTCCTTTGGAGACACTGTGGCCTGTTTTATTTGCAAGGTTATCACAACAAGAAAAAGTGAAAAGATGATGGTGAATAGGGGAATCATGGCTGCATGAGTAGGGCCAAGACAATCAGAATTGAAATAAATAGTCCTCTGCTGTTGAGCCAGAGGTGACAAGCTCGCACAGGGGATCTGTGTGTCCCCAAAGACAGTTACATGCCACAGTGATGAGGAGGCAGAGTGTTAAACTGCAGATCCAGAGCAGAATTACACATTGGTGTGAACAAACTGCTGAAGTATTGTGGTGTAGAGCTGTAGACCGAAGCAAAGCATGTGCCTGTGTATGAGGTGTAGTGTTGCAGTTGCTTTTTGAAGGTATGGCAGATGGCTGAAGAATAAATTGGGCAGGGTGAGTCTGTCCTTCTGCTCTCTTGGGAAGCCCCATGTCTTCTGCCAGGTGATGTGTCTGACCTTGCTGCCACCCCTGCTCCCTTCCAGGCTGTGCACTGCACTGTCGACAGCCAGGAGGATGTAAGGGTGGCTGGGGTGCATCGAAGACAAGTGCCTTCAATGGTGAAATGTGACCATTCCATCCCCCATTCCCAATTGTACAGGAGGGAAGGCAATGTGGAAAAGATGTGGTTAATTAAGTCACAACTTCAGTAACTCATTAGGGATTGGCAGCAAACTGTAAAAAGTGGCCTATTATTCCTCTTTCAATATTTGTCACCTGTTTTGAGAGAGGTGTCTTGCTGGCACCACTGCAGGGATGTCCCCACTCTCTCTTCTTGCCTGCAATTTGAAGGGTAGGGTGGCTGCAAAAAGAGGAACTATTTCTGTGCTGTGCTGGAGTCCCAAGGTGCTTTTCTTACCTTTCCAGTCATGCCTCTCTGCCACTCTTAAGGCAATACCTGGTTTTGATATAACAAGCCATAACAGCTTTGACAGATCTGGCTACTCACAAAAATATATTTCTCATGTATTACATGGTATTTTATTTGTGATCATTGGACCAATTATGTGCTGCAGCCTGACAAATCCTATATAATACATGAGAAGTGGCTACACTTGATTGAACTAAGAGGCCTTCACTTTTAATATCTTCTCCTCTTGTCCTACATAACATGACTTATGAGTCACCCAGCAATATCTTTTCAGGACTAGCCTTTCCATAAAAGTAATGCATGCCTCTAATCTTTAGAAAAAGGTGGGGTTTTTGTTGCCCGGAGCTTTAAGAATATGAACAGAGCATTACAAAATGGCACAGCTAGTCAGAGGCTAGTTTAATAAAATGGGAAAGAATAACCAATGGTCATATTAGTTTAATTTATGCAGCATTTCTTACTTGATTCTTGTCTGCAAAACAGTAACAAAACCTGCCAGGGAGGGGAAAGGATGTGAGGAGAAAGATCATGGAGATGTGGTGGGATGGTTGGAGTATTGTAGCAAAGCCATACAGGCTGTTTAGGAAGGACAGGCAGGGAAGATGAGAGGGGGAGTTACCGTTTATGTGTGAGAGCAGCTGGAGTATGTGGAGATCTGCTTGGGGATGGATGAGGAGCCAGCTGAGGAACTGGCAGATGGCATTTTGAGGACACTCAATAATCTTTGATTGATCATGGAGACTGGGATAACTGTCTGAACACTGGAGGAAAGTAAATGTCACTCCTCTCTTCAAGAAGGGCAGGAAGGAGAATCCAGGGAACTATACTTCAATCCCTGGGAAGGTGCTAAAAACCATTTCCAGGCACATTAAGGACAAGAAAATCATCATGAGTAGTCAGCATGGCTGACTTCACCCAGGGGAAATCACACTTGATCAACTTGATAACCTTCTGCAATGAAATGACTGTCCTGGCAGGTGAGGTTAGAGCAGTGGATATTGTCTACCTGGACTTCACTAAGGCCTTTGACACTGTGTCTTGTAAGATCCTTCCAGAGAAGCTATTGGTGTAGGAGTTGCATAAGTGGACTGAAGTGCAAGGCCTGGGGGATGATGATCAATGGTGCCCAAAGTCCCTTTGAAGGCCAGTAATTGGCAGTTTACCATAGGGGTCCAGTACTATTTAACATCTTCATGAGTAATCTGGATCTGGGGCAGACTGTGCCACCAGCAAGTTTGCGGGTGACACCAATTTAGGAGGAATGGCTGATATGTCAGAAAGTTAGGCTGCCATCCAAAGAAACCTTGACATGGTGGAGAAATTAGTCAACAGGAACCTCATGAAGTTCAACAAGGAGAAATGCAAAGTCCAACAAAGTCCAACAAAGGAGAAATGGGAGGAACAACGTATCCTGAGTGCCACCCGGCTGAAAAAAAGCTTGGCAAAAATGGCACTGGAGGTCCTTGTCGACACCGAGTAGAACACGAGCGAGTAGTATGCCCTTGCAGCAAAGAAGGCTAATGGTGTCCAGGGCTACATTAGACAAAATATTGTCAGCAAGTCAAGGGAGGTGATCATTCCCTTTTACTCAGCACTGGTGTGGCCACACCTGGAGGACTGTGGTCAGTTCTGGGTTCCTCAATATAAAAGAAACATGGACAGACTATAGAGACTCCAGCAAAAGGTCAGAAGGGACAGGTGCGCCTCTTATGAGGAAAGGCTGAAAGAGCTGGGACTGTTCAGCCTGGAGGAGAGAAGGGTCAAGAGGAATCTTATATCAATGTGTACAAACACCTGAAGGGAGGGTGCAAAGAAAATTGTGCTGGGCTCTTTTCAGTGGTGCCCAGGACCAGAGGCAACGGGCAAAAAGTGGGACACGGGAGGTTTCCTCTGAACATCAGGAAACACTTTTTTACTGTGAGAGTGACCAAGCGCTGGCATGGGTTGCACAGGGAGGTTTTGGAGTCTCCTTTCTTAGAAATATTCAAAAGGCATCCAGACGTGATTCTGGGCAGCTGGCTCTAGGGAGGGCAGGGGGGCTGGACCAGGTGGCCTCCAGAGATCCCTTTCCACCTCAATCATTCTATGATTCTGTCATTCACCATTCATGTTACCAAGATTTAAAAGAAAAAAGAGGAAAAAATGTAAACAAAGCATATACGTATACACGTACATGCTCATGGCAGTCTAAGCTTTGGTTCTTAAATGGCAATTGGGCAATAACTAACAGGAAAATTTTGTTGGAGTATTGTGTTGCCCTTAATAACTCACTGGCTTCAGTAGGAGCACTTCAGTGACTGCTACAAGGTACACAGGCCTCCAGAAATGATACTATTCAATCAAATGCCATGCTGTTGTGACAAATTTACTTTGAGGTAGATATTTTCCAATATTGTTTCCTAAAAGACAAATTGAGCCTCTGTATAAGTGGATGCAACTGCTGTAAAGTCCAATTGCAATCCAAATAGAATCGGATGTACTCTAATAGCTGAATTCAGTTCTATCCTTTGAGGAGTTCTTTTCCTGTCCTTTGAGGAGTTCTTTTCCTTGGGGATTTGAGGTATTTATAAGAAAACATATTGTAATTTAGAGCTCTCAGAGTGACTGTGAATCTATATACTTACACAAGTGTCATCATATATCTTATATATTTATTCAGTAATCCAGTTCCAGAGTTGCTTTAATACAGGTTTGAGACACACACACACAAACTCACACCCAGCCACACAAGCTAAAATTCCTTTAAAAAATGCCTGCCATTCCTCAAAAGCCTCCTTTATCACTGTCTGCTTTTTCATATGTTACTTACTTTTATAGCACAGTACATCATTTATTTTCTGCTTTCCTTCTGAACTTTCCAGCAGCGCAGAATTGTGCAATGAAAAACAATCATTCACTATTATAATGACTTTCCCAAACTCCCAGGTTTTGGTGTACATATTCTGCCTTTAGCTAGTCACAGTTTCTGACAGGAACTTGACATTTTCACTTATCAATTGTATCTGTGACTCTATACTTGTCTGGATGAAAAAGAATCTTTATTAGCAGTGCATCCTACTCAGAAGAAAACCTCCCTATCCACTGTATCAGCAATGCTGAAGCTTCCTGTTAGCTGCAGACACCTAAATCAAGGCTCCAGTGCTGTAATAGAAATTGCAAAGAGAAAAGGAACATTTCAACTAAATATATTAGAAGTGCATGGGAAAAGTTTGTGCTTGTTTGCTTCACTAATAGAAAAAAATCTTCACTCATGTTGACTCTTACTCACTCATTCATATTGAATTATTTCATATATTTTTAATTCTCTTTGGTGAGTGTGTCTGCACCCTGCTCTAGGGACTGCTAAAGTTACTTGTCCCTGCATAATTTTTTTTCAAAAACGAAAATAATGAAATAGTAAATGTAAGAATCAAGACGAAAGTTGGCTGTTTTAAGAATATACAGGATTCTTTAATTCACATGAGACCAGGAATCAAAAGCACTCCCCTGCACTTCTAGAGTCTCATATCACATCACTGCATTGATCTGAACAAGGTGTTTCTCCACGTCATGAGGGCAGAATCCTATGTGATGGTGAATTTTAGTCTGGGTTCTACAATAATGTTAGAAATAATTTTAGTTGCATAACTGGTCTGATAATTTAGTCATTTTTCCATCATACTGAAGTCTTTTCATTCAAGGTACGCACTGTCCTTTGGCACTGATGTTTACACTGGAGCTCTGTCTGGAGCCCACTTTCTACTAAAATTTCCTTTCTTCTTGTGATAAGATGGACAAGGCGTTCCTCTCTCCCAGCTCTTGGTCTCATGAACTCCTAATTAATGAAAGAAGGAGGGAAGGGAGAGGTGCTGCTGACTGGTCCCCAGGTGCTTCTGAAACTAAGCTGTACCAACTTGAATTGAACCTCTTTGGTAGGAACCTTTAAAAACCATTGCTGCAGTCTCCACCTCTCCTAGGAAAAAAGATCAGTTTCTTAATTCATCACATTCTCAGGAACCTGGTAAGCCCCTTTGGATGGGGTTAGAGCACTGTTCTACTGACATGTTTGTGTTCATGTTTTCCATTTGACATGGAGCTGAGTGCTGTCAGTGCTGGGTCAGAGGAACAGGCACTAAGCCATTCCCAGCAACCTTGACAGAGGGTCCACAGACAACCATGATCTACTTGCAGAAAAGAGAACAGCAAGGAGGGGAAAGGGGGGAGTCTTTGCTAGTGAGTCACAGGTTAGATGTGAGAACAGCTTCAGCTAAGGAACCTGTGTCTGGCATGATGAAAGGATGGGTGGGAAGGTGGAATTAAACATCTCCAAGTAAGAGAGACAAGGGACCACTGTCATGAACTACTTGGCATTTCACAGAATCATAGAATCATTTACGTTGGAAAAGACCTTCGAGATCATCGAGTCCAACCATATGTAACACTGCCGAGTCCAACCATAAACATAACACTGCCAAGTCCAACTAAACCATGTCTCCAAGTGCCACATCCCTGAGCCCTCACAGAAAAGGACGTTGACTCATTTCTTGCAGCAATACTAACAATGCGGAGGGCACAGCTACAGATTGCAGTGGTGTGCACTGCAAAGAGTGGTTTCTGTATTTAAGGGAAAGCGTCTGATTGCAGGCATACCACGTTTGAGGGTTTTTTCTCCATGGGAAGAACAAATGATTCAAACTTGTTTCTAGAGTAGAGCCAGCAATGAAGAAAAGCAGCTGTTTCACCATAAGGCTGCTCTGGGGAGGGTTGGGACAGGCTGAATGTAGCCAGGGAGGTGAAAACCTGATTTGTTCCACCTTCCTGTACGCGCTCACCAGAGACAGTTTTAGATTGAAATCACTGTGCTTTATAGTTATTGGGGAAATCAAGCACTTTTTTTAGGAGGGGTGCTTCATGAGCTCAATCACTCTCTGGTGGTACCTGTCTGTCCAGTGAGCGTAAAGAAAGCTTTAATAACAGGGCTTTTAAGGTAGGTACTAAAGGTCAGTGCCCACATTTCAGTGGAATGAGCCTGGTGTTAAGTCCCTGGGCTGAGGTGTCCCAGCAGGCCCATGGTGGAGCAGGGAACTGAGATCAGCCACTGAACTACAAAGCTGTCATCCACATGTCTTTCACTCGTCCATCTAAGACCAGAAGATCTGGAGGATTAGTGAATGATAATTTTCTTGTGGAGAGCAAAAATTCTTATAGCGCATTTATAACCCAGGAAGGCTTCAAATTATTGAGAGTGAGATTTAAATTATGCCTCTGGTTCGAGCGCAGATCATTCAGGAGCAGCTGAGTGACAGCAATACCAGCTCTGAGACTGTACAGCATGGTACAAGATGGTATCACCAAAATGTTAGATACAAACCACCGTCCGCCGGTCTATGAGCACTTCCTTTTGTACCAAATTATCACTCTGTTGTTCTTATAACCATTTATATTTGTAATTATGCAGAATGTAGACTTTTCTACTGTAAATTGTATACGTTTTGTTTTGCAGGTTGGTTACTGGAATGACATGGATAAATTAGTTTTGATTCAGCATGAACCTACACTTGGAAATGACACTTCAGCCATTGAGAACAGAACAGTAGTTGTCACTACAATTTTGGTAAGGTGTTTCTTTTTTGTGACACAATCTCATTTCTAGTTATGGTCTAATTTAGTCTGCCAGTTCCTAGCTTAGTGGGAGGGTGAGCACCATATATCTTAATTATCTTGACTGTCATGTCTGTACAGAGTTTTTTTGGTACACATTTAATATAATAATTCACTTGAAATCAGGTTTTTTTAATTGAGTTGTGGTAGTTTTTTCTTTATTCAGTCTATTTCATTTTTTACAAAAGTAAGTCTCAGGAATATAAGTGAATTTCAAGCTCTAATTCTTAAATCTTGACTCACAATAAACTGGAAGAAAATAAAAACCCAAAACCTCTAAATGACAGAACTGAGCAAAGGGTATAAAATTAGATGCCTGTAATGCCAGTGTCCTTTTTTGTTGATACATTATAAATTAAAAATTGGCATTAGCAAGAACTAAAATTCTAGGTAGTGTAGTTCAGTCAGCCAATGAGAACTGGTTTACCTACTTTTAACTTGTGAGTGAAAACATGAATTTAGTAGACGCATTAAAACAAATTTCTTAATATGTTTATTCAGCATTTCAATAAAATTTCCATTTTAATAAAATCAAAAAATATTTTGGGGTTTGATTTTCCAATGGTATTGATCTTTTTAAAGAGTGGTTGCAAAGGATAATGCAGTTGTTTCATTCATTTACATTTTTAATACAGTTTTTCAAAACCATCATTTCTTACAAATCTGTATTTTAAACAAAATACTTAACAATTTTCCCTCTGTAGTCAGACATGCCCTTTTAAGCTGATGTTTGTCAAGGCCAACTGGCAAAGCGTGACCTTTACCTGACCGCTTTTAAGATTTTACATCGCAGTTCACTGCCCTTTTCACCTGCTTCATTTAGACAAGATATTTTAAGCCTTTAGAATAAGCTGTGTTTCAAATGGGAGGGAATATTCTGTATGTGTTGTTTAGCAATAATTTTTCTAAGTTAATTCAGAGTTGAAAATAATCCAAAGGAAAGTGTCAAGACATTTTCTTAATCAAAAATGCAACTAGTTACCAGATTTCCAACAGTGTTTATCAGCATTTATAGATTATGTATGTCTTAAGAAATCTCCTGTTGAAGATTATCATTTCAGGATGCAAACCAACCAAACTACTATAAAACAATTCAGAATGTAACTCCTAACCAAATTGTGTAACATTTTATTTTATTTTATTTTTTTGCATGGGACATTTAAAATATATGTATCTTTTTCCTAAAAAAAAAAAAAAAAAAAAGACTTGGTGATGGAAAAAAATATACTTCAGTACAGTCCTCCTCTTTTCAGCCTCTGATGAAGAATCCTATTTTAAGAAATTGATCAAGGAAGAAAAGAGTCCCAAGATGCTGCGAACATTCCTAACTAAGGCTCAAGTATTAACCACCAGTCTAGTAGCATTGAGCTAATTTTTCCATATGGATTACTGTTCCTCTGACTGGATGACCAGGCACTGAACCACCAAGAAAAGTTCTGTGACTAATCTGAAATGTCTAGAACAGATGACGTTAACCTTCAACTTTGCCAAGCTGAGAAGAGAACGATGTGAATAACAAGCTTTCAGTCGAAATTTTCCTCTCATACCAATCCTGATATCTATGACTGAAGCTACCATACATGAATACTGTAATTTCCATAAATAGCTCCAAGCTTAGGAGAAACGACTAAAAAATAATAATGAAAAGTAATATGAAAGGTTCCTGTTTGCCAGAAAGAAAAAAAAGGAAAACAAGAACGCTTTTAAAATGTGTTATCTTGCTTGTCCTGTTTGCATTGAAGCATTTTGATGTGCATAATAAATGTTATCTTCAAAAGAACTTTTCCAGTCCCTGTATTGAAAGGACTGGTGGGATCATTTTCAAAACCAAAAAGCTGAATTAATATTCCAAAGCATGCCCTATGTTTATGCAGCATGTCATTTTGGGATAAATGCAATTATTTGAAAGCAGCACTGCTTCTTGACCAAAAGCAACCCCTTTCAGTGTTTCCGAATCACAGTGCAAGAGAAATATATCAGAATTTGGTTTGAATAAGAATATATGGTGAATTCTGCCTTATCATGCCCATCTCCCATGGTCTCCATTGGGAACTGCACACTGAAGGCAGATTAGAACCATGATTCTTAATGTTGACCTGCCAGGGCAATGTATTTAGCATCCACAAGCGTGTATGATCACACACACAAAGAAAAGACATATTTAACTAGAATAACTTTCAGATTCCTATTATTTTGCTCTTCACTGTATTACAGTCATGTTGCAAATGCCAGACAGAAACTTTTTCACCTCTTCACTGCCCTCTTCACATTGAAGGGAAGTTCAACCATTGTAGACAACACATATAATTTTGGCTGCATGCATATTTTCCAGCATTAAACTGAAAAGCTTCTGCAACCAGTGCTGTCAGGCTTTTCAGTCTTCAAAGACAGGTGTTGTGGCAGCATAAGAGAAGTTTACAAGTTTTCAGCATGGCTCGCTTTAATTTTTGCCTGAAGCCAAATAGCACAAGTTGATTCGCCTGCTATTTCTTCAGTTTTTGTGTGTCTATGCTTACTTTGCTGTAATGTGGCTGTATGGCTATTGCATAGAAGGTGCAGTAAAACAAATTAGCTTTGCAATCTTCAGAACTTGCTTCAATGTTTTCTACTTGGCAAAATGTTATGTTTATTTGTAATGTAGTGAGAGCACATAGAATTTAATTTACAGTTTTGGTTTAGCACATAGGCACTCCATCTATCTCCAGTTAGTTATGGGGTGAAGGAGCAGCCCAGAGAGAGGTAGCAGCAAGGGCAGCTCATGCACTTTACCAGCTGCCATGTAGTCCTCGTTTTTATAGTTTCTGGGTGTAATGGTTTAGCCAAAGACACTGGGAGAGCACCTCGTGTGGTGCACTTCTGGCCCTCTGGAAAGGATAGGTTTAACCTGTGTGCAGAATCGTTCCCTCCAGGGGCAACTTGGGATCTCCAAGGGCACTGTAGGTAATTGTATGACTGGAGAAGGGATGCCGTGTAACGTCCTCCTCTAACACCAAGGTAAAGTGAGTAACTTACCCAGCTAGGAAGAATTATCATCTTTAATTAGCAAGTTGAGGAATACAAGATGTTAAGGTAGAATACAGGAGAACAGGCTGGGAAGACTGGTCCGAACTCTCTAATCCATTTCATGATACAGCCAACTCTGTACCTACTCTAAGATTGCAAAACTTAAAAAATGGTAAAAATCCTTTAGAACTAAAGCTCAGTGTACAATGAGCTGCATCTGCATTGTGGCTTCCAGCTCAGTATTTTAATGAGATAGTCTTGCTGTTGGCAGATTAAGTTTCAAGGGCAGGATCCAATTCAAGACTGAATCAGCTAAATGTAGATGACTTTACAAAGGGTTGTAGTGGCAACATTCAGTCGCCCACTTATAAATACCCAGTGACATTTAAGATGATCTAGGATATACTGCTTACCCCCCATTTCTTACACTGGCAGGATGGCACTTGCCTGGTTTACACCAGAGGTGACTGTTCAGTCTGGATGTCTCAGCTACTGTGTGTTGTTTCAGGCATGTTGGATGAGTTGCGCCCCAAGAATGTAAGTTTTCATCAAAGTCCACAAAGATTTAGAAATTGATTCAGTGACTCATAGGTGTATGCCTGGCACTAGGGATATCAGACCTATCCATAAAGGGGGAGCACAAAGCACTTGGAGGTCAAACAGGTTACCTTAGGGCATCTCAGATGACAGATACCTTCATTAGGTGACTGAGAACCACCTTCATTATTTTGAATGACATATTCTTGACAGAGTCTTACCTCAAAAATTCTAACTATAACCTCATTTCTCACAATAGAAAAGTATTTTTTCATTGGAAATTTTATTAATTAAATTCTTTAATAGACTGGAAAAAATTTTGAAGTTTGATGCATGACAATAATAAAAACTTCAAACCGAATCCTGGACACTTTATTCAGAAAAAAATAAAAAAACAACCAAACCCAAAATCCAAACAAAACCAACCAAAACAAAACAAACCACAAAAACTGAAAACCTTCCATTGACAGAAGTTTCTTTCAGAATAAAGTGTGATAATGTGTGCGACTCCTGTTCTAAAAATGAGACATTTCCTTGCACAAATATTTGTCCTTTTACAAATTATTTTTACAATGTTTAAATATTTTGAGATTAACTTTAAAATACGAAAGCCAAACATAGATCTGTTTGGTATTTGGGTTAGTTACTTTCTCCAGCTTCCCTTATAGTATGAATCATCAGTTGTGAGCATTTTACTGTACACATGAATTTGTGGCAATGTGGTGGAATGATTTGTTTACATCTATAAAGGTAATTGTTGCACACATCAACTTGTATTTACAAATGTTAAGTATTGTTATAAAATTGTGAGTTATATAAGTAAAGCTTGCACCATTTCAAATATCTGTTCCGTGCTAGTCATTGATCATTTCAATGTGGACTTTTCCTTGATTCACTACCCCATAGAATACTACTAAGCAGCTGAAATCTTGCAAATGTTCTGGTGTTAAACCTCATTCAGCAGTAAGTCAAACCTGTGTTTTACATCAGTAGGTTAAGAGTTTATAGTTCAAAAATGTAGTAAATACAAAAATGGTGGGGAGAAGTAATATTTTTATTAGATAAGGTGCCATAACTGGAAACAGTAAAAAAGCATGCCTACTGTTTTCAGCTATTTCAACTGATCTAATAGAAGATATTACCTCTCCATAGATATCATGCATCTCTTATATCTGTAGACAGCATGGTCACACTAACATTACCACTAATTTAGAAAATGCCATTGTAATACAGGAAAAAAATAATCCTTTTCACTACCATAAATAGAAAAGAGCATCAAGATATGGCTGAGTACATGCTATTGATCAATTCAGATATTTCATGACTTTGCAAGTTCATCTGTGTAAGATGCTTGTTATCAAACCAGTAAAACTTGCCTTTCAGTGCCCTGGTGTTATTATGATAAAATCTGCATACCTCATTAGTTTGAGTCACCCCCAATGTCTGAAATGGACCGAATTTGAAGCTAGTGCTACTATTTGATTTTTTTTTTTGCAAACAGTCTACATCAGAAAGCCACATTCAGTCCCACCTACATACCCCCTTCAAACTCTACCTTGAAAACACATATCTCAATATTTGGCAGGTAAAGTAGCCACAACAATTAAAGAAACTGTTAATTTATTTTGTGTAAAATAGGTAGTAGGGAAAGGACAACATAGTAAGCAAGAGGTAGTAGGTGTTCCCATTATTTTTAATTGTATTGTTCCACACTGGCAGATCTCATTCAATTGCTGCTTCTTTTAAAGCAGTCACAGCAAGAGGTACTACCTTACTCTATAAGAAAATTGCTTTAAAAGAGATGGTCCTTGATGTATTTTGCTCTAAATTGGTAAGACTAGAGTGTGTAGAAAGAGAAGTGGATGGGAAGAGAACCAATGCAGTTCCTCCAAGTTACCCAACAGATCCCTGCTAGAACCCAGGTCTTCTGAGCCCTCACTTGGTGGTCCCCCTGCTGTATGGGACTGGCTGCTGCTTGCACCTTCTGAGGACAATATTGCACCCCACTGCTTCCCTTTTCAGCTTTCCCTGACAGAAGTCATGCAGAGGAGGGTTGAAGTTTATTTAGCCTTCAACAGGAAAAATAAGGCATCTGTCACTTTGCCATGATGTGCAGAGACAGTTTAAATGCTTTTTCTGTAGCAGCCCTGTCAGTGATGAGGTGCAAGCAGAAGCTCCGTGTCTGGGTTTTGGGAAGAAGAACAGGCTGACCTGGCCTTCTCTGTGTCTGTCTGCTTTCTCCAAAACGATTACTTCCTGGTATGACTTCAATTGTATGCTTTTCGCTTGGGTTTTATAAGAAAGGCTGAATCAGAAGAGATAGTAGTCACTAACTCTGGTCTTTGAAAAAAAAATCGCTTTTGAGGTGCAGCAAGGGAATCTGTCTGAAGTTTGTAAGGACAGCCCACAAACACAGGATGTTGGACAAGACTTGGTTGTGTTTCTAGCTAGCAGTTGTCTAAATCAGAGACAGGAGACATCGTATTTTTTGCCTCTGTTTATTTTTAACAATTTTTGTGAAATAAAATATGTAGAAAGGCCCAGATTTTGGCTATTCCTTTCGTGGGAGGAAAGGAATGTGTATGTTCCTCCTACATAAGGGAGGAACAATTCATGCACCCAAAATACTCCCCAAAATCAAGATCTACTGCAAAGAGAGGACAGGACCCCCTCTCCTTCCTTTTCTCTTTCCCTCCCTCTGGAGGAAGGGTGGTTGAGATTAAGCTGATTTAGCTGGGGATAGGAATGCAAGAAATGGTTCAGGCTGTGGGTATTATTCAGCAGTTTTCCTTTGAAGACACAAACTCTGTATGAGTGAAAGTATTGCACTGCGTCACTGTAGTGATTCCAGTTTGCAGTTAATGCTGTAGCTCTGTGGTCTTATCAGTGCCCAGGACACACACCTCAAGATGATAATGGCCCCAGTTTTAGAAGTCCTTGGCAGTCCTTTACTGTGCAATGGTCATAATATGTGCTCAAGAAATATAACAATCTGGTGTTGCCAAATTTCTCTGGGCATTTATACTTATATATAGATCAAGGAACCAGGTAGTCAGACAGAGTTTGACTTTGGAAGTGGCAATTGTGGACACGTTTCCCTGCTGTGTTGTTCCTTAGCTGAAGTAATGTCAATAATGCATGAATGGCATCCAACACTGAACTACTGGAAAGGGATTGTGGCCCAAAGAGGCATGTCCATAGCAGAGAACTACATACGAAGGAGATGTTGGGAGAAGAGGTGTTCTGGGAATACACGTGGGAGTGGGACAACCCTGCAATACTTAGGAACCTGACTGTCTTTAAGGAAACACTAACGCTTCATAATTCCCAAACTGTGTTGAATTTAATCTGTGACCTTTCTCTCACATTGAAGTAAACGAGCTACACAATTTTCTCCATTCACATTACCCAAAGCTCTGTTCTGCCATCCTTATTCAGCGGTGGGTCCTGGGCACAATTACCACACAGAGTAAACTTAAATAAGTAAAGGGAATAGTGTCTCGCCTATATAATCTCTCTCTTTTTTATTTCTCGGCCTTCACACCTTATAATAGTAAAGTAAAGACACTATTCAGGCTTGCCTGTCAAGTTCTTCTCTTGGATTGGTCCACACCCTGCTAACATGAGCTACATATTGGTATCCAAAAGGAAAAATTTACCTGACATGCTGAAAATTTTTGGAATTGCTTTCTTCAGTCCCCTTATTGCTCATGCAGTGCCACATATCTTCTACTGTTAAAAATACCTAATAGAGATTACAAAATGTTTTCCAGGGCCAGCACAGAGAAAACTGAAGTTGCCAGTATTTTGTGATGTAAATTCAAAGAAAAGTTGACATTAGTGACAACTATTTTATCTGGAACTGGCTATGAATATGAATTATGTGAAGTAATTTAAAATACTTTAAAGTACATTTTTACATCATGACTGCTATCTGAATCCACACAGAGCAAAAAAGAAAAATGTGACCTTGTTTTCCCAATTTAACCTTGATTTCCCAAACACATAATGTTCACTATTGTGATAGTATGGTTTACACAAGGAAGGTAAGATCCCCTCTTCAAGACAGGCTTCATTGTTTTCAAAGGCACTCACCAATCAAAAATCTTTTGGTACTTCTTTTTCATGCAGCATGTAAAGTCAGTGTCAGCTTAATACCATTCTTGTCCATGCATATTATTTAGATTAATCCTAAAAGACCTTGCAGAGTCTGCGCTGTTTATTCGAAGGAGAGGATATGCATTTCCTATTTCTATGTTGTCACTAAAATGTATGTAGCCTCTTAGTAATTACGCATTCGAAACCCCAGGAAAGTAAATCATTCAGGCTGTGCATCTGAAGTTACACAGACAGTAAGTACACTTTGTTAGAGGATATGCTTACTTACGGAAGTCAAAAGTGTAAATAATACCTTGCATTATCCCACAGTCATTTACATTATATAGGTGCAACCTCTATTCATGCTTTAAATGTTGCATATACTGCACTGAGGTATTTCATTTAAAACAAAGTAAAATTTATATGCATTCTTGGACAGTATTTGTGGTTTTGAGGTTAATAAATCTTGTGAAATGTATAAGCCAAATTACAGTGTAAATAGTATACCTTTCCAGAAGGATTTCTGCTCATTCATTTTAATTTAAATGTGTTAATACTACCCATGAACTTTTGATGTGTGTTGTTCAGTCAGTAGATGATATGTTACTTTTCAGAGTATATTCTGTATACTTCTCCTTTACAGTTCTACTTCTTTCATTATAGGAAGCCCCATATGTTATGTTCAAGAAAAACCATGATACGTTTGAAGGGAATGACAAGTTTGAAGGATACTGTGTAGATCTGGCGTCAGAAATTGCAAAACATATTGGTATCAAGTACAAAATTGCCATTGTTCCTGATGGAAAATATGGAGCAAGGGATCCAGAGACAAAAATCTGGAATGGGATGGTGGGAGAACTTGTTTATGGGGTAAGCATACCAATTTTTGAAGCCGGATTTAATTTATCATAGTATTAGTCATAAAATAGGAAATATATGTGCATTTTATTTACCGTTGGGGTACAGAAAAGAAACAGAATTCCGTTTCAGATCTCTGTGTTTTCATTTATTTTCAAGAGAAAATAAAATAGTTTCATGCAAATTCTACTACTTATTCAACTAGTATCTCGAAACATTTGAACATCGATAGTTTGCACATCCCTTAGAATTTCATTATTGTTAGAACTAATCCTAGAGAGCATCTATTCCTGATATATTGTAAATCTTAGTTGGGAAGAAAATCACTCATTTAGTCATTTTCATGGGATGAGGGACAAATCCTTAAAAAAAGAAGTAGGGCTCTTGGTCTACTTT
>JAOQGH010000001.1:190412363-190470887 GCA_025769975.1 Gallinago jamesoni | reverse complement strand
AAAATCACTCATTTAGTCATTTTCATGGGATGAGGGACAAATCCTTAAAAAAAGAAGTAGGGCTCTTGGTCTACTTTGAGAAATGGAGACTCCACCATATATAATAAACCACTACAGACAAGAACACAAATAGACAATTCAGAATTAAGACAGTATTTTAAGATAAATATCAATAATAAAATTTAAGAACAAACCTAGTAAGTTCAGCAACTAAGAGTTATACCGTAGTCTGGAGAAGGATTCTTCAGAATAGCATAACAGTTAACAATTCTCTTGAAACAAAAAGTTGTAATATTTAATTAATATAGTTCCAAGAAATCCAAAGAAATAGTCTCTGATGTTAGAAAAACATAGCTGTGCTTGCTGGTGACTGCAGTCGCTAATATCTGCACTGAGAACAGATCAGAATTCTTAGAGAAACTTTTCATTTCAGTGATGGAATAAAAAAAAACCCTAAAATTATTGAGGTGAGAACATTTTCACCAATGAACTCATAGCATGCCTTCATCTCCCTATAAAAAGCTACCACATACCAGTTGGTCCATCTACAGTTGGAGTTTTCACAATTCCAATGATGGTTAGGGTCACATGTGGCAAAAGCCTAGGGGCATTTCTCGCAGTTCCATTTCTGTTCCCTTCTGTCAGCTAAGTATAGCTGATAAATTTTGTCAAAGTCTTCTCCACTAGCATCAGTTCAAGGGACTCCTCAACATGAAACAGACTGTGTGATGTAGGTAGTGTGGGACCCAAGGGTTTTGTTGATTTCCCCTCCACATGGGAATGGGAATGTTATACCAGCCTCACAAAGCCCTGTATGTTCTTACAAGTTCTTGGAGGAACCAACCTCACTTCTGTCTTTTAAAGCGTGGAAAAGCTAAATGATCACCAAGTATATGTATCCACTCTAGTGGCTCAGAAGCAGCTCAACTCTCAGGATGGTAAAAGTCAAGGTTATTTCAAACTTATTTTACCAAAATGGAGGCAACTCCTTGTCTGGGTTTTAATCTCAATAGCCATTGCATGGATGTCAATGGCTATGCACGGTTTTACACCAGTAGGTTTTTTAAAACAGCTGAGAAATTCTACATATTGTGTGAAAATTCCCTTGCCCAGTTACAGAGTTTTAATAGCAGAGTTTCAGTGGTATATAATCTAGTTCAAAATTATAGAGGAAACTTGAAATAACACTCTAGTTTGGGGTTTGGGTTTTTTTTTTTCCTTTTATTTATCTTGAAAACCTTACCTCATCAAACCCACACTGCCCTCGTGCTAGACTGAAATATAGAACGCCATTAGGAAGCCCACACAGAGGTTCATGCCAGTACTGGAGTGCGACCTGCTTCTGTTAACGTAAAATTTTGATGGCCAATTTCAAAAGCTGCTGTACAGCTATCTGTTTAGGAAGGCTGCATTTGTGGTTCTGGATTTGAGCTCTGGGAATGGGCCACAGCAGAGCTCTTGGAGCTGCTTTTTTACTAAAAGTACTAACAGAAGTCTGCTGTTGCCCAGTGTATTTGCTGTATTGTCCAAAGGTTCCCTTAGTCTATATCTATCCCAGCATACCAACGGTACCAGGGAAGTTCCCTGGGTACTGGAACTTGCTTGACTAACTTAAATTGCAGCAATGGTCCCTGATATATTTTTGGCTCATAACTACTCTCCAAAACAATTTCAGAGCCCAGCTGGGCACTAGCACGGGGAAAAGTCCATGCCCTATGAGCAGCTTGAATGCAGGCATCCTGGTTTAGAGGTTAAATAACTTTCATGGTAGTGACACAGACTGACCTGTGCCAGCTGGCCTTAAAGCCGAGAGCTGCTCCGAGCATGTTTAATATACTTTTTACAGGTATAGCTTTAGGGAAAGTCATTCTTCCTGACAACTTTTAAAAGTTTGCTGCTTAAGATTTCCATAGGGAATCCATGAAGAGCACCCTCTCTGCCATTTCCTTGAGTCCTTGCCAGATGATTTACAGAACATCAGATTCCCTAGCCTATTCTGCGTAGAGAAAGCAGAAAACTCAGTCAGCCAAAGACTTTCCTGCAAAGCTGAGCTATAAGAGGATGTTCATTTTCTCTAGTAGATCCCCAAATCATAAACACAAGTACTCTGAGTAGTTGGCTATGCTTCAAGCAGGGCTTTTTGTAAGCTGTCAGGATTGGGACAGAATTTGCAACTGAATTAGCAAGTTAGCAAGACGATCTATTTGGGAAACATTTTACATCTTCTAATTCCCAACCACATTAAAGGATTAACAGACAGTTTTGTGCCGGCCAGTGAGATTGATCCTTTCCTGTGCCACATGAAAGGGTCCCCTCCTCTCCTGCTCTTGACACCATACCCCAATGCCTCTTGGTCCTATCTGTGTTACTGAGGGTGGACACATTTTATCCCATGTTCCCTTGAGACCAATATGCACTGCTGGTCGTTCTGGAAGATGGACACCTGCAGACTGCATAGAGCAGCTCAGCTGTCACCTAAACTCTGTAGTTGATTTTTCCATCATGTCTCAGGGGAAACAGCATTTGAAGTGCTGTGGTGTACAATTTTGCTATGACTGTACAGAAGGTTGGGGGAGAGGGGAGGTGTTTATTTTCCTGTTTGTTTTTTTTTTAACACTCTATTTAAAACTACCAGAAAATCTTGTTCATTTGTCCCTGGTCTATCTGACTGCCTACAGTATTCTATGTGGGGCTCTACAGCCCTTGATATCAACCTCGCAGAAGAAATGCCAGCTGGGGATGAAATACCGTTAAGCACATGTAACAGGTGTTTCCCAATACAGTAACAGTCAGCTCCAATTAAATATTCATTCTCCTGACACAGAATGCTATTCTTTCACTGCTTAACAGAAAAGGTCACAACTCATTTCTGTTTAAAATCTGAGAAACCATAAGCTTCTGATGTTGAAATCACTTCCAGCGTGCTTTTTTGCAGATAGGTTTACCCCCTTCATACAACTTGTACTGAGGAC
Source organism: Gallinago jamesoni (assembly GCA_025769975.1). Lineage (NCBI taxonomy): Eukaryota > Metazoa > Chordata > Aves > Charadriiformes > Scolopacidae > Gallinago > Gallinago jamesoni. Next base: position 190,467,915 of record JAOQGH010000001.1, on the reverse strand, counting down.
AGGTTTATCAGACTCAATCTTGCCCCATGGTATAATTTTGGATGGATACAGAATCCTTCTGTATTATTTGAACTCGTTAGTGGTGCAGCCTTGATTGAAATGTTGTTACTGATGCAGTTGCTTCAAGTGTGAAGTATCATTAGCCTTTGTCAAAACAGATTTCACTGGCAACAAAATCATTATTTGCACCATTGTGACAGTGTTAATCATTTAAATCCATAATTATATGATGCACATTAACTGGGCAAAGCACAAATGCTGATGATTACAATGCACAGCTATTGTCATTACTTAGCTTTCAACAGTGACAAGATTATGCAGACCTTAATGTGGCACACAGTATTCTTAAAAAATAAATAAATAATATGATCAGACTGGGGAGGCCCTACTTTTCCCAATTATTTGGCATCTAATTGTGAAGTAGCTGTGTACTGTCCCATTCATTGGCATGAAACAGGTGCATCTACATTATGAATAATCTGAGATTAGATCACTATTGCAATGAAATGTGTAAATTCCTATTTCTTCTTTTTAACTACTTAAAGTAGTTCAGGCAGCTAGTTCTGATGTAGTTCTAGTTCTGCATAAGCTCTTAAATTTGGTAAGATCATCCAGTGTTTCATATACAATATGAAGTGTGTGTACTAATTAGGTCTTTAAAATCTCCACAATTCACACTACAATGATGCTGTCACTTTTCCACCTCATGTGAAAAAACAGCAGCCCTCAGGGATCCTTGCTTAAATCCCAGTAGCAATCTGCAGGCACAAAAAAATGAAGCATTACCCAACACTTTTGAAGACCAGTTACCAGGTCTATCATTTACACTGTGTTAATGAAGATACCACTATGTGACAAATAAAGAGAAGATTAGCAGTTAATAGAACACACTCTCCCTTAGTCTTTCAGTTAATTCATTTCAAGGACTCCACATTAGGTGTTCAGAGTAGCTTAAATTTAGGAATATTTAAAAAATTGACCATCCTTCTAGAAAAAATGAATTTATGAGTGAGATGAAATACAAAAATATGCAGCAACACCCGTAGCCCAAACCATTCAACAATCCGTAGACTACAGAAACCAAATTTACTTTACAATTTTCAAGATATTTAAAAATGTATTTTAGACATGTTATTGTTCTTCATATAGTACCTATCTTAAATGTCTATTTCAGTTAGACTTACGTAATCGCAAGACTTCAAGAAGCCCAATTTTTAAAAATCCCTTATATTACAAAATTTACATTAAAATTCAGAGAATTAGCAATATTATCATAATATTTACCCAAGACATTAGCACCAGAGATAATGTCTGATATGCTTGCAAATTGATGGTTTTAATTGTTTTGCTTAAACTATAATATCTTTACATAGAATTATGATGATAAGTCATAATTTTCAAATAGTTTACCTCATAACTATTCCTGAATGACAGATACAATCTGACAATTAATATATAGTAATTCTAATGCAAATTTGTTTTTTTGGGCCACTACACTGAAATGAGTCTGTTCTTTTGAATTATTCACAATTATATAGCTACCAAAATAGCTTTAAATTTTAACTACATTAAATTGGTTTGAAATTAAATCCCATAAAGTATGTATAGCTCAGTATAATTTAGTATATAAAATAACAAAAAAATATTATCTTAAATTCATTTATCTGTTTCAAAGATGTGAAATGGCAAAAAAGCCTACATTTCAATTTCTGTTTTTCTTTGTTACAGGAGCTATTTAAGTAACGTTTGGATTAAGCTACTGAAGCACATCCTTAATTTTCAGCATGTTTTAATCTCATTGAAATTTATGGGATTTAAATATATCCTTGTATATTTTACTGAGTATGAAAGTTCTTAAGAACATCCTAAAAGGCAGACACACTTAAATGCTTTGCTAAATTATGGGCTACATACTATAATTGAAGATGCTACCCTGTAAAATGTATTTCTAAGTATTTAGAAAATAAAACTATGGCAGTTCTATTATGGAGATTAATGAATAACTCTTGATTGTGCCTGTGAAGATGCCTGGGCCTGGGTGGGGAAAACACAGGCAGATTATGTCATATACTGAGGCCTAAAGCAGAGTAATGCCACTGTGGAAGGCAGGTTGTGAGTCAAGCATTCTCAAAACATGCTCAGTTACCCTCAGCCCATAAGCAACATGGAAGTCCACCTAGATGCACCACCACAATGATGAACAGGAGAAAGGCTTCAGCAGCTTCTGCATCTGTTCCCCTCCCACCAGTGCATCTTTTGTCCCAGTTCCTCTTACAATTCCCACTTCAAATTCCCACTGCTGAAATGACAGCTTTGGCACACAGGGCAGGGCAAGGCAACGGAGCAAACCTTAATGTAGTGTTGAGTCCCTAATGACGGAAATAACCCATTAGCACAGCTGCAATACCCTATACTTCATGCAGACATCATTGTTAGCAGCTATAATCACCGTCATCATCAATAACAATGCATTCAGTACTGACATCTTAATTCTAAAATCATACGAGAGAAACATGCTAAAAATTATTCCTGTCTCTAATGGGAATGGATTCAGCACAATTTTTGTCTTTTTATTGCATGATTTTGCAGAGCTGTTTTCTGCATACTTGGCCTTTTTGCACTATTTAAAATCTAATTCATTCCTAATGAAATGTCTTTCACCCAAATCAACTGTGTGCAGCTTTGTGGCATCACATCAATAGTTAATCACCTTTGCTTCATGCTATTTGGAACTTCCTTGAGTCTAGGAGCTGGCTTCCCATGAGGAATGATTGTATCAATGAAAATATGACAATAAACAACTGCTTCTAGGATCTCATAAAAAATACATTCAGTGACAATAGGGTCATTCTGATTCTTCCTTGAATTCCTTTACTTTAAATCTAAATTAATACCTAAAAGGATCTGCCTACACCGCTGCCCACCTCCATAAGATTTAAGAGTCTTCTCCTTAGCAGGAAAATTAAGTATTTCTATAATTCTGTAAAATAAAAGCCTGCAATATGTATGTTTTACTAAAAACATGTTGAATAAATATATATACTGTGATGGAAAGAAACAGAAAGATGGTATATAGAACATTTAAGACACAGTGTCCTGATGTTAATGACATACCTTTGGAATTAGCTGCTTAGCTGAGCGTATAAGCCAACTCCAATTAATCTATACATCTGTATTTCTTTTTTCTTTATAGAAAGCAGAGATTGCTGTTGCGCCTCTGACCATCACTTTGGTACGAGAAGAGGTCATTGATTTTTCTAAGCCTTTTATGAGTTTGGGGATATCCATTATGATCAAAAAGCCCCAGAAATCTAAACCAGGAGTGTTTTCCTTCTTGGACCCTTTGGCGTATGAGATCTGGATGTGCATAGTCTTTGCCTACATTGGTGTCAGTGTGGTCCTGTTCCTAGTTAGCAGGTTTAGCCCGTATGAATGGCACACAGAAGAACCAGAGGATGGGAAAGAAGGACCCAGTGACCAGCCTCCCAATGAGTTTGGCATATTCAACAGCCTCTGGTTTTCCCTGGGTGCCTTTATGCAACAAGGATGTGATATTTCCCCAAGGTTTGTGTCAAGTCTTTTTACATTTGCATTTTATCTTCAACACTGAAGCATAAAACCCTTCCTTCGTTTATTTTCCTGGCAGTGTTTTGAAGTTCATTCTTTAGGAAGCCCTTTCATTTTTTTCTTTTTCGATAGCTGTGATAAGGGCAACAGAGAATCTGCTTTGAATTTCAGTCATTACTATTATTTTATGTATGTTAATGTGCATAAACCAGAAACAGCTCTCAGAATCAGCAGGTATATACAGGGGCAATTCCACTGAGTTGGCTTAAGAGGATCTGTGCTGTTGCTAAATTAGTTCCATTGTATTATAATTATGAAAAGCAGGCTATTGTGCTGAATATTTGCTTTGCATGAACGAATGTCCCATTTCTGTTCCCTATCAACTTCTACAATGCTGCTTCCAGAATATCGCTGTCTGTGCAAGAGAGAATATTTGACTGTCTGTTTGTGAGAAGCCACGCTGCACGGCTAAGCTGTGCCTTACACAGTGGGTGTCTTGGATGTAATATATGATCCCAGTCTTTAGTTTCTCAACCTCTTAAGATGTTCTGGAACTTTAGTGTGCAGTAAATACAACTTATTAATTAAACATTATGAACCAATCATTCAAACTTGAATGCTTCATTTTAGCCATTAACAGTGAGATTTTGAGAGTATTCAGCATTGGCCTAACTGCTATTATTGAAGGTAGCAATAAAACTGCTACTGATCATGACTGGAGGTACATTACTCCTCAACAGCCTTCTCGTCAAATTACAGGTATTAAAATGGAAAATGTTATTTTTTACTTAACATATATATCTCTTCCAACAAAATTCTTGCTTCTTAAATAAGAAAAATGTGAAAGTTCACATGATTGCAGTAGCTTGCAGAATGTTTGACAATTTGAGTGGCAGAAGCATTTTCATCCTAGAGCCAACATAATCCATGTGCAAAGCCTTTGTGTCTTTTTTTTCAAGACAAAACAGAGAAAGCTATTGATTTGCAGCTACCATGCCTCACTTTTGTCTCCAAAAAGAGATTACCTATCCAATATTTTTCACATTTTTGCTATGTTAGGCGTTTCCTGAAATAGTAAGAACACTGGCATTGCTCTTCAGGAGAATTCAAACTTGTGTATGTCCTTTTGCATATTTGCTGTACAGTGGGCTCTGTACTGTAGGCATTAAGATTCAAGAGAAAAAGCATTTATTAGTATTTAGAATGCAAATCACCTCCCTCCCATTGCCTGTTACTTAATGATACATGTTCAGCAATAATGGTGCCTTCTCTCTTTCTCTCTCTCTCTTCGTGGTTTATGAGACAGGAAAATGTGCATTATCTTATTCATGTTTAGATCCCTCTCAGGTCGCATTGTTGGAGGTGTCTGGTGGTTCTTCACGCTCATCATTATTTCATCCTACACTGCTAACCTCGCTGCTTTCTTGACTGTTGAGCGAATGGTCTCGCCCATAGAAAGTGCAGAAGACCTGGCCAAACAAACCGAAATCGCTTACGGGACACTGGACTCAGGGTCAACCAAAGAGTTCTTCAGAGTAAGTTGGCATGTCCATTAGAGCAGCTCTCTCTACTGACTGTGCTTGTAAGTTGCTTGGAAAGTTGAAATCATATTACTTTGCAATTCTATGAAAAATAGTTTTTAACTCCTGGAATACTTTAGCTACGTTCTTACCCCCGCAACACCATTTGTTGGAGTTTTCAGTTATTTTAATTTGTGGAAAGCTTATTGATCCTTTCACACTGGGCAAAAGAGGTGCCCTGAGGGATACTCAAGCCAGTGATAATTAAAGCAGCATTGCACTATTGATTCATATGAAGCTACATTACTGAAATGATGTGCAGCATTGAAAGCCTATGATGATAGGATCGCAGGTTTTGTTTCTACTTATGGATTTGACTGTGTGCATTTTGCTTTAGGGTCTAGGGCAGTGGGAAGAAAATGCATTTTTTAATTTGCTGACTTTCGGATGAATAATAAAGAGAAATTATATCCCGGGGGGATGTGGTTGGAGCATTAGGAAATAGCCTAAATAGCCATTTGTATGTCTGTGCTGTCTGTATTGATTACTTCATTTTCATTTGCTTTCCTGCGTTAGTGTGGCTGGTATATAATCCTCATTGTTTGCCAGCCGGAAAACAGGAAGCCTGGACATCACAACGAGTACATAATAAAGAGTCCCTCCTGCTTTATTTCATGTCTCTAGCAGATGAAAGCTAAGCCTAGCTGACTGATTGTGTGTGAGTTTAGTGCTTGAACATGGCTCTGAATAAATGCTGTGAGCCAATAATCTTCCCTTGGAAATTACACAGTTTAGGAGCATTATTTATGTGAAAGGTCAAGTTTAAGCCATTTTTGGAATAAAGGAAGGTGGAGTGATAATTTCTTCTAATTCTCTAATTGAAAGGGGACTGTTCTGTGTTAATTATTCCCATGCACCTTGACTGTTTTCAGGCCAAACAGAACTCAATGAATCATTTACAAAATTATGGATGGGATTTGTGAACTATAGACAGTATCAGGTCAAGGGAAGCTGCTGAGTGACCCCAAAAGGTCTGTAGTGAAATAACCTTTTTATTGCAAATGATATCCCCATAAAGGAACTTGCAAATATTTTCTTTCAGCTGAAAGAAGATGATGCCTTATAAGATATAAATGGCACTTAACCAAGACACAGTGGTTTAGCTTTCACATAATGAAGCTGTCCAAGGAATTTAGTCTAAGCTAGTTTTCTAGATTTTTTCTGTATCCACTGCTTGCGATTTTTTTAGGTGATGATGCAAAAATTATTGGCCAAGGAAGTAGTAAAGAATGAAGGAGTGAAGTGGTTTTCTTAGGAGTTTCAAAGCACTTTTACAAGGTACTATTTTGAAGTAACAAGGTCAGGTCTTTTGACATAAAAACAATCTTGGTCACAAAAATTTCATGTATATTTTAAATCATCCTCTAAACACAGATACTTTTTTGTTTGAAGCAATATTTCATGCAAGATCTGTCCTTAAAGAAAAAATTATTTCTATGTCTATAATGACAGCTGTTCTTTCACTTTAATCTTAAAGGGTCAAGAAAAAAACAGAGAAAGAAAATCAATGTTCTCTTTATATTTTTTCCTTTATTTCAAAATACAAAGGGAAACGTTAAAAGTAACTACAAATACTGAACATGTTGCATTTGCGAAATTTGAAGCTTTATCAAGACTTAGACTGTGTTGATCACTTTTTAAATAATGGTGTAATTCATGCTCTGTTATCAAATCATTTCTAATCTCTGAAACAGTATAGTGAGTGTTAATTACATTGTATGCTCTGTTTCTAAAAATATTTTTCACAGAACAGGGACAAAGATAAAATATCTTTGGCAGACAATATTTACACAAACACTGGTTGCATAATACATAAATTAAGACCTAGCCTGAAACAATAGTAACAGAAAGCTTGTTTCCCAAGCCTTCCTATTTTGTGTGGTTGGAAGCAAACATCATCTGTTTAAGGATTAAAGTAATGTGTAACTTCTCTGACAGTTATTACTATCTGGCTAAAGATGAGCCTTTGTGACGCTTTCTCATCATTTGATCATTTCTAATCAAAATGTCAGAAACTCTGAACAGCTATTTAGTCTGCTTTGATTCCAGATTGAGAACAGAAAAAGGAGAAGTAATTTTAAAGCCAACATAAAGAAAATGAAGACTTTTATACTATTAGCTATTTACTTATTTCCTGTTTTGGATAGTGAGAGTTGCATTTTCTGAGCTGCTTGCTCAAGAGGAAGAGGATGTAGTTTCTAGCAATCCTACTCAGAAAACTCCTAAATGAAAATTATCCCAGCCTGGCTGACTGCAGGGGAAAGCTACAATACTTCCTCATACGATAATAAGGAATATCTGTTGGTTTGCTCTTCAGTTTTCATTCTGGATTGACATGTAGAAATTGAATGTTAACAAATGAAAGCCTGGGAGAAGAAAATGTTCTTACAGAGTAGATGCCTTGTAAAACTTGCCATATTTTTTGTTTCTTAGTGGGCAAAGGAAACTAGATCCTAAAAAATAGATTTAAATGCTGCCTTTTTCAATTGATATAGGGTATTGTTTCCTATTACTAATAGAGCTATTTTATGTGTTGCATACTTCTAGTTTTGAAGGGAAGTGATCTGTGAGATGTTTATTTTATTAAGAATCTGATTATATGGATGTTAAGATATAAAAGTGATTGGAAGTGAAGGCAGACAAAGGCAAGTAAATATTCTTGAAATGATGCCTGATTCATTAATGCTGTCTTCCATTTGTCTTTCTGTAAATTTAAATCCATTAAATTAGACCAACGTCAAGCAAAAAGAATACATGGGTGGCTTAGCTTATGCTAAGTGGCTCTTAGCCACTATTATGTAAATGAAAAGTAGCTGTGACTACAGTGGAAAGAGAGGGTGACAGGGCAGGAAGTGATTATGGACATGCACAGCTGTTGTTAATTTAAATTGTATTATATTTGACAGAAAGATAAAATGATGCATACAGACAAGCTAAAAAAGCAAGGATAATTTATCATGTTCTGTTAGCTGGTATTTTTATTGAACATTTCTGGTTAAACGCCACTTACTTTCAAGTTAGACCAATCATCCAGTAATTGGTAAAAAGAAGTGCTTAAGGGAAATTAGTCTTACCTATACAAAGGCTCAGTTGCAGACTTTTTAAAGCCATTGTCAATTTAAATAATACCTAGATCATAGGATTTGATATTTGTTTAAATATTCCAAGGCCCTTTGTTTTGGAGCTTTATAATAACTTTCATGGAGTGTTCAGCACAGTGTAGGAATGTGCTCATAGACCAAATCTTGCCTAGCAAGAAACTGCTGTTGACTCAAATAAAAGCTGACTTGAGCATTGGGTTAAAAAGTTATTTTTGCAGCATGCATAAGAGAAGACAAGTGCCATCTGTTATTAAATAAAGACACTGTATAGTGTTCAGCTGACACACTGCTGGTTTGCATGTAACCCTGTTGTTGGAGGAAGCAAAAGAGTTGTTGAATGAATCTAATGACCATGAGAAGCTTCTCAACCTGACAGCATTTCCTTCCTTCCTTCCAATTAAAATTTTTATTTGTTTTTATTAAGTTTCATTTTTGCTCAAGTTTTTACTTGTGGTTATACTATGCATTCCCAGACAGGAAAATTTCCAACTAATGCACTGTAAGCTATGAGTTCTTGCATATTCTTGGAGGAAGCGCATTTCTTAATTACTTGCAGGATCAGAGTCCTTAAAATAAATCCACTGATACTGTCATTCTGATAACATACCTAATACATCTTTAAGACAAATTTTTCTTCTAGTAGCGTATTTGGTCCAATTTTCTGTTTCCATCTTTTATTCTGAACCATGTCTTGAAATGTTGTGCAGCCTTTCTGAATGTAAATTGAATGAATTCTGGACTCTGAATATTGAAAGCAGAAATCTTACTTAAGCTGTTGTGGTTTTGATGGTGGAAGGAGTGGGTGTGAGAGCTGAGAAATGTTTCAAGATTCAGCTCAGAATTTATGTGAAGATTATTTTATTGTTTCTCTTTCCCATACAAGTTTATTGTTGATATCTATTTCATACATAATTCCTTAAAACACACTTTATAACACTTTGACTGTGTGAACTTCTGCTATCTAACAGTAAATTTAGGGCTTAGCTTTGCAGTTTTATTGTGACTCCTGGAGGCTAACTGGACCTAAAAATAATATCTGATTTTATAGTATTGATTTTGTTATTTCTTGTTTTATTTAAAATAATCATGGAATTCAAAGAAAGTCTTTATCCAAGGACAATTTTCCCAACCCAAGTTGTTTGAAAAATTTAGTATGACTTATTTTATTTTGAACAGTGCCATTCTGAAATGTAGCAACATTCTTTTTCTCTAACTTCTTTTTGGTTTTCTCCAGAGATCAAAAATAGCAGTGTATGAAAAGATGTGGACCTACATGAAATCAGCTGAGCCATCAGTGTTCACTAGGACTACTGCAGAGGGAGTAGCTCGTGTCCGCAAATCCAAGGGCAAGTTTGCCTTCCTGCTGGAGTCCACCATGAATGAATACATTGAGCAACGAAAGCCATGTGACACCATGAAAGTGGGAGGAAATCTGGATTCGAAAGGCTATGGCGTAGCCACACCGAAGGGTTCTCCATTAAGGTGGGTGGAATAGTATAACAATATAAAATGTGTTGTTATAGTATTCCACCTTCCCTGATGTCCCTGATATAGCTCTTTTTGTTTTGTGTGTGAACATGGTATGTTATTTTTCTTTTCTTCCATTTCATTTTTTTTTGATCAACAAAGGTAAACATTTCTAATTGCAATATGGATTTAGCAGCTATAGTTGGCATATCTTTCAAGGCCATATAAAAACCAAACTGGTTGAACACTAGCTACTTGAAGTCAGCCTCAATAGAGTTAACATCAGCTATTCTTTTTCATCGCCTTTTTTCACCAAATTCAAGCCTTTATAGCAGTATTATACCCACATTATCTGCATCAGTATCTGCATCAATAATATGGCTACATTTTATGTTTTGTTTATTGATCTTGGCTGCTAATTTCTGAATAAGAAGCTGCTTGTCATATTTTTTTTCAGATGTCATCACTTGGAGGCAATTAGTCCTTCATTAAAGTAACTTCATTAAAGTACTTTTAGTAAAGCACTTTCTTATTTAGAAAAAAAAAAGTTTGTGTTTCTAGCATTATGCATTTCAGTACTGCCTTCAAACTCACCAGTATTTTCTTTATCACGGTATCACGGCATTCAGTCAAGTTTTTGATTCACAGGCAGAACATCATTTGCTTTTCATTCAAATTGTCAGGGAAATTGTCAGGGAAACAGAACTAGAGGTACTAGTTCTGTGTTAAAATTGGCAGTATTTACCATTGTGTTGTCTTTAAGGAAAACAAAACTTGCCTTTTTTCCTCTGGTAGACTTGCCAATTTTCTTCAAAGCAGATTGAGGCAGTGTGCCCTGGGGAGTCTTACAGCAATATGGCACACATGAGTTGGGGAGAGGGAATGGCCCACAGGGCAACCAGCACCCCACTTCTCAAACATCACCCATGTGCTCATGATAAGGGATTATAACAGGCTCTGATGAAACAGATTCACAAAGGAGATGAAGGGGGTTGAAGGGAGCAGCGGCAGGTGCAGATGGAGCCATAGTTCTGTGCAGGAAATAGCTAAGGGGGTACCTGTCCACATCCCTGACAGCAAAGGAGACATCATTACCACTATGCAGATAATTTGATTCACTCTTAACTCACCAGTTTAACCTGCACATAATATCACAAACTTCAATAGCTTCAGTTACACAGATGGGAATAGGAGTATCATCAGAATCATTTCCATCTACAACAAAAGAAATGTATGTGCAGGGGAAAATCGGGCCATTATTTCAGTGACTGAATATGAATTTGTGGTCCTGAACATTCACTACTTTTTGAATTTAAAAACCGACACCTTCACTGCCAAATAAAGGAGTATGAGAACATAAGGAGATGAGAGAGGGAAAATGGCAACAATAAAAATATTAATTATAAAGAAAACACCTCCAGAACTCATGGAGTTGTTGAAGTTAAAAGGCAGCAGATAATAGGAGAGGCTGATCTATTATCTAGAGAATAATTATCTATTATGAGGGTATATTTTCAAAGCACTTATTTTTTATTTTATATATCTAATATATTGCTATCTCCTTCTCAGTGTTTCAGGCAACCTAGAAGAGGCAGGTAACACTGCAGTTTAGTGGAGATGTTTTCCTGTAGTAAAGAAATGTCCATTGCTGACACAGCCATGCTTTACTGTGCCAAAACTAGGGCAAACATTTTAGGAATCACTTTAGCTGCTGTCATATATATCCCAGCAGTCAGCTGTTTGCTCTAAGCATGCATTATGGTGCTCTTCAACCCCTCTCACTTTTTTTTGTGCAGAGTATCCAACACCACCAACAAGAGACAGCCTGCTATAATGAGCAGCAGTAGCTAGTGGAAGTTGTTTTGTGTCAAATTGGGGCATATTTCAGGTTTGTTCAGCTGCTAGATAAAAATATCTAGGAGTAATGGGGACAAGACATAAAGAAGTTAGAAGGAAGAGGGGCTAGTAATATGTTTTAATAAGAACAGAGAGGAAGAGCACAACCATGACTGTAAGGATCAAGTGTGAAATTACAGGCTCCATCCCAGCTAAAGACCAAGCTCATGTATGCTTCAGTGAGGCCACCGTTTGGTCTACCTGGGGGTTAGCAACTATCATTAGGGTGATGTGATCGAAAGCATTTAGTTTTTCACATCCTACCTTCAAACATATTTCATAAAGGGGAATATGGGAAATCCTACCCACCATGAAAATTGGACCAAATCTTCTTTCAAGCTGTCTCGACTGGCTGTCCATGTCCATGCCTTTCCTGAGCCTTTCTTTTACATGTGCCAAGCTGCTTGTTCTCCTACTGAACCCCATTCCCTCTCCAGCCCGTGACAAACCTCAGGCAACATGTCAGTGCTGCTTATCTATTAAAAACATTAAGCAAAACACTTAATGTTCTGGCCAAAAATAAAGAACAAGTAATACCTCATATTCGTACCACCTCTTCCATGTATGTCTATAGAGAGTAGTGCTTACTGAAGAGAGAAAAAACTTCCTTTTGAACAGAAAAGACTCAGATGTAAATTTTAACTACGTAGTTCAGTATTTTCTGAATTGTTTGAAATTATAGAATAGGGTGGTTTCGCTCTTTTGACTGCATCCCACATGGTAGTGTTTCTGTTACCGATCAGATGACTTATGTAACTGCTGCCTGCACAAATAATTGCAAATATTGAACATGCAGTTTGAAATCCATGAAGGGCAGACTAGCTAAGCTCATTACATAAATTAGTCAAAAGACATAATTTGCTATGAGAGTTGTAAATTCTGTATTTTATTTAATAATCACAATATCCTATTTGAGTTATGTGTAGACCGCAAATTACTTGATGTAGTTCACAAATAATTGCAAGTAGCTTATAAATGTTAAACGTTCACACTCTTTTCTTGGGCTGTTCAGGACTAGGGAAAAATATCAATTTTTTCAAATTAATTATTCATATCAAATTATTCACTAAGCTCTTTGAACACCTATTTCACTAGAGATAACTTTGTCTTAATCTTCATACTACTTAAAATAATTATAAATCAGAAGCTTTTTCACTGAAAAAGTTCCCTGCCATCACATTGCCAGGCTCATGTTCATTACAGAGCACATAATCATCACTTCGCCCATGCAGATGAAATCCACCTGTCAGAGCGATCCAAGGACTGGTCTCTCTCTTGCTCATGACCCTAAACATGAGCAGGGTAGTGGATTTTAAGTTGTAACTCTTCCTTATTGGGTTCCATGCTACACTCCTGCAGTGTTCAACCAGTACCTATTGGCTAATTGGAATGATTTATTCTCAGTGCTGGTGCATTATTAGGATTCATGCATATCACTGGATGGAGGAGAATGGGAAACGCCTGATGTGTGCGCCTTTATGCCCACTGAGCAGTACCATGTTACACATCATGCGTGTCTCCTTCCTTCCTTTTCAGTGATATTCATGTCTATACAATGTTGTAAATACCGACATATTTGAGAAGGAACATGGGATTGAGGGCAAAGGCTCTCATCACAACAAAGATTGAGTTTTTCTCATGGCACTTCCCAGCTGTCTTTACTGTTTCCTCCTCCTACCACGGTAGGTATCCTTCCGAAACTACTGTGTAGTGATCAGTGTGAATTAATGAATTTTTTTCTTCAAAGGTGGTGTTTTCAAAGGTGGTTAAAAGAGTGCTGCTTGTCTGCTTAGCAGGACCTGCTTTTGTAAAAGTGTTGTCATTAGCAGATGTTCTCATGGCCAGACTCCTGGCCATTGTGGATCCCCCCTGACTCGTCTGCCTTGCCACTTGCAGTAATTTGTGTTTCTAGAGGGCAATAGCTGGAGATCTTGTACTACGCATATCCTATGCCTTGCATGCCTCTGCTTTTCTGTTTTAGATATGTAGGCATCATAAACAAGTTTGAATAGTGGTGAACATGATAGTTCTCCACTCTTAGAGGTAATGAAAAAGGAAGTAGGGGCAATATTGTCTTAAAGGTACACCAAAAGCTTTTTCTGCTTTTTGTACCTTGAAGTTGTTAGATGCAAAGCTGAACAATAGGTTAAGCTAAAAAATGAGGAGTTGTCATCATTGTTTCTGTGACTGTTTTAACTAAGGATGTTTGGCTGTCCTGTCCTGCAGCTGACAGCGTGCAGCATGGATGAGTGAAACCTGTTCAGATCATGAGCATCTGGTGAGACACTTAGAATCCAGTCAGATGAGTGTGGTAGGATTAGATCTAGCCAAATAATAAAAAAAAAATGTTGTGAACAGATGTGTGAATGCATTTTAGAGACTGGTGATGGCTGTTCATCGACCTAATGAAATCCAGAGCTATATTAATTTCCCACTATTGCGATTACAGCTAATGTTTATCGATATGAACCTGGGATTCTGTATTTCATTATTCAGGTCTCTATTCTGTTTATGTAGTAAAGAAGTAACTCCAGTTTGACTTTAGGAGGAATTTTTTATGGCCTGGGGAGGAAGGAGAAAAGGTCCATATGGTGGTATCTGCCAGTTCTTTGCAGTGTGACAGCTGGTGACATGAACTGACTCTACACCACTGAAGGGCCAGTTCTTTATCCATTCTTTACTCTGTATTAACATGAGGTGGGAAATGTGGGAAATGCATCAGTGAAGCAGGTGAGGTGGATATAATTTTCTGAGCATTCTAGCAACTTCTGTGAAGTGCAAAGTACAATGTGAGTGAATCTATGGATTTCAGTTTCCATTCCTTGCAAGGTAGGAGTGCCCTGGAGAGTGCTTGAAGTGCAAAAGGCATCCAATGGTACTGTCAACATCTTATGGATTCTTTTCTTTTATATAATTGTGCAATACCTAAATAAAGTGATTTAACCTAGAAGTGAGGTGGTGGTGGTGGAGGGAACTTTATTCTTGATGAAACTTGTGAGTTTATGTGAATAAGGTAAAGATCTGTATGAAGGAATTCTTTCTGTGCGTGGGCTTTATAAACTACCATCTTGATCACAGTGACTTCAGGTAGTCCATGTTTTCCTGAGGTAAATCTCTAAAATTGCCGTTCTTTCATTGTTTCATTTCAGTGTGGTACTATGGCTGACAATATTACCTTTGCTTTTCATGGATAGATCCAGTACGGTCCGTTCATTAGAAATATAGTGTTGAAGGAAAATTTATCTTAGTAATGCATGTATGTTAATACAAAATACTGGCAGACCTTACATAAGATGGGATATTCCCTATGATTTTGATGTGGTTTTGATGTGGTTTTGATTGACCAGAAACAAGCTTGGGAAATAAGAGTAAATCTTATAGTATAATTTCTTCCAAAGGAACCATTAAACTTTTTATCAAGTTATGTCCTTGATGCTTTTGAAGACATGAATATAAGGAGCCTATTGTGGAAGAAATTCCTAGATCATTGTTCACTGTCAAAGCTGTTTATTGTGAACTTAATCCATTATGCTGAGATATACCCCAGTTTTCTTTTTACCCTGGTTTTGTAGATAAGTGGATTGACAATTAACACCAGGTTCTGTGGGAAAAGAATCATAGTCAGTACATAGTAGTCACCTATAAGGATAGATAATTTTTTTTCCACCAAAACTTCTTCCATTCTTTGGTTTCAGATGATTTCTATAAAATTGGGTTTGTGTGTACAAAAAAAAAAGGACTATGATATTTACAGATTCCCTCAGAGTAAGAGGATAACTAGGAAAGAATGTTTGAGCTGACCACCTAAATTGCTTACAGAGTCAAAATTTATTTACTATAGAGGAGTTCTTTCACTACTGTTTTTCAAAGGTTTTGTACTGTAGAAATCCATGACTCTTCACAAAAATAGAATTTTCCCATGAGTGTAGCTTCCTTGTGCAAATTGTATTGTAAAGTAAGCATTTCCCTGGACCATTCTTCAATGTAGTCTATATTGTTCAGTTTTCAAAGAACTTCACTGATTTATTATTTTTTTTAAGTGGTATCATTGATGTACCTATTCTGTGGTCTTTCTATGCATCTGTGCTGCATTATTTACTAAAGGTGTGTTCCTCTTTCTAGAAAGATAAAGAAATAGGCAAAGGTAATGCATTGGGGTCACCATGACCTAATTTGGGTCACCATGGCAAGGTCCCTGCCTGCTTTTGAGCATTGTTCTGGCAATTCAGAGACAAGAATGGGTATTATTTCCTCCACTGCGTAGCTGTCCTCCCACTGGCAACACTGGCATCCAAAGACCTCCCCAAATCTTTCTGAAGATAAGTAACCTTCACAGTGAGGAGAGATGCAGAGGAACCAGCTTTGGTTTTTCACATTTCTCTTTTCCTGCCAGAATGCCTGGTCTTGCCCATAATCAGTGTGTATCCATAGAAGCAGTCATTTCAGCAAAACACTGGAGGAGCTAGAAACTGGTGTTATTTATGTTTAGTGTAGGGAAGATACAGGGACAACCAGTGAATAATGGAGGTTTGAGGATTAAAAAAAAGAGTGATGTGAAATTACTGAGTTTGATCTCTTATTCTTTTAAAGCAAGGGGCAGCGGAGAAAACAAAAATCCCTGCATGGTTTTGGGAAGATCTGTTGATATTTAAAAGAATAGGATTTTAGTCAGGAGTTTCACTTACTAAAGTATTACAAGATTGTTTCTTTCTGTGATACAGAATTATTTGAGAACTACAATGGGATCTACAACATTTTATGCATATTGTAAACATTATCCTGTTTGACTGATGATGTAGATCATACTGTATGACTTTGCGTAATAGTCTTCCCTTCACTTTAGGCATAACAAGGCTTGAATTACCACCCCATTACCCATTCAGTGTCAGAGCTTATAGCCTGGGTATTTCTCAGGCAGGTCAGATCCTTCAGAGCTCATTGGGTTTTCTGTCAACTTAAAAGAACATTTACTAGTTGAAAAGGCACAGAGTGGGCCACTGCTTAGCAAGAAATGCAAAAGTCAGGGGTCAAAAGAAGATCAGTGAAGAGAGAGCCTGTTAATGAATGTCAGCAAGTTGTTCTTTAAGATGAACCTAGGAGATACACTTAGTTTCAGTTATCTGGATTATTTCTGTCTAAAAACAGAATATCTGCAATAAAACCTTGAGAAGAGAGATCAGAATCCCAGCTTACTCTGTTCCCTAGTGATGCCTCTTGGATTAATTTTCTAATTTTTAATCAAGATAATGTTCTTCTCCATATGAAGAGCGTTATAAAAAAAAAGGAAAATTTGATGATGGCTAATGAGGTCTCTTGCAAGATGTAGGACCAAAGCAAAATCTTCTACTTGAAGGAGTTTTGCTGTTTCTTGCAATTTCTACATAAAGAGGCAGGAAATGGTAATAATCCTGACTCAAGTCGCCAAATTGCGGTGAAGGACTTTGTTATTGACAAAATTTCTGATATTTCTTCTTTATATTCTTATATATCTTCTTTTGAAGAAAATAACTCATTAGTGTCCACAATGCTGCACTCACTGAATTTTCTCTGTTCTGGAAAAAAAAAGCACCATTCTATCTTTCAAGTACTTCAAAGAGCCATCTCTGATCTACCTTGCCCCACAGAGCCCATTTCTTCATTGCCAATTGCAGATAGTTTTCACCCTCAGACTTCAGGGGGGAATTCATAATTGAACAAATCTCTCCGTGGTCTGGAGGAGAGAACAAAAGTCACAGGAATTTGTTCTGTTGCCATTTCTGTTTTGCTACACTTGAAATGACATTAGAAGCCACTGACAGAAGGCAAAGCTCTTCCAAGAAGCCCAGCTCCCATTTTGGTCGCACAGTCAAATTGTGGTACCTCTTTGCTAATGTCATTTTGGTCCTTACTGCAAGGAAGATACTAGAATTTTAGTGAGAACTGTTGTGAAACAAGGTGCTTCTGAGCAGGAGTCAAAGGACTTGGAAACAAGATGGAAACAGGACATGGAAAGGCACGGAAACAGCAATAAAATATTGTCTAGAACAGCAATTTTTAATTTAAAGATTGCAATGGCAATAGGTATTTTAAGTTAGCAGTATAATCAGTAAAAAAGGTGAAACTACCATTCTGTTTCTTCAGCTTTAGCATTGGCTTAATAGCACAATGAGGCTCTTTTTCCTTTATTTTCTTTTTTTTTACAATATATTTATACAAGAGCTTTGTCCTCTGATATTTATTGATTACAAAAGGTGAAATTTCTGTGCTGTCAAATAGAAACATTGTTTGAACCAGTCCATGGTAGTCGGCACTAGCACAAGTTTTATGACAGGCTCAATTTCTACAATCAGAAAGAAATCAAGGCATTGAAATCAGTAACATGGGTTTTTTTTTTGTTTTTTCTACTTCAGAAATATTTGAATGCATACAGAGTCGGAGCTTCACAATACCAAATCTGTCCAAGTGATATATGTTCAGGCTGCTAACTTCTCTGTCAGGTAAAAAGGGAAATATTTTTAAGTATAACCAATGCACTTCCCTAAAACTGTCAGTGAAGATCAGAATCTCTCAAAAATCTGGATACCCTTGCTGTGCACACGTCTTACTGACTTTCTGGAGTTTGCCAAGGTTTGATAAGCACTAATCTTCAGAGTATGCCAGTGGGATACAAAAGGGTTATCATTGTTTCCAGTCTATAGATCCTCTGAGGAACAAACTCTACTTCTTGGCACTTCAGAAATAAATTTTTCCTGCCCTTTTCCCTGCCATTTCCCCAGTCCCTCGTAAAGCAGCTCAGCAGAGGGCAAGATGCAGCCCATTATATTTTAACAATGCAGCTTGTTATTATTTCTCTCTTCTCTTTTCATTACGACTCTCTGGCTGTTTAGGTGTCAATTCCCAGGAAACTGCCAGGCTTCAGAATATGTATTTATTAAAGGCACAAGCCAGCTACCCTTTGAAGTTGATGGTACAGTTCCCGCCAAGTAAAAGGCCTATCCTACTAAGATAATAATTGTCCAGGTAAATTGTAGGTAGACTAAAGCAAGGGAGCAGGCCACTGAAAGGCATCTCAGCAGCTCATAACAATACCTCTCTGTGGAACTGACATTTGGGGAACAAATAGCACTGAAAACCAGTTTGTGATTAATCTGTGTGATAGTTGCAAAACTGTGCACTTCCAATTGACGGTATATACTAGATGGACTCCCAAGAGACACAAAATGTCCATTTAGTCTTTATGCAGCCTTGGCTCTTCTGAGAAATATCAAACCAAAAGTAAGAAAAAAAGAGTTTAGTTTCTTTCTCATGGAGTTTCTTTGAGCTGAGAACAATATCTTAGACCAGCACGCTCTGCAGTGAAGGCGTTGTGGAGGAAGTGAACATCCTAGAAAGAAAGGTGAAAATGTTACCAATGGAAAAAAGCACAAAACTGGGCAGTTTTAATATAGCTTTTAATCTACTGTGTATCTTGGCATGACATCTCTAAAATGCAGGCATTACCCCACAACAGCAAGATGTTCCCAAGGTGCTCAGCTTCCAGATAAAAATGGCCATATGTGCCTCTCACTGAACAACACAATTTAAAAAGATTGTGTGATAAAATGGTGACTTTGGTTGGTCAGTAGTTATTTCTCTGAACTAGTCTACCTTGTGTGTTCTAGGAAGTAGAGTCAAAAGCACTTTTTCTTAGCTACCTCAACAAGAAGCCTTACCCCAATTTCTGTCTTTCTTCCTCTGCTTCCCGTTCCAATTAAGTCACCGAGTAAGAGCTTAAATCAAAGCTGAGGAAGGATTTGGCTTCTATTTAACTATCTTTTAGCAATCTTCTAGCAAATCACATGATACTGAACGATGCTGTGTGCTCTTTTGTTGAGTGAAACTCTCTTTTAACAGGTTTTGGCAGGATTGGCAGTTTTCTGTAGGCAAAGTTTAACTACAATTTTCCCTGCACTTTTATAAAGTCAAAAGTGAACTGGATGAAAGTGGTCCAACCCTGACCTGACAGAGACTTCTTTTATTGTTACACTTTAGTTATTACTTTCTAGTCTAAAAGAAAAGAGAATTGAGAATAACCTGCCTCCAGGACCCAGAGAAGAAAGAGTGGGTTTGGTTTGTTTCTTTCCTCCTCCCTCTTCCCCCGCCTCATGTGGGCAGGAATAGCATCTGTGCGCAGGAAGACCCAGCTCTCTTGCATCTTCCATTACTAGCATCAGGGATGACCGAGGCCTGCAGGTGAGAGCAGCCCCAACATCTGGCAGCCCATCTGTTACCTCCAGAAGAGGCTTCCTCTGTACATAATTACACATTAGGCTTATTACGATCTATTGCTGATATGGTTCCATGTAGTGCAGCCAAAGCTTACAACTGTGCTTGTCGTAAGAGAAGCTTTTACATTTAGAATGAGACCTTTGCTTTCCTTGGTATGGATGCAGGCACCTGATTTTGCGGACAGTAGTATGAAAATCCTTTTTATAGAATTTTATGCTGTGTCATTTGTGTGGCTCAGATCTATTTTGGATCATAATATTGTGAGTTTACAGAAAAACTTATCAGACAAGGTTAGAAATCTGTGAGTTATTTCCTACAGAATATCTCGACTTTTTCTAGATAAGTAAAATCACCCAAATTTCAGGTGTCTAAATGCAAAAATCACTAGGCAATTAAGATTTTTACATTTTCAATTTTTAATTTGAAGGTTTCCACAAAAGCTTTTTACTGGTTGCAACTCAAAATAGTAGGAGCTGAGATGTAGGCTGATGCTTATTTCTTTATTGGTTTTAATTAAAAAGATGGTGTCTTTGTGTGTGCAAAGGTGTGGGACCAGTCTACATTTATACACTCTGTGCTTCTGTGCTTTTTAAGATCCACCATCTCAGGTTTTAATCAGTATATGTTATTATTTTAATTATATTTTAACTTTACCTGCTAATTATATTTTTTCCTTTAAATCCACTTGAATACTTGACAATTAGTTCTGATTTTGCTGAGTTTAAATAATGCAAACTCAGGCTATGAAAGTGTTGTTGAAAGTGAACAGAAAGTCATCCCAGTTTCTTGAGGATTTAGGAATTGTTTCTATCACAGTTAAATAAGCAGGCTGCTACTTTTGGCATCACTTTTAGATGGTGGGAAATTATCCAAGACACTTCCAATTAGAGTGCTTTTACTTCATCCAATTTGTAGACCACAAGAGAAAATATTGCGGCATCAAATAAAATAATTGCAAACACTGAGACCACATCTAGAATACTGCATCCTTTTTGGCCTCCTAATTCAAGAAAAACATCAATAAATTGAATCAATTTCAGTGGCAGGTGATCAAGCTGGAGCTTGGGCTGGAGCACCTACCCTGTGAGGAGAGGCTGAGGGAGCTGGGCTTGTTCAGCCTGGAGCAGAGATGGCTTTGGGGGGATTTAACAGCAGCCCACAGTGTCTATGGGAAGGTCTTTGAGGAAATGGAGCCAGGCTCTTCACAGCAGTGCAGGACAGACAGGTAAGAGACAATGAACATGAACTGAAATAGAAAAAGTTCAGACTGGGCGTAAGGAGGAACTTTTTCCCCTGACTGCCTGAGACAGGGGAAAAACTGACACTGGATGTATCACATCAGTGACACTGGATGCCCAGAGAGCTTGTGCAGTATTCATCCTTGTAGGTTTTCAAACCGTGAGCTGGATGGAGCCCTGAGAAGCTTGGTCTGAACTCAGAGCTGACCCTTGTGTGAGTAGGGGGTTGCACCAGACATCCCCTGAGGTGCCTTCCAGACTGCACTATGCTATGATCCTTCTTTGACCATTATGGATGTGTAGAGGACCTCTACAGCCATCTCGTTCAATATCCTGGATCTACAGGGGTGTTTGGAAAATAGGAGTTTACAGAGAGGGATGTTTAAGTTTTCTGTGTAGTAAAAGGTCTTCTCCCCAGCTTGTACAAATGCTGGTTTTGACCTTCAGTTATGTTTTCTGTGAATCTGAAGACGATCAGATTGTTCTCATCTAAATCCCGTTCTCATGCTGGAAAAGTAAAAGAGAGTGGAAATATCTGAATTCAGTGAAATAACTGGCAGCACTTTGTATCTGCTTTGCCATGGCAAAGGAAGCATCTTTCCAAGCAGCCTTATATAGCTGCTGGGTGAGTGACAGCATGGACTTTTGTGGAACCCCTAAGAGTGGGGTCAAAAGGTGGAAGCATTTTTTTTAAATAGGAGTGAGACCATCAGGTTGGCTGTCTCTATCATTTGGCAGGGTATGCAGGAATTCATAGTATCTCATGGTTAAAGATTGAATTGAGGGAATGTGCACAGAAGTTTAAGCTTCTCTAGGATCTCTAGGAAGTGATTTCCTCTAGGAGGCCAGAAGAATGAATTTCATATGATCACTTGCCTGAAAAGGCCCAAAGTTTTCTGAGCGGCAATGAAATGTGGTTGACTGAGTGTGAGGGTGGAAGTCATGTTGTACTGATGAACTTAATTATGATCCTGCCCTGATTTCCTGGGAGTCTTGGAAGAGGTCAGTTCACCTTCTGGCTTCAGTTTCACCTTTGCAAATTGAGGGTAATGGCAATTGCCCATCAACCTCAGAGGGACAGTGAAGATTAATAGCATAGGTTTTATGGTGCAGTGAATATTTAAAATCCATTCCTACTTCAGATGTTTGTATGATTATTTTAAATCCATGGAAGTGTGCTCCTCAGAACAAACCCTATGTTAGATTTCTCAGTGTCTGATCAAATAAACTGTTTTGGAGTCAAGACAATAGGGAAAATGTAAATTCAACTAATGGTTTCTTAAACAATCAATGGTCTGTGACCACGTTGTTCTCTCTTCCCTTTAGAAAGCAATAGCAGAGTTCTCCATCACCAGTGGACCCCAGTCCCTTGATCTTCTTTCATTAAAAGTGGCATGTGGGCATGTGTTCAGGACAACAGCAATTACATGAGCTGGATCTCCATATCCACTGCGGAGATCTATTAGTAATTTCCATACCTTGTTTTCTCTTAGACTGGCTTCTTGTGTTTGAAACATCGCAAGCATAAGTATTGTTGTATTGAAGTGACTGTGCTTGGTCTGACTGGTGTATTTGCCTTTGCTAGGGTGTACCTGGCTCTACCAATGGAGGCAACATTATATAGCTGGGTGCCAGAGGGATTGGATTGCCCTTGTCTGATAATTTCACCTGATCTTGGACTGATGTTCAGCTGGCTTTAGGGCATTTTAATTACCAGCACACTGACTACTGGACCGACCATCTCGTCTGATTGCTGGCACCATTTATGTTTGTCTCAGCCTATCAGATCTTCCTCATTAACTTCTGTGATAATATTCAGACAGAAAGTCCTAGGAACTCTTCCAGCTAATCCCCATTTTGGCTGCTGACCAAATAAGGCTTTATATGACACAACTGTAATTGCTTCATTTGTATGGTATTGATCTGCCATTAGGCAAAACACAAGCCAGCATTTCTCTAAGGCTCAAGTTATGCAGGATTATATATTATTTGCATTGCAGTTGCAGCTAGCCTTCCCACCTGGGGAATGGACCCCCTGTTTTTTCTCTCAGTCTCTGTTTCTAATTAAAATAATGAACTTCAAAGTGTTTGCATTATAATTAGACCAAAGCTTAAGAAACCATCTCTTAGTGGGGATTTTTCCATTTATTGCCTTCCTTGTAATACTTCTTTATGAAAAACAACAGTATGGAGTCACAAAGAATCATGCATAGATACAGAAACCTCTCACACCTCATTCTAAGTTTAGATCCAATGACAGTGTATCAGCTGTGCAGATCTTAGGAATCAGTGGTCTGTTTCTGGTAACAGTAAAAATCAAGCATCCCTGCTGATTTCTCAGTGTTACCAATGGCTTTTGACATAGTGGCCACGTTACTTTAATGACTTTGTGAACACTAATGTCAGTGAATTAATTCCCTAAGAATCAAACTGCAGTTTTGCCCCATAGCTTTGCCATGTGGAGTTGCTTTCCTTAATGAGAAAAAGTTAATGGATAGCAGACTGCTTGTATTACAGCACTTCCAGTACCATACAGTATTTGGCTTTGCAGTCATTTCATGCTTCGTTCTTGTCAAGGTGAGACTGGGACTTGGTGGCTGAAAAGTCTAACCAGACAGGCAAAATATCGGTGCTTATTTGAAACAGCACTTAAAGTAGTGGGCTTGGTTTCTAAAATAAAAATATAGAAATTCAGCTGGATCTGGCTACTTCTCAAGTGCCTGAGAACAGTAATAGAAGTAAGTTCATTTATTTTTGCATTTGCAGCTGCTGAAAAGATGGCAGCAGGTTTTTTTCTTTCATTTGTGGCTCTTGCTACAGGTACCCGTCTCTGTCACCTTGAGAGTGCTTAAATGGAACTCATTTTGTATGACTCTTCCCTGAGAGCATCTCAGGAACATTAGCTAGGACAGAGGACTTAATCACCTTTCATGAAGCTTCTTGAGCTGACAGTGAGGGAGCTTGTGAAAAAGGCATGTACAGATGCTGAGCTGAGCATCTTTACTTGTAAAAGTCACTCCATTGTGACTCCTGATGTGGTCTTACTATTTCTTAATCTTAAAAAGAGATCTTAAACTAATCGGTTGCTGTTATGAGGTCTTGCTGCTTGCAAGGAAGAAAATGCAGCAACGTATCATGACTAGAATAACAGGAGAATACAGATGTCAATATAGATCCTCTTATCCATCTTACCATTATAAGTTCATAAAGGGTAAGATTCAGCCTGGCATAAATGAAAAATGGGAACAGTCTGATAGTGAAATCCCTTCAAATATTGCCAAATTTGAACCAATGTCCAAAAATGCCAGATACATTCAATACTGCATTAAGAAAGATCTTGGGGCTTATTATATTAGCTACCCTGCTATGCACTAAAAAGAACATACATTTATACAGCACATTGAGACATGGGGCTGGCTAGGAATCAGCAAACCTAATTGTTGCAGTGAGTCCAACAGGATATTTTACTTTCCCTGATTTGTCAGTGAGAGTCCTTACCTTTTTGGAGGTCACAGGAACATTTCTGGGCACAGGTGATTCAGCCTAGGGCTGGGTCTTCCTGTGGATGAAAGCTGTGAAATGCTTGGTCCAAGGCATGATATTTCTGCCACTGCTGAGATGTGTTGAATGGAGTGAAAAATTAGAAGCTGCTGAAACAGCTGCCACCTGCTTTGTGCTGGAAGATTTTGATGTAGTAAAATCTTCCTCTGTATAGGGTGGCCAGAGTCTGTGTTCTCAATAGGCTGTCCAATAATGCATCAGTCGTATCAAACAGATTGAGATGGATATAAAGAAGGAACACCTTTCTAACTTATAAGGGACCACACCCTATTTCTAGTCAACAAGCACTGAATTGCACCAAAAAACATTTTTCCTAGCCTCATTCTGGATGAAAATAATCACTCCACAGTGTTCAGAAGTGTAAACTAAAAATGCCTTACAAGCCTGGCTAAAATATTATGTAGAAGAAGATTTAAATCTACTGACCGACTTCAATAATGATGAATAATGTTTTCAATCTTGTTTAAATCAAGTCAACCATTCAAAAAAACCCCAAATAGATCATTTGTGCAGAGAGTAAGCTGCAGTGTTTGGCTTTTTCTTGTGGATGGAGTGGTGTAAGGAGTCTCAATGACATGTGCCTGGATAACGTAACAATGTCACTTAGAGAGCCTGCACTAATGCAGCCCAGGTGGGAGAGAAGAGGGACAGCATGAGACCTGGTAGAGGTTCATGACTGTGTCCCCCACTACAAGCCATTACAACCCGTCTTTCAGCAGCACTAATCCAACAATGGTGGAACCTCTGCCCGGCACTGAAACATATCCTGTGCCCTGCCACGAAACCCCTGCCTGTCTGTGCCAATACTAACATTTTCTCTCTCAGCTGGGACCCTCTAAATTTAGGTGTTACCGGAAAGATAGGTGAAACGGCATCCAAACACCCTGCTGTCACAAAAACACGAGTCCAGAGCTGCTTCATCTAAGGTGCAGAAAGGCAAAAGGCTTTCTGCCAGCCTTGCCAGAGGTGAATGCTACCCTGTCTGAAAACATGAAGTATCCGGGGGGCATGTATTTAAAAACACTTATTTTACACATTTCAAATTTTAAAATACTATTTTAAGTGCTTTCAACACTATCAAATGTATAAACACCCTAAAGGACTCAGGATTCCTAATGTTTCTGAGGTGAGAGAGAGCTTTGAGGCAGCTGGCGGTGGGCTAGGCTTATCCTCAGAGCTGTTCCTGCAGCGCGGAGCAGTGCTACACCCGTGCACTTTTGCAAAATCATAGAATCATAGGAGGGCTTGGGTTAGAAGGGACGTTAGAGATCAACTAGTTCCAACCCCCCTGCCACGGGCAGGGACACGTCCCACTAGAGCAGGTTGCTCAAAGCCTCAAAATCCCACCTCAAGCCTTTAAAACACGTTATTTGGAGTTGCCAGTGTTGGAACTGCAGCAGCCTATTCACATAATCCTGCTTACGCTGCAACCAGCAAGAAAAATTTTAATTTGAAATGGGGTACTGCTCAATGAGAGCAGGATTAGGTAGTCGTTAGCAAAAAATTAAAATAGCTGAGTTGAGAGAAGCAGGTGTTTCTGCTTCTACTAAAGACTGCATACTGAACTAATATGAACAGCTACTCTAGGGACAATTTTATGTGTTTTTTATTTACAGCAAAGCTTTGTATAAAGCAGAGAAACAAGCAGAGTTTCCTTCCCAGGTCAACTGCTGTTGTTTTTACATAAGCAAAATATATATTTAATTGCTTGTGCCAAGAAGTGTTTTCACACTGTAATTGGAATATCTTGCTGCAAAACAGCTTCCAATTTATATAAATATTTGAAACTACAGTCATCAGACCTCTAACTGGTGTAAATAGTCAGAACTTCTTTGAATTCAAAGTAGCTATGGCAATTTTTAGCAGCAGTGGGTCTCCCATTAATTGGAACTCCTGCTGATCCTCAAGGTGTCAGTTTGGCTCATATTTGTTTACAAAGCTCAGTTCAAGTAACTAAGCTGCATACTTAAGATATACATAGAAGCTATAAATACTCAGTGCCCCTGGAAATTAACCATCTTATTTGGATGGTTAAATAAAGAGTATTATACTTATTTTAATTAGCCACAATTGTAAAGTATTTGAGTGCTGCTTTAAATTTCCTATTTTTAGACAAAGAATAAAAATATATACACACTCTTGTGAATATATTTTATTCTTAGTGCTTGTAGAATATTTTGGGATATTGTTCTGAAAGAGGTGGTTTAAATGCAATTAGACAGGGACTTTTTAAATAACAAGTATAAATGGTACTAACTTATAATGCAGCCATACCTACCCATACATACACCACCTACCCATAGCTTTTTTACATGACTTCTGCCTTTCTGCAGACCAGTCAGTTCCTCGGGGGTACATGGGTTTTGCAAGACAGAATTCAAGAGGCAACTACTGTCCTGGTGGATCCTCAGCTGGGTCTGGGCATATAACTGAGATGTCCGGTCATGTCCTTTCTGTGATAAACATGTATATAGGAATGGAAAAGTTTACCAGGAAAGCCTGAGAAACTCATTGCAGAAGAGCTAATATTATTTTGAAGACTCACAACTTGAATACTAGTAGTTCTTTATTTAGTATAAATGCTGGGCAAGCTATCAGAGCAAGTGCCAAGAACTCTGTTTGTTTGAGCTCTCAGCTACATGTGAAAATTTATTAGTATGTGCAGTGCTTCAGTACTTGAATACAATTTTTTCTTACAAATAGCATTACAATATACAAACTTTTATAAATATCAGTACAAAAATTATTCCTATAAATTTTGAATGTGTTTAAAAAAAAATTATTTCAAAGTTGGCCTTTTGTCATTAAAATTTAGGTTGTTTTTCTTGTAAAAATGCTCTTGCATTAGCTCTTTTTTTTTTAATGTTTGCATTATTGATCTTTCAAGCTTTCTGAGTACATATATAAGCTTTGGCTACATCTTCCTCATTAACAGAGTGCTTGTTTCATTCCTAATTTATTAAAACATAGTCAGGCAGTGCCATGCAGCTTTACACTTAATTTCTCTTGATGAATTGTGAAACACCCTTAAACTGTGCTGCATATGTGTCATGTTACAGCCTGCCATCAGCACTTTCCAAACCATGGTTGAAATAGCTCAGAAGCTGGGCAGGTTTTAATTTTTTGCTTGGTAAGGTTGCATTTTACTTTTTCTCCATTTAAAATTGTTTGAAGATGTTATATGAACAAGCTTTAAAAATGCAGCCACTTGTATTTCACTAAATAGGTCTGAGACAGATCCTCAGCTGCATCCAGGGAGCACTGGGTTGTGCGATGAGGGGAGGCTCTCGGGCAGCTGTGGCCTCCTCTTCCCAAGCCACCTGGGCTGGATGCAGATTAGGTCATGAGAGAATAACCGTGATTCACGTGACTGAAATGAGGTCACCGAACTTGGCTTCCCTGGGCTGTCTCTCTGCCTTGTCCCGAGGGAGGATACCCTCCAGCCTGTGCCAGGAGCTCTGAGGGGCCTGTCTGGCAGAGGGCTGCGTCAGCAGGTAGATGCAGGGAGAGACGTCCAAAGTGCAAGGAAGAATAAGAGCTTTGAGTAGCTTGAGGGATGCGGCATCAACTGCGGATGTGTCACTGGCTGTGACATTGTGCTCCTGGGAAAGCTTGTTTCTTCAGGGAACTTCTCCTCTGGCTGCACCACCGCACCCGTGGCTTCACTCCCCATTGTGCAGTAGTTTGCTGTTTACTGATCCCCACTTCGTTCCAGGTGCTGTGTAGACATACTAGTATGTCTGCAACAAACTTATGTGACAAAGTAGTCATGGATTTTACTGGAAAAAAAGCAAATCCCTGTATTTTGCCAGTTGGTCCATACCTCACGTATGGCCCACCTACAGCGCTTTCATCATTTAACATTCAGGTATTCTTTGTTTGAAGTTTGCTGTACCTTCAGAGAGCCTAAGGTTAAACAGAGGTGGCAGCCTCTTCTGACTTTGAAGTGACTGAGCAATTTCTGAGGCTTTCCAAGCCCTGTGAGAAGGATTTGTGCCTCAGTAACTGCAGTGGTGGCACCAGCAGTTCTCAGATGATAACCCTGTGCAATACGGCTGCAGTTTAAGCAAAGCTCTCCGTGTATGTAGAGCCTCCTTTGTGAGTCACGTTATTTTTTGCACATCCTGCTTGTTCATTATTTCAAGTGAACAGCATCCCCAACACTAAGCAGTGAAACAGTGCCGCCGTCTGTAAAGATAATAGCAGAATTTCATCAAGACTCTACCCAGGATTCAGGGAAATGTCAAACGTGTTTAAATAGCTAAGACATTTAACTTTTCCTGGCAAAACTCTACCGGTTGCCTGAAAGATTGTTATTAAATGCTCCCAGCAGAGCTCCTGCCTTCGTTATAATGAGTACTTAGGGACCTGTCTCTGCCTTGGGCCATTTAGTATTCAAAAGCAGGTATTTTGGGACCTGACTTCCTGGAGGGGGTCTCCTTTGCCACGAGGGTTCAAGCCAAGGCTGACTCTTCTGAATTGCATTCATGGATGGTGCTGAGTGGTGCTACTCTTCTGAATTGCATTCATGGATGGTGCTGAGTGGTGCTGATGGGTGGTAGTTTCCAACCAAAATGTATCCAGGGTTTTGGGGACTTAGGCAATAAGCAGCTGAGGCTGAGACTGTGGATACTTGTTCAAGTCTAATGAGGCTGGAGGGAGACTTTTACACCTCCTACATGTGCTTTGGGCATTAGACTGTTGTGAACAGTCTTGATTTTACCATGCAGGATGCATTTGTTTTAGTTTCTGGTTTCTTAGCATTGCTGTGATGAAATAGGTGCTTAAAGGGGTTTATTAAGCAGAATTTGGTGTACCACCCTGTTCCCCTATGGCTGTCTCAGACTTCCAACAATGCTTGTGATGTTGGCTGCTGTGGTCCCAGAGCCTGGGCCTCTGTCTCATTCATTCATGGTGCAGGGACCTTTGTGTGTCTCTGTCAGCCTTGGAAATGCCCCTGATGCAGTTCAGCATG
Source organism: Gallinago jamesoni (assembly GCA_025769975.1). Classification (NCBI taxonomy): domain Eukaryota; kingdom Metazoa; phylum Chordata; class Aves; order Charadriiformes; family Scolopacidae; genus Gallinago; species Gallinago jamesoni. The sequence continues at coordinate 190,438,283 of JAOQGH010000001.1, read as the reverse complement.
CAATTGCTAGGCTATGTTGTATGCTTATATGGTCGTTTATTGAACACCTCCCTCTCTGCTTCATATAGACTGAAGTCCAATGGATGGGTCGTCTGTTAACCATTGCTATGACCCGGACTCACTGGAAATCAAAGCAGACCTCTCTGCTAGGTTCTCTGGGCTTTGGGCTAGCACCCTACTGCTATTCATTTGGGTGGCAGAGGAGTTATCCCTGTCTGGAGTTACAGATGCTATTTTGCAAGGGACTGTGTAGTTGCACTGTCATCTGTCTGTGCAGTTTTATCTCAGGCTAACTGAGAAAGGCAGTTGGCACAAGTAAGCTCTTTATAAAAAGAAGTGACACTGATTAATAATTTTGAACTGCTTATTACTAGTTACTTATGGGGTGATGGAAAGTGATTTTAAATAAGTGAGAATGATTTAATTCTCATCAAGTTTTTCATACTGTACTTCTATAGGCAGCTTAAAAAAAAAAAAGTCGTGATCCATACATTGAAATCATTGTCCATCACTCAAGTAATTGTGATGTGAGGTGTCACTGTAATGGAAGGGCTGCAGTTTTGGCTAACCTGGGTTAATTATCACATACAAAGATTCTGTTTTCCTCTGATTTATGGAAAAGGCAGGATTGCTTTCTACTATTAATCTCTTACTCTTGCAAAGATTTAAATTCCTTTATTGAGGAACACATTGTTCTTCAGTGGGAGCTTTTGCTAAGTGTGGTATTGAGGATACAGTCCTGGTTTTTAATGATGAAAGAGCAGTTTCTGCCACAGATACTCGAGTTTTGAAATGCCTTCCTCTGTGGCAGAATGAAGCATTGTCTAGGATGAGTATAAGTGATCTAGCCTGGCTCTGAGGTCTCAGGTATATAATTTTCAATGTAGTCACCATTGCACCTATTGAGATCTTAGATACAACATTTCTGTGGGAGATACAGCAGTGTTGAACAAAGGTTCTCTGTGTTTTGCTGACCAGAAGGACATTATTTATTTCCACATGTTGAGGTGGATCTGGATAACAAAGCAACAGAGAAAGCAGTGTGAAACTAACCTGGTTTTACATGGCCTACTAGACATGATGAGGACATGAATGTGTTACATTTATAAACAATACAGTTTAATTTCAGAGCAATGATTGCAGCTTAAATCCACATTTACTTCTTCATCCTTTTTATTTCCATTTCTCTATTGTGCTGTGAAACTGTCTATGGATATGGCTAATAACCCAGCTAAATAACCCTCTCATGAATGGGTTTCATTTATTTATTTATTGCTCTAGGATTACTATCAACCAGCTGCAGCTTCTCTAAATGACTTTGGGAAAATTTTCCTTGGTAATCATTAATGCTTTGAAAGATAAATTTGAACATTTGGCAAGTGAGAAAGCTCTTTCCCTTCAATGTGGAAATTAAAAATGAAAACTTATATTAGTTGTCAAAAAAATCACATAGTTGTTTTTCATTCATTTTAGAATATCCACATAAAATGTTTGAGTAGACATTAACTTGAAAAACTTGAAAAAAAAGTTGTAAGTTATCAGGTAACATCTTCACTCAAGATAAGATAAAGATTGGAAAAAAAAACTGTCTAAGGGTTTTTGCATAAGGACTTTGTCCAATTCAATGAGCTTTAGTGTTCATACTTGAGAGATTACAGCTTAGAGGAAATGTTGTGAAGATGCTTTTACAGATAGACTGATTGATAGAGCTTCCCATCTGCTTAAAAATAAGACTGTGCTTAAGTGGCTCGTTGAATTGAGAGTTAGTGATATTCCTTGAGACACATTTCATTTTTCATGGGAGTGATCACTCCTGCCTGCATCTGTAGCACTGTCAAAGCAGCTGTTTATGTTATTGCTACCCAGTGGGACAATTAGACACAGTAGCATTAAATTAGACCTTGGTTTGGTTCTTGTTGAAAGGAGGAATTTTGACATTGACTTTGTAGACAACAGGCTCAAGCTATACATCTAAGCCATTTTCAGAATAAGTAATGTTGCTCAGCATCAAAGAAACAGTGTTTCTAGCACAATCTTTCATCTATGGCTCAGTCTGATGTCCTTGAAAAGGTAAAATTTTAGTGGACTGGAAATTTGTCTGAAAAGTAGCAAGGCTGGCCATACACCTTTCTTTCTGGCCATACACCTTTCTGAATGGAGCAAACAGGCCAAAAGCATAGGCTTTGTAACTAAAAGCTGAGTAGGAAAAACCTGTAGTAAATATGACTGGTTCAAAAGCAATTGCTTCCAAGAACAAAAGAGACAAATAAACAATTTCATTCCAATTGTGCAATTGCTCCTCTCCCTCTGGAGTGTGAACCATAATTAGAGCCCTTATATAAAATCACATTTGTCAGCCTGGCTGTTAAATTCCCCTTAAAGCTTTATCCACAAAGAGCAGTCTGTTATCACTCCCACTACAGCCTGCAGTTCTAATTTTCACTTTCAGGGACAGACAAGCAATTACTTTATCTGTATTGAAAATCTCGTATACATGTAACTACAGTGACGCTAGGTAAAGTCAGATACACACACAAGCAGTTTCCAAATCTCATGACCAGCCAGCAAGGACCTGTCTGGGTTCCTGCAGGAGCTATATGAAAAGCTGTTACTGGAACACCCTGAAGGCATGTCCTGAAGCTGACACTTGTCCTATAATGGGGTCAGTGTTGTAAGGAATGCTCCTTAAGCTGTGAAATACCATTGTCTGTACCTGTTGACCAGGAAGATATCTTTCCAAATCAGTGAGAGATAAGATCTGATGGAGCCCTACCACCAGAGGATCTCTCTTCCCCAACCTTTCTCCAAGTGCTTTGAAGGTGTTGCATCCTCTCATAATTGAAGAGGGGAAGATACCATTGACAGACAAGTTTTTGTCAAATTCCACTCAGCCCTCACAGGCAAATCTTGACAGCCTTGAAGAAATTCAGAGAGAGAAATTCCATCTTTCTCAACCACATATTGTCCCCGAAAGCTACTGGCACTTCACAGATATTTCTCTCTCTTTGGAGGTGAATGGTGCTTCAAGGATTTGATGCCTCTCCTCCACATGCCTCTGCAGGTCTGCAAGCAAGCCTGCGCAGACACCTACCGGAGTGTTCATGTCTTAGGGGCATGGATGCACTAGTGATCTCTGAACGTGAAAAGAGGAAGAAAAAATTTATTATTATGAATTATGATTAAATATTGATGTAGTTGTGTACCATCAGGATATGTGGCTGTTGAGGCTCTTAGTAATACAGATAGGAAGTCATAAACTTAATCAAGTGCAAAAGTTCCTCAGGAGGAGATGCAGCTGTGTCCCTTTCTTGCTGGAGTTCACTGCACTCCCAGCAGCCTTGAGTTCATAGAGAAGCAGTGATTCTGTGCTTTAGCCTTCATGTTGGCAACCCCTCTCTGCTGCACAGATCCAAAGTCTCTCTCAGTTATTTCTGTCATCTGAAAAAAGAGCACTTAAGCATGAGATGGAGGACACCAGGTTCATGGAGCCCCTTTCCATCTGTTGTTCCTATGCCACTGTGCTGCTTGCAATGCAGCACTCATCTTTCATCCACCTAAACCCTGCAGGGAGAAGTCTGCAGGGCATCCCAACTACCTGCTGGTGTCTCAGCACCCAGCAAATGGGCTGGGTTTGGTCTTCCCAGCACTTGAGCTTCTGCTTAGCTTCACTTTCTCCATGTTTCCCCAGAGAAGGTACCCTGCGCCATCACCCTCCTCCCTAGCACTGCGGGTGTCCTGCAGACTGGGAGACAGAGCTCTCTTCCAGGATAGCAAGGGAGTCCTTGAGGTCACGGCATTAAGCTGACCTTGCATTTTGACTAAGCCTCTGCTGGGCTGGGCTCCTCTCGAGCCTGCATCCCAAGTGTATGGATGTGCCTACAGCCGGCGACGAGGCTTCAGACGGGCAGGACTCCCGGCACTCCTTTGTGCATTGTTTCCTGTTGACTGGCTCTAGACAGCATCATGGCCAGCATGCAAGATGTTAGCACTCCTCTTCAGCTGTGCCTCATGCTGCCTGTTCCCGCAGCCTCGGCCCACAGCTTGTGCAGGATCACTTTGATTGTGCTGTACGTCAAAACTGTGTGTGACACAGTGACTGGCAGCCTCTAGCATAGGCTGTCTGGATCTTGCCTCTTTATATATGGGAACACATTTTCCCATCTACTTGAAAAATCAGCCAGGGCCCACACTAAACAGATATTCTAAACATAGATCCACATAAATCTGTGTAAATAGTTTATAATTCCAGGCAGAGTTTTATCATCATTTTGCAAAAACTGTTTTGGTTGGTTGATAGAATTTTCTTGTTAAAATCCAAGCCATTCTGAAAGTCATTTCTACACTGGAAACATATTTTTCACATCTGAAAGTAACTACAATTATTTGTGCTGCCAAGGGCTTTGAAATATGGAAATGAGAGGTTTATTTAGTGTGTGGATCAAGCTTATAAACAGCTTAAGTCCTCATTCCTTCTAACATCTTAACAGCTGTGCAGTTTCTTACAAAATATGTTTTATCGTTTCAAGAAATGCTGTTAACCTCGCAGTTTTAAAACTGAATGAACAAGGCCTCTTGGACAAATTGAAAAACAAATGGTGGTACGACAAAGGAGAATGTGGCAGCGGGGGAGGTGACTCCAAGGTTAGCCTCAATGTCACCAAAAGCGGGTAAACAGTATGTAAAGTAATTGGTGCATCTGCTGGGGTTTTACCTGCGACAAAACAGCTTCACCAGTAGCACAACACTGCTGGTACCTGCAGTTGATATCTAGGTGTATGCAATTACTGTCAAAGCAAAAATATTTGCATTTGTTTAAGCACCCTACGGGGAACCCAAAATCAGTCTCTGCTGTGAAATCTATCACCAGTTCGCAGGAACCAGCATCTTCTGAAATTGTGATGAGCCTTGCTCTTGTGAACAAGCAGTATGAAACCTTCAGGACCAGATAGCAGCTCAGACTTATTTTCTACTATATTGTAGTAGCCAAAAATAATTTTTCAGTGACAGTAAAAGAAAAAGGTGCAAATCAGTGTGACATCCTCATAGGAATAACCTAATGCATGGTCCAGGCTCAGGGATCCACTTGACACAAACAATACTTTTACAAATTACAATTTTCATCTGTGTTTCCAAAATAGGAGGGCAAATTTCCGCTAAAATATCTTCACACTGACATTTTATCATATCTTACCAGCAAACTGAATTTCATGGTGGTTCCCTAGGCAGAACTTATCAGAATTTATTAGGCAGGAATTTTAGGCTGAATTTTAGGCTGAGGTGGTGACAACGTCTTATTCTTCTTGCATTTCCATATCTTCCACGTGGCCAGTGCCGCTACTTCCTTGCCTCCTCACAGCTTCCTTTTGGGAAACTGCCTTGTGCTGAAAAGAAGCAATGTGGACATGGAAGATGTGGAGGTGGAGGAGGATGAAGATATTTAAAAAATGCTTCCATGCCAGGTAGCATGTAATAACATTTATTTATGTGCTTGTGTGTGAACAATATATAAGAGAATGTGATACAGATAACTGTGCAGGCACAGAACTATAGACGATTAAATTTGACTGGTTTGTCATACACAGTTTATAGCTTTCTTTACGGTTGCCTACATATATTTTTTCTTACTATTTTCTCTCCTTCTTTAGTCCTCCTGCTCTTTCATGCCTTTCATCCTGGCCTCAGGGACTATCCCTTGGGCTGTTCTGCACTCACCCAGAACTGGTGTCCTAATCCTCTTCACTTTACCTTCAATCCTGCTGCTCTACCTGTCTTTTCCCCACCGCTCTGCTTGCCACCAGTCACAGTTGCAAAAATGGTCTCTATTTTCTATTCCAAAGTGCTCAGGTGTATTAGACCTGATAGCACTTACCTGCAAGTGGAGCAGACACCAAATTATTGTTAAGAGAGGTCACAAGTAAACCCATGTAGCTACTATTATATGCTCCACCGAAGCCTGAGCTTTTCCATTATTGGGGGAGGGGTGTTTATTTATTTTTTAAAATGTCACAGACAGGGAGTCACATCATTAAAATACCTTCATTTTCTTAAAAATACACTCCTCACAAACCTGCTGTGGCTGAAAGGTAAGGTAAAAGCTAGATTGCAAACTAAGGATGCTTTTAACTTACTTTCACTGATTACCAGCCACTGGTGCTTCCAGTCACAAAGCAGGAAAAGGGAAAATTTCATGGTAGAGGGGCAGGCAGGGTCTCACCAGGGAAATGTCTGAAGTGCTGAAGGAACAGTTTAGGTGTGATGGCAAGTGACAGAAAAAGGAGCAGGGGTGCTAGGGAATAGAAAAGAACAGCAAGGGAGAAACAGGGAGGAATGCAGAAGGGAGGAAGGAACACTTTGCCAATGAAAAACAGGTGACAGGCAGGATGCAGGATGCAGCAGAAAATACGGGCAAGGCAGCCTTAGCAAAGGATGGGGAACAGGACGGAGCTCAACCTGTGGCCCTAGGACTATACACAGCCTGCCTGGAGCTTTCATCTGACCTCAGGCCTGTTTCTTGCCACACCGTTTCCCAGGCACAGCAGAGAGAGTAGGCAGTACCAGTGCCCCTGTGAAGCCCCAGGACTATCCTAATAGACCTCTAAATATTTTAACTTTATATGCTAGCAAATGATCATTAGTGGAATAACCAGGACACCATGCACTGTTGTCGTAAACCTGAGAGCTACCAAGTCCTGAACTAAGTTCATAAGGATCTCTAGCTAATACTTCTTTTCATTGTATGAATTTAAAAAGAACAAACCCTGAGCTTTGTTAGTAGTTCCAGTCCAAATCACAGGGTTTTCTACTGTCATGAACAAGAATAAAAACTTCCTCTTCTCCTGAAAGAAATACAGCATCTGAGACTTGACTGATAACAGTGCTGTTACTATTTGAGATTCACTAGTCAGAATATGGGAGTCTAGACCCAGAATAACCTGTCGTGATAATACAGAGGACTATAGAAATCAGGGAGTTTCATGAGAGTTCAGCAGTTCTCCAAAGAGATTTTTTTTCTCTGTGAAACAAGATTTCTCCTACCTCCATTCTGTGCTCTTGAAAGGTCATCTCTAGCCTCCCCGTCCCTTATTCCCTTTAAGGAACAATTTTCCATAATTCAGAAAGATGGTTCAGAGAGTTGCCCTGTGTGAACCACCTATGGTTTGGTGGCCTCAGTAGTTAAGTCATATTTGAAGTTAAAGCTGGGGTCCCCAATTCATTTGAGTGCTTTTGAAAGTATATCTTAACTGTATGCCATCATCGTTTCATGTGATTCATGGGAAGGTATTTAAACACAGTGTCTGTCACTCTGCTCCACTGTTTTATAAAAGCCTGAGTGGAAGGAAGCTGTGCTGATGGAGCTTTCCTCCGGTCTCTGCTGGCAGCCCTCAAGAGAACACAGTAGCCCTTGTTTCTCATTCAGCAGATGAGGCTGACCTTACACTTAATTAATGGCTCAGCCATCAGTGGGTAATGAAAATGCTCCTAAAGCATGCTCATGATTGCATTTTTAAAAACCTTGTCTTCCCAAATTCTGTATTGGTTTCAGAATCACTCAGTATTGTAATTTAAATGCTGTAACTGCCCATTTGCTGTCCTGAACACAACTGTCAGAACATCATTAACGCCATTTTAAGGCTCTGTGATTTCATTGACGTTGCTGGCACAAGATCCAACCTGAGGCTCTTAAAAACCAGCCCTTCCAAAAGCAAGTGATTGATGACAGGATAGGGGGAAATGAGTAAGAAGCCAAGAGCTGAGATAGAAGGGCTGAGAACATGATGAATAAGAAGGAAACCAGTATCCCTGCACCCAGGTCAGGCTGTGCCACCACTGACTTCAGCACATGGGTGAAGAATAGGGTCTCCTGTGCTATCACACAGAAATTTTGTGCCGTGGCTACATGAGACACATTCCTCTCCATATATTTGTATTATTTTTTGTATATTATCCTTACCTGCATTTAAGGCAGATTAATCCTGTCTACGTATAACAAGGGAGATTCTCAGCAGCTGTGCATGGGAAAAACTACACTGATTTTCATAAACTCTGCCAGTTTACCCTAGTTGAAGATTAGTAATTCAGGAATCACTAAACAACTTGAAAAAATCTGTAGTAATTTTCCATTGTAATATTGAGAATACGAGACTGAACTTGATGGGAAATTTAATTCTAAATGCTGGATTTATCCTCTGTATGACTTAAGTGCATTGTTCTTGCTCATGTACAGCAGACCATACTGATTTTTAGTCTCGTCCCCCCTTAATACCAGTGGGACTATTCACCAACCAGTTGTGTAAGCACTGTAGTAACAAATTGTTTTCTCCGAGTTCATGACTGACACAGTCAAAATGATGCTTATTTGGAGAGGAGATTTTCAAAGAAAGGAAAGATGCCTGATAAGTGACTTGTCCTGAAAGCGAAGGTGATCTGGGAGCTGTTGAAAATCTCCTACTAAAATGAAAAAAAAAAATGGAAAAAAACCCCAAACAAATTAAAAACCCTAAATACATGAATGTTCACAACATTCTCAGTCAATTACTGTGATTGCAGACAGGTACACATTGCTTTTCTGAAAAGCATAAACAAAAATATTCCTTTTTGCCCTGCACCCCCTCAGTATGGGTTTCTTACGTTGGACTCTGTACATTTCCCATCTCAGCTGGCTGATTTGTAGTGGGACAGAAATCCTATTCTGAAAGCGTAAAATATTTTTAAATTTAGCTCAGAGTCCCTCTCCCTCATCACAGCTAGGACTCTCTGAGGGGGTATATAGAGGACAGTAGTGGAGAGGAGAAACAAGGGCTTGGCCTCGGCCACGTCACTGGCTGTATTTCAGTGAAAAGTCTCATCTGTGCTGGTCATTGCCATTGCACTCAGTTATATATTGAAGATAACATGGCAATTTTAAGCATGAAATTGATTGCTTTTCCCAAGGGAAAACCTGAGAGCTCCCTCACAGAGGGGATGCAGAAAGTATAACACAAAAGGAGCTACAGCTGCAAAGAAGAAAAAACCCTTGCTTGTATCAGGCTTTATATACCTAAACAGTGCTGAAAAAAAAAGCCAAGCAGAAGAGTGGGAGACATCTGTTGTCCCAGCTTGCTGCTGGTCTTGATAGTTTATCTAGAGCCCTAATTATTACTTTAATCAGTTTAATCTGCAACAGCTCCACAGGATTATGATTTTCCATGTGAGAACAGTACCTGGATAACCCTTATCTTTGCCATAAGCAGCCCTGTTACACTGCTGGGATTTAGGAGCACTGAAATGTGGCTCAGTGTCAATGCATGACATGTTACAGATGATGGCTATCCAAGTAATATTAATTATTTCACGCTTGTACTAGAAGCAAACAGAGGATCATATTGACAGGCAACTTGCCAGCATCCCAAACTGCTACCCACACATTTCACACCTGTGGGACTCTCACATTCCACTATCAACCCGCACAACCTGCTGCCAGGAAGCCCAAAGACAAAATGTAAGTTTGAATACTGAGAAAGATCAAGAAATAGGCTTTTTCTGTCTAGAAGCAAAGTATTCCATATGAATTAAATGTGTTGGATTTGGAAAGCAGGAGAAGCATTCCTTTTACTTAAGGGGATCACTTAAGAGTACCTGGGCATCCTCTCACCCAACTGTAACTGTCAAAAATTGTCATTTCTCTGAGGCACTGAGACTTCCTCCTTAGTAAACAGAGATGGGCGTCTCGGCAGCATTGCTTCATTCTTTGTTAAAACTGGCATCTTTTGGAGGTACCTACCTTTTTCTTTTAACTGCAGGGAAGCATAGACAGGCAGCCAAGCTTGGGGCTTAACTTCTGGGGAGAAAAACTGAGCTGAGGTGAATCCCCTCTCCTTTATATATCTATATATACAAAGAGTCATCAGAATGTTTGGAAAGACAGGATCCCTAAAGCTAAGAGTAGCATACGTGGTTCAGGAGCTGATACATGTATATGTAATATATATATATACACAAACATACCCAAATATATTTGTATATAAGCATTTGGGGATTTTCAGTTAAACCAGTTATAGAGTGTAACTACAATCCCCTTTTCTCTTTCACAGTAACTATTTTAGTGAGTTCGCTTACACTTAATAATTAATGCTTGCACTGGTTTATTATTTATTAAGCCTTGAATTAATGAGTTCACATTTTAACAATGTATGGATTATGTTGTATTACAAGAGATTAATTTTCCCATAGGAATCTGCTGGCACTCACAGGATCAGGTCTTATCTTGTGTGACATCACCAGAGGGCCATCTATCACGTGCCATTTTTGTTCCTCTACCTCCTTCTCTGATATATATTGTATTTTCATGCACACCTGCACATAAATAGATATCTATATGCCTACCACATTAAGAATTGGACAGTCAGTGTTTCAAAGTGGAAAGTACATAAAATAAGTCTGTTATTCAGGGTTTTAGGAAATAAACTAGTACAACTGCATGAAGTGAGGCGTTACTGTAACATTCTGAAATTATTCACTGAGTTTAAGTAACTTCAGTGTAAACCCACAGTGGTTCATGACTTTGAGGCATCAGATTAGGTTTCTTCCAATTATTAAACCCCATTTTGTCACTCACAGAAAATACCACAAGTAAGAGAAGATATTCTGAGTAGTAATTTATCATCAGCCTGGAACCCTTGAAAGACTTATTTGAATAAGTGTCGTTTGAGGAAAAACTTTGAATTTTAACATAATGCTGAAACAGGAAATTAAAATGAAAGATTGACGGTCGTGTTCTTCTTAGCTGAGTATAAGGACATCACAGCTCTCCCCCTGAGTTCTCTGCATGCAGATCTGCTGGCGCCTGCCGTGCTCGGCACTGGGGGCAGTTAAAGGTCTCTGCCAAGTGGTTACGGGCAGCAAACTGCACGAAGCCACTCCTTTCTCTTGCCAGCATAATTTTGAGGGCAGTAAATGAAATAATAGCTGTAGCCAAGTGATACTATTAGCTTGTATGCGTACAAACTGAAAATAGATTGAAAGCAAGGAACACAAATGAACACGTTTCATAAGTCGTATATCCAGTTGTATTATATATGTCTCTGAAGAGAATGTTGTTAATATGTCTAAGCCAATAGTTTTGGGTTCACAGTAATTGCATACTATTTCTTTACAAATTTTCCCCAGCAGTATGTGCCTGTTACCTAAAGCGATGGAGCAGGTCCCGGTCATATGTCTGTCTCTAAACCTGGGCCAACAGTACATGACATAGCACCCACTGTGGCCTCTGCTCTGTCACTTTGCAATGCGATTCTATGTAGTTTTACTTGAATAACATAAAATAACATATATAATGTTATTTATGTTATTTTCCACGTGAAGAACTCCTGTAAACCTTGCCGTTTTGAAACTCAGTGAGGCAGGCGTCTTAGACAAGCTGAAAAACAAATGGTGGTACGATAAAGGTGAATGTGGACCCAAGGACTCTGGAAGTAAGGTCAGTCGCTGCAGTTCGGGAGCTACTATCGTGTTCACAAAGCAGTAAAGGAAGTAATAAACAAAATGACATAGAAATAAAATAAGCAGCTGTAGATACAGAACGAATCGGCTTTGCCCCGTCTTGATGCGGGTTGCACTTTAATTTAAAGAAGCACTATTGCTTTTTAGAGTCTTCAGTGATATAAATCACCAAACATCGTCCTACATGTTCAGGGCACGTGTTGAAGAGTTACAAGGCAGTTTTTTTGGGTTTGGGGGAGGCAAGTTGGGTTAGTAGTTTCCTTGCTGCCTAGGGGGATGAACTTTCCTCATTGACTACTTAGGAAGTGTCCCTTCACGCCTTCTCCTTTCAGAGTTGGCCTCCCTCAGCAGTTTTTGGAAAAGGAGAAACACTAGTGGGAAGGACTGCCTTTCATTGCTGCCCAGGGTGGCTGTGCCTGGCTCCCTCTGGGAAGGTCCCTTGAGGAGCCAAGGAAGACTTAGCTTGATCTTTGAGATGAAAAGCTTCAATAATTAATAGCTTTCTACAGCTTCCAGTGTTTACCCTAGTCCATTCCCAAACAGAAATCCAGACAGCTCCAGGGAGTGGCGCCTTCTCAATTTCTCTCTGTTTGGGGACAAACACAGAAGTGGGTATTTTCTGGTGGCTGGGAAGCACCACAGTCAGTGCCAGCCCTGTATTCGGGGAGTCTGATATTTCTTCACAGTGCCTGTGCCCGCGCCGTCCAGAGCTAAAAGGGAAGCGTGACGAGCAGCCACTGCTTGCTGCCTGCCCGCCCCAGCAGTTACCTGGCTGGATAGCGCCTAAAATTAACCTGGGAAACAAACTTCCAACACATTTTGCTTTTTCTGGCAAGTGCTTTGGAGAAAGGCGTGAAAAGCAGGTGAGAGGAGAGCAGAGCACCTGTAAAGGACAGCTGAGAAAGCCTCAACCCACCACGGGTCTTCCTCAGTCCTGCCTCCTCCTTGTTTGCAAGCACTGCGTTGACAATGGCCACCGGAGGAGCACAGTCGGTTCCCAGATATTCAGAGTCCTCTTACCCAGCTAAAAAGAGACAGACAAAGCAGGACCCAGCTATAAGCCCCAAAAACCCCTAGAGCCCATGGGAATTGTTACTGTGCTAATCTACTGATTACACAAAGAATAGTGCCTCTTTAAATTAAAAAACCAAATGCTTTGCGTTCTTTGTAAGTTAAAATTTCATAGAGATTACAATTGGAAGTTAAGTACTGTCCTTACTTGAGATAAAGATTATATAGTCTGCGTAAGAATAAAGCTTTATAAGTATCTTAAGGTGCACAATGTAGTATATGGAAGTCAATCCTGAGAGAGTTCCTTGAGAACTGTGCTAAAACGCACATGGATTTCAAATCAAAGAATATAATTCATAACTAAGCAGTGAATTATAGAGAAATGTAGAATAGTTATTTACTACAGTAAGTCCAAGAAGGTAATAGTTTATAAAATGCTGCACATTTAATACTTTGCTAAAGAAAGTTCTTGCTGTTGTCTAAATTATAAATAATGTGTAAGATTTCAGAAATTACTATTTAAAATTGTACTATTACTGAGCCTTAGTAGTCCATGGGCATGTTCCAGAACATATAATAAAGTAAAACCAAAATACAGTAATCGGCAAGAGGCAAATATATCATTATGTGTATGGTACAGTGTGCACTTTCAAAGAAAGTGTTTGTTCAAAGAAATAACTTGAGCCTCACATGTTATTTTCACCTGTTATTTAAGTATCAGAAACTCAGTCTGGATCTTTTAAATTAACAGCAATGCCTACCACAAGTACAATTACTGTGTTCGTAAAGATCAAGCAGAGTCTTGTCTGATGTAAATGGATTTCTGGATTTCAAAGCTTTTAAAGAGCTTTATGTAAATGCAGTTTTGTATCAGTGTTAAAATGTCCCCTAAAGAGAGCTAGACATGTCATTGTTTAATTCTCCACTTTGTGGGAGTAATGCTTTGCAGTAAGCAACCAATGACATCCTGATGTGTTGGCAATATACTTAAAATATTTTTTATGCCAACTGGGAAAATTAGGTGCTTAAAAATATATATATATAATATATAAAAATATATAAAATATATTTTATAGATCCAGATAGGTCAAATTTTGTGAGAAGTATGTAAACAATTGTCATTTAATTTCAGCTAAACATTGATTGTTATTTATTTCTATTTCCAATGTTTTAATGTGTAGTTTGTGCTCCCAGGGGTCTGGTTTCCGGGGTTAACTGTATCGCTTCTGTTTCCCCAGGACAAGACGAGTGCCTTGAGTCTCAGCAACGTTGCTGGAGTCTTCTACATTCTGGTTGGAGGCTTGGGCTTGGCAATGCTGGTGGCTTTGATAGAGTTCTGTTACAAGTCCAGGGCAGAGGCGAAACGAATGAAGGTGGCAAAGAGTGCACAGACTTTTAACCCAACTTCCTCGCAGAATACCCAGAATTTAGCAACTTATAGAGAAGGTTACAACGTATATGGAACCGAAAGTATTAAAATTTAGGGGTAGGACTTAGGGCCTACTACAGTGAGTGGGTGATGCATCTTGTAACGCAGTGTTGTGACATGTCTGTCTAGTGGTGCTTGCTTCTGAACAGAGCTTTATATTTTGAAAAACTTCAGTGCAAAGTGGTTCAGTTTTTTTGGCTGCAGATGTACAGTATACTATTATATGTTGCTAATAGACATCTGCATTGCAAGGAATTTTTAACATAAAAAATATATTTTTAAAAACTCAATGTTGTCGCATCAGTTGGGAGATGACAACTATTTGAAATCATAAAATATATATTCAGAGGGCCAGTGCTTAATTACTTGATTGGCCAGTCTATTTTCCTAAAGGTTTGCACTCTACTAATGACAAATTGCTGTAAGCCTTTACTATTCGATGTTGGCCCTATCTGGGACTTCATTACAATCCAGATTTAGGATAGGCAATGTCACTGAACCATAGTTAATGTAACGGAAGACAAGCCACTGTTACAAGCAGTCTAAATGTTGTTTTACCTTCTCTCCCTCCTCCCCACCCTATTCCTTCACCCTCCCTATGGTACATGTTTTATGCTAATTGTGTGGCGTTTTTTTTTCACAATATCCTGCTTCAGGTCAACCTTTGCCCACTATAACAGTTACAAAAAGTCATTAACCAGTGAATAGACCTTGATTATTGTCCTCAGCTTTCAGTAACATACCCCCTTACCTAGCTCAGGACTAGTGTCTTTTAGATGTTCACGCAGTGATGCTGAGACTGAACTGCTGATGCTGCCGACCTGCAGCATCCTGCCACGGTTCCCCTGAGAGGGCGGGCAGGGATGGTTTACAAATGTACTTGTTCTCATCCGTGCAGTGAGTATCTTGCCAACTAATCATTAGTCAAATCAACCCTCTGACCTTTGGAAATGGCACGTAGCAGCAAATTGGGCTTCTAAATATATCTTTTACACAGCTCCCAGGCTGCCACTGGCTGCTTTTTAAGTGAAGGTGCAGCTAGGACCCTGCCCTTTCATGCTAACTAGAGCTTCCTTGCCCTTGCAAGTAGCACGCCACACATCCGCTCTCTTAACAAAAAGCTTGAGCTACATTCTCCTGAAATCACTGAGCCATCCCTACAGTAGAAGTAAGAAACAAAAATTTAGGGAAAGGAGATGAATAATATAATTTTTATGTTGCCAGCTGGAAAAAAAAAAAAATTTGGAGGAAACAACTGGAGATACAATTATTATTTTTTATTTATTATTTATATAGCGCTGGAGTACCCGGCGCTGTACAATAGGTGAAGTGTGCCAAACACAAAGCAGGTCCCTGTCCCGAGGAGCTTACAGTCTAAAGGCACAGCCGGTACAATACCGAACCATACAGTACAGAGCAAACACAGAGTGAGCAGAGAATGGTGGTTGAGCATGCTAGCTGGAGCGCTGCAAGGAATAGGTGGGTCCTCGGGGGGCGAGGGAGGGGGCTTGGCGTGCGCTGGCTGGGAAACTATCCCAAACATACTGTCACTGTGTAGTTTTCTTTTGTTCCCTGTTATGCAAGAAGTCATGACTCTGGATATATTTTAATTGTACAGAGCTGCCCGATTTCCCCATGTAAAGAAAAAAAAACAAAACCTCCTCGCTGTGCACTTTGTTCACTAGTGAAAATGTGAGGCATAGTAGGTGTTAGGGGGACTCCAAGAGGATAGGCCAGTATTCATCACTGTGGACTGGGAATCATGACTTCCAGATGCTAATATTCATCTCCCAAGTTCACTGCCTACTGTCAGTAAAAAAAGTCGTAAAAAGAAATAATCCTGTGCAAGTAATTGTTCAAAATGCAAATGAAGAAATCTTTTTCCTTTAAATTCTTTAGTGATATGTCCACAAATGAGAGTGTCTCCAGGCTGGTATAAGAGTCCCAAAAAACATGTTCTTTATCAAGTTTACAGGGTGCAATGCATCCAAAACATAGTTTTAAAGAAAACAAACAAAAAAAAACCCAAAGCTTTTATTTAAATACTGACCCAGACTGGTGTAGCATGCTAAGCATGGCATAACTTGACAGTCCCCTGAGTTCCCTCCCAATTCTGTCATTTCAGTGCAACAAACACTATGATTATACCTGTAGAATTTAGTTTTGCTTTACTTTTTTTTTTTTAATAAAAATCTGGGCTAACGGTGTTTTATTTTTTAAGGAAAGGTCATAAGTACCTTTCTCTAAAGTCTGGATTTTTGTGGGACTTTTGGAGTAGGTCAGGAAAAAATGCCCATGTCACATTTCATTTTCTTGAAAATTTGTGTTTGGGTCAGTCAAAACTTCTGATAGCCTCTTGAAAACATTTTAGGGTGCAGACATTTAAAACTTCACCAAAAAAAAAAAAATTAGAAATAACTAGGATTTTGAGCAAATATTTATAGACTTCTGAAATTCTTTATTCTACTTATTTGCTGTAATATTTACCTGAGAAATTTCAGCATGTAAACTTCTTATAAAAACAGTCATATGTGGAAGACTGCCAAAGTCCAGTATCCTCTCCTGGCGATACTTGGCCATCCCCAGCCATGCAGGCAGCGAGGGGTTACCCGTGTGCTGCGCTCTGCAGAGGGTGACATCTGTTCATACCCGTGCTAGTCATAAACCCCTGTTAGCTGGCAGCAGTACAGAGCCCACAGCACTGGTTACACTTATTACTGTATTTCAAAACCTTTGATTATGTTTATTTATCCAAGGAGTAAAGGGATCGTACTGGGACTAAAACTTGCTAACGTGGAAAGATGCTTGGCGGTTCTAACCTGCATGAGTAACCAATGCGCTGATTTTTTAATCTAACATCAAATAGTTTTAATAGTATATTTTAAACTAATATAAAATAGCTTGAATAGCCCTCTTGACAATTAATACTCATCGCCATGATTTTTCTTTTAGTTTAATCCAGTAAAAAGTGAGTTGTCTCAGGCAATTCACAGGAAATGCCTGTGAGGCAGCAGAAAATGAAAATGTGGACCCAGTCTGTATGATAAAGGACCAGTCTGTATGTGTGGGATAAAGATGTTCAGACAGTATGACAGGCTACTGCATCTGCTGAAGGCGGGGAAGGAAGTTTGCTTTAAGGAGGAAACAATCCTTTCCCCTGGGCAGCAGTTTAACATTTTTGGGTATCATCAGTAGTAAGCCCTTAGTAGACCCATTGAGCTGATGCCCTGAGGACAGTATGGAGCCTCACAGCCTCCTCTCCTGCTCTCTAGGGAAGTCAGCCCTAGAGAGGGTCTCTAGGGAAGTCAGCCCTAGAGTTCCTCACCCCAAACCCAGAGGCTTTCAAAGAGATTGTCCCAGTACTCAGCCAGCCACCACCACCACCTCTCCATGGCCTTCTTGGTGGGCCATGAAGCTCATGAACCAGCTTCCAGTTCAGCTGCCTTCTCTTGCTCTCCCACCCCATGTTGTTGTTTACAATTGACAAAATCAACTACAAAACTGCAAAAAGCAATGAAAAAATTATGAAATTAATTACAAAAAAGATGAAGTGCAACAGGATGGCTCAGTAAATCTGTAACTCACGTTGACTTGTATACTTCCAATTTCATATTCAAGAGAGAAAAATTCATCTTAAATATTTGTTCCAAAGAAACCCTTGTGTGACCCAGGTACTTGAGAAACCTGAACAACAAAAGAACCCACACAGACTAGCATATTTGTATTATAGAGACTGAAGATATCAATTTCCTAAATTCCCATCTCCTAGTAGGAAGAGTGTAGTCAGTGTTTTCATGTGATTAATTCCACAAGTACTTTAATCAAAACTAATGAAAAATTTGGAAATGCCTTATCACTATTAACACACAAAAGTCCTTTCACAATTTGAGTAATAGTCACAGTAAATACCAAGACTTTTCCCTCTCAACCCAGCCTCTCCTGAAAATGTTTCTGCAGCCAGGCCATAAATCTGAAATTGTAACAGCATGGTTAAGCAGAGTATTATCCTGGCTTATTACCCATAGCATAGCTTAAAATATAACACAGAAGCTTACCTGGTTACTTGGCTTTATGGCACCTTCCCAAGTACAAGTTTGACCTGCTCCTCCTGGCTTTGTTAACTGTCTGGGCTGTTTCTGTGGTGTGTTGCTGAGCTGTTGTTAACCTCTCCTGTGAGAAGAAAGGAGTTGGTTTATTGCAGCTTTCTCTGTTATTCTGTGGAAGACTGCTGAGAAATTGTTATTTGATTTTTATATTTTTTTTGGTGAATCCCTTTTTACTGTGTTTCTGTCCTGAGTGTGCCGTTAATGGTCAGAAAGGAGAATCACAGAATCACAGAATTCTTTAAAAAAGCTATATAGACTGAGCTACAAAACCACAGTTACACGTAACTCATATATCCCATATAAATCTGAGTTCTCTCTCAGATTTCCCAGTGGTAATCCCTGAATGGCCATGAACAGATAGCTGCTCCAACTGATGGAGAGATGCTGGTACACAATAATGACTTTTTGGGAAATTTAGCACACCTGGAGTAAGCTCTACCTTTCCCACCCAAATTTACATTCTAATCTGGTTTGTACTTTCATCCCTCACCAAAACTAAAGCACCTTTGTTTTTTCTTGCTGTTGAAAAGAACAAGTTCTGAGGATTTCTGCAGGAGTTACCAGTCCTCAACATCCATTTGCAATGGGGCTCTGGACGTGCACTATGTGGAGTTACACCACATTGTGTTGTGTCTGTTCTTTGCAAATGTATAGATTTTTATTTGCTTCTGGGGAGTAGTTGAGGTTTATGGTACTGTGTGGGCTCAGGTCCCCACTCCCTCATTACCTCTCCCTCCCTTTTTATATCTAGCTGTTGAATATGGTCAAGAAATGTTTGTGGGAGTCCCTGTCACAAAGTACTGTGGCAGCAGGGAAGATTTCAAAGGGTGACTTTGAACGTTGCAATTGATGATTACCAAAGCCAAGGTCTTTCAGTGCAAGGGGAATGCCATAACGCCCTCTGTAAACTGAGGCCTTTTCCTGAATTCAGCTGTTTGTGAGAGCTGACATTTTTAGGGCAATTGATTTGGAAAGTTGCTTTTGTATCCAAGCTCCAGCTGTGCCGCAACAGCAGCTGTACTTTCGGGAGTTCTTTTTTGAAGGAGCCACTGATAGGAATGCAATATTAAACTGATGCATTTTCACAGAAGTGCAGTCAAAAGCAGTGGAAACATTTGGGACTTTTAAGGAATCTCCCTCATACCTATACAGACACATATATAAAATTAACTTCAGCATAATCAAACCCTAACTCAGCATTTCACTGCTACCTTGGAAGGAGAAACCGGGCTCAGAGGGGCGAAGTTCTAAATGTAGATATCAGTAATAAGGCAAATACAATTATTTTGTTATGTTTGTCATCCCTTTGCTCCTATGTGAATGCACCCTCCTGTCTCTCTTTTTCCAGTTGGTATTTCAGATTGCATCCCTGCACACTAGTTACGTGAGTTACTTGCATAGGCTGTAGCTTCTGCTGGTAGAAATCAGATTTCACCACTAACTGGTATCTTAACATGGTATCTTTGAATCTGTTTCAGCATCATGTAGTTTGGGCACCTGTTGTTCCATGTGTCCTTGCTGCATTGGTTGACTAATTTTCCTAATTAGTCAACCACTTCCCTAATTTTATTCATCTGGAAATCATTTAGTCAACTAGTCATCAGTCATCTTGGCTTTTCTATCAACACATGAGAGTGCTCTTTTAGCTGTTACTGATTTTTGGATGATTAAAGTTAGATGGCATAACTACAAATCTTTTCCTTTTTTTTTTAAGAAATCAATTTTTTTGCCTGAGTCAGTCCCTAAACAAGATATTTTGTTCTGATTTACTTGAAAGGAAAGATTTTGAGGTAACAAAAATTTAAACCTTCTTGTGGAAGATTTATACCTGATGCAGAAAACTATAGAAAAATTAATTTTCTCTCAATAAATTAAATTTCCTTTGAAAGTTCCCACATTCTCTAATTGTAGGAAAATATATATATATGAAAAGAGATTTGAGGACAGTTCTCAAATTTACTGATACTAAATATGTGCATTGTGAAAAGAAGTAATAATTTGTTTAGATTTGATCCATAGAATTATCACAAAGATAGCTGATACGGCTATTGCAATTCACAAAGAATTTTCAGTAGTTAAATTTTATCTTGACATTCCTAGTTGAAGGTCTAAGCCTGTAGACACCTGTGCATGACTTTATTCACAGATGCTAATGCTTTCAGGATCTTGATTCTCATTCACTGTATATAAATGCAGTTTGAAGAAGCAGTTTAGAGGAAGGTATTGCCTCTTCTGTTAATTTCTTGATCAAATTTGGATTTTATATTTAAATCAATAATGATGTAATGTACCCTCAGAATTGCTAGCTATATTCCCCTAGTAGACTTAAATGCTATGTGTTATATTTATGATTATTACTATTATTATAGTTAATAATTAATTGTATTTAATAATTAATTACATTTAACATGAAAAAATGCAGATGTCTAAAATTTAATATTTTGGTGTTTTCTGTGTCCTGGTTTGTTGAGGGACAGAAACATTGTAACACTTTCCTCTTTTCTCCTTTTTTTCAAACCTAGCTTACCTTTTCTGAAGCCATAAGAAACAAAGCCAGATTATCCATCACAGGGAGTGTGGGAGAAAACGGACGCGTATTGACTCCCGACTGCCCGAAGGCCGTGCATACTGGAACTGCAATTAGACAAAGTTCAGGATTGGCTGTAATTGCATCGGACCTACCATAAAAACCAAAAAAATAATTGAGTGCCTTAATCAAACTGTGTTGGTGACTGATGGGAACACAGCACAGACTGTAACGACATAGGAGTGTCATTGATGAACTAATAATTTGGCTGAGAAAGGGAAGTACGTCCAAATGCGCCAGACATCATCAGCAACAATGTGTGCATGAGCTCAGCTCGGAAACCCAAACTCAGATTTTATATCAGGAAAATTCATAATTTAGTTTTGTTGGGGGGAGGGGGCTGGGAAGGGTGTATTAACAGCAGCAAATTTCACTTGAGTGGACTTAAAACTAATAAGACTTGCCAATTTAGCGCATTAAACTGTGAAGAACATGCTCAGAAAGGACAACATTTTGGTCTTTGTCTTGACAAAGAGAGAAAAATAGCTATAGAAATCAATGAACATGCTAACCTGTGTCTTCAGAACATCAATATATACAATGGAAGAATACTCAGCTGTTCAGCTGTAGAAATGAATCACTAAACTGTGATAAGAAAATAATAAATATGTAAATCCTGTGAAAAAATAAAGAAATTATTTACATTTTCTTTGAAAAAAAAAAAGAGGAATATTGAAACATGCTTGCTTTTTAACTGATGTAAATTCGGTAGAGGACAACACAATTCTTTTTTCTAACCATCTTAGGGAACAATTCATTGCAATAATTGATATAAAATGCCATCACTGTAATAAAATTCAGAGACTTTTTTTTTATAAAAGTTGTTGGTCATCCTCTTGTTTGCTGTTACCTTCATTCTGTTCCATCATTCCGTGTTCCACAGATTTGCATCTGTCTAATACAAGAAACAAAAAATGATAAAATGTTTAGAGTACGTCATCAGTCTGCAGTGTAGAATCAAAAGAGACTACGGGTCACTCATGTTACAGATATTATTTATAATCTTGTTCTGTGTAAGAAACTGTGGTTTTTGTACCCACCAAAAAGAATAAAACAACAAACGTTCTTATAATATCGACAGAGCTTGAGTTGTTTTCTGATCATTAGGGATGTCACCTGCAAAATAAAGATGTTTCGTTTCTTGCCGCAGGATGCAGGACCTTATCGGACACAGTCTGAGTCCCTGCACGTTCGTGAAGTGCTTTTAAGCCCTTTAGAGAGGAGAGACTCAAAGCTGCCAAAGTGTTGTCATGACTATTCACTGGGTATTTTAGTACTAGTCAGTGATAAGGTTTGTTCATTTTGTGTAGGGTTTAGTTCAAGGGATGAGATATGAGTGAGCAGGAAAATAAGAAAGACCTTCTTTCAGATTCATGTGATAAATACAGTGTGTTGGTAGCCAGCAACCCAGGGTTTCATCAGCTTGGCTCTCAGTGGCACACCAGGGAAAGGCTAGCAGGCACCATTTGAATAAAAGCCAGATGTTGACAGGAGCAGGCATGTCTGTGGATGCAAGTTGTAGCAAGTCTTTTCTTCTGCAGTGGTCATTCTCCTTGGCTACATTAGACACTGAAGTGTTCTCCAAATCCAAAGCATCACCACCAGTGTAAGACCTCCATGCCAGATCCTAGACAGCAAATCAGATCGAACTTGGATTAATCATAGCTCCTGAGTCCCTCATGATTTTGCCAGGCCCACGAAGGGTCATGTTCAGATAGCTTAAATTTCACGATAGCTTCCATGGCTTTTGCTTCTCTCAGCTCCTGAAGCTCCAGGCACTCATGAAGAGGAGTGTGGGTGCAAGGTGGAGCCTAATAGTGCCAAACAGTGACCAACCCTCAACAACTGCCGCAAAGGAAACAAAAAAGGCACTGTTGAGGTGATACTCATCCTGTGTAATACAGACACCTATGAAGCAGTAAGGCCAGTGTTAGCTTTGGTTGACATATTGACAATATAGATATTAATTTCATACCTCAAATATGCTAGACACCCTTTACTGGAGGGATTATAATGTGTGAGTGATTTTGTCTTAAAGTAGACATTAAAACATCAAAACACTGAATCACAGCAGCAAGAGCCTGCCTCTTTCCCTTGACTATAATGTAGGCTGGGGGCAACCAGTTCTTACACAGAGCTTGACAGTGCAGGCAAAGGTGAAAATAAGATGATGCTCACCCCTACGGCACAACAACTACAAAATGTGCCTTAGATAAAATGACACGACACTACAATGAATCACTGTGACTGAACTTACTTTATATCCTTGTTTTACTGGCATGTTCAGCTCTTTCATGAGTTACTGTGAACTGTTTGTGTTTCTGTGGCCAGAATGGTGAGCTTTCTGGTTTTTCTCCTGTTTGAGTAAAGCTGTGAGCTCCCTCTCAGACTTCTTTTTACAGCTAAATTTAAAAAGCAGCTTCTGTTTTGTTGTTGTTGCTTTTTTTAAAGAGGAAAACAAACAAACAAAAAAGGTCTGTTGATTTTTCAGATTGGGAGATTGAGTGTAAAGGATGCTGTCTGTTTTGTTCTACCGTGCATGTCTGTTTTTCCAGGAGCTTGTCTTCATCCTTTTCACTTTCAGGACTGTGAGCAGTGCCAGTGCTGTCCTGGGATATTTTATCGTCTTCCAGTGTTGCTCCTCCTATATGCTCCCCTGTCTCTTTAATCCATTACATTTATTTTTCACCTTCAATAAACAGCCCATCGCTGCAGTTAGAAATGTCACTCCATGGAGCCCATTCTTAGGTGCCTAAGTTGGGTTTCCACTTGGCAACAAGACCCCTGTTCCTTTGAGATGTCTTGACCGATGTCAGGAACTACTGAGGACACCTACCGAGAGGACTGGCAATGGAGCAGCATGAGCAGTGCGGTGGCTGAGCAGCCCAGCCATGGACCGGCCTGACCCACTGTGGGCACGTGGCCAGCGGCTGGGGGGGGAGATTGTCGTATCCTCTCACCACTTCCAAGTCTTGTCCTTGGCAAGGGAACATTTTGCTTAAAGAAATGTTGGTCATATGCGGTGAAGAGGAGACTGTGACTTTGTCCAATGCCTGTCATAAAGCATCCTAGATATAAAATTAAAAAAAAAAAAGAAAACTAAATATGAAAATTCTGCAACAGAGGGAGTTGACTAGAATTTAGCTGGGAGAGAAAGCAATCTCAGTGTATCAGCCTGCTCTCTCCACAGTAGCTTACTTACTCTGCTGTCTTATTCCAAGGGAGTAACTGCTGCATGACTCCTATGACCATCTTCACATATCAATCTTATCTGCGCTTCAGACACTTTTGCTTTTCCTCCTGAAACATCCATTTCTTACTCCGCTCTGTATCTTCTCCCATCTTTTGAAGATCAGTGCCAGAAGCCACCCTCCTCCCTTGTCCAAGAAATATGACCCAAAGGAAGAGGACCCTTCCTCATGTCAGGTTCAGGAATGCCATGGTCTCCAGTCCTCCAGAGGGTCTGAGCCTCATCATTAGATCTAAGAGCCCTATGCAGATGGTTTAGATGGCCTAAGGCATCTCATATGATACCAGATACCTGTGGGAGAGCAACTGAATTGTGTCCTATAGTCTGTTCGGCTGAGCTGTTTTCAAGCCTCCATTGTCTAGATCACCATGGAGTATGAAAAGACCTTAGACACATACTTTTCATGTAGATATCTACACTTAGCTATCTTAAGCTTGAAAGGAATGCTATTTGTATTTACCTGCCTCTAAAGTAATTTCAGTTTTGATGTAATCAAGTGCAACAATTAACAGTAATACTTAGATCAGTATTAAACTTGTCTGCAAAATAAGTGTCCTCTGAGCTAGTGTGAAACATACTGTAGGACAAAACTCCTTTGATTTTGACTGTTACATTAGTTGTTTTTCATTCTGCACATTCAAACCTCCCACATTGGTGGTGTATTCTATTAAATACCTATTAAATTCAAAATCAGTACAGACTTGCTGGGTTGTTTGAGGACCTCACATGCAGAATTAGTTTTACACATTCACGTGTTTCTGATGAATTTCACCTACAGACTACCCTGGGATCTCATTGCACATTTTCTGAATTGAATTTGCCTGAGTGCAATTGAGAGCAGAGCCTGGGGAAAGGAGTATGGTTTTATACAACTGGTGGTAATCATTGTGTGTGGTGAAGGAGGAGAGCGGTCCTTGTTCACCTCTGTCCCTTACTAATTCTGTACTGGCTTCTGCCCTGATAGGATGTCAGAATGAAGAGCAAATATTCTTCAATCTGGTGTAGAAACTCCAGTGTTTTTCTGCCATATCAAAGTGTAAGCAGACCTTCATCTATGACTAGGCAATTACAGCAGAAGGGAGCTCCTAAAACTCTCAGGTGGTAGAATGTACCTACTTTGTTAATGTCAAAAGCAAGAAAAGAAGGGCAGCTGGCAAGGAGCTGCAGAGATTTGTTGTAGACATAGACTGATTAGCACTGTTACAACAAAACGTGTAAGCGGTATGAGACAGCCAGTTAAACTTCAACTGGGATGTTTAAGGGCAAGAAGTCATCAGTGGAATCATAAACAGAAATTTAGAGTCACTTCCTTTTCTAAATGAGATGAATGTCAGAGATTTCAAATAACTTACTGATTTCATAACGATTGCTTTGAATTGGAACAGGCTGCCCAGGGAGGTCATGGAGTCCCCTTCTCTGGAGATCTTCAAGACCCACCTGGATGCAGTCCTGAGTGATGTGCTCTAGGCGTTGCTGCTTTAGCAGGGGGGGTGGACTAGATGATCTCTAGAGGTCCCTTCCAACTCTGACAACTCTGTGATTCTGTGAACGTAAGGTCAGGCAAACTGAAACTAGTAAATAAGAATCACAGAATAACTTACATTGGAAGAGACCTCTGGAGGTCATCTGCTTCAGGCCTCCAT
Organism: Gallinago jamesoni; assembly: GCA_025769975.1. Classification (NCBI taxonomy): domain Eukaryota; kingdom Metazoa; phylum Chordata; class Aves; order Charadriiformes; family Scolopacidae; genus Gallinago; species Gallinago jamesoni. The sequence continues at coordinate 190,412,779 of JAOQGH010000001.1, read as the reverse complement.
TAAAAAAGGTTCAGCTTTGAAGTTAGATACAACTTCAAAGTTTAAGAGGCTTTTCAGGGTTAGTCCAATCAAAATGTTAGTATCTCCAGTGTTGAGATTGTATGTCTCTGAGCAACCTCTTTCCAAGTTCTGACCACCCTCAATATTTTCCCAAGTCCAGAATTTTCCAATTTTTTTTTCCTCTGCATTGAGAGTGAATTTAAATGTAGCAACACATTTTCCAAGCTGCATACTTAAATATAAATATGTATTATTACCTGTGAAACCACGAATCTGGACATATATGTTAGTCTAAGGCACACTGTCATCGCACTTCAGAGGACAGTGCACTGCTCTCAGACAAAGCTGGCAGATCTTTAAGGATGCTCTCTATAGAGCACAAAAGATCTCAATCCCTACATGTAGGAAATTGGGCA
>JAOQGH010000001.1:190399242-190410404 GCA_025769975.1 Gallinago jamesoni | reverse complement strand
GTCCCTGTGACTGCAGGGGGGGCAGACTAGATGACCTTTGAAGGTCCCTTCCGGCCCAGATGATTCTATGATTCTATGATCTCTGTACATTTAACCAGGTATATTTTCATTACAGTGGGAAGTTGAACATGTATCTCCTACGGCTCAAGTGAGTTAACTAACTAATTGCAATACAGAAATTACCATGTTCATTTTACTCTATTAATACTTAATTCTTCACACCAACTGGAATGTCTACAGAAGAAATCACAGACGGAGCAGGCCAATTTTGATCCTCATCAATGGAACTATTCCATGGATCAGAGTCAAGATGGTAACAAGTAAATTGAAAATACATGAAAATTAGATCATTTATATGGAGACTTGGTATACAAGTTCATTTCTTAAAATAGTGAACATTTAAAACTAACTCTAATACAAAGCAACAAAAAAGTCACTGTATGAAACATTGAATTGCATCATTCCCAATGAAAATGTACAAAAAATCCTTCATTTTTAAACAAGCAATTATGACTCCGACTAATGTTAAGAAGGAATGCCTGCTGTTTCTCTAGAGACATTTCTGAGTCCAAGGGAGCTGTAGCAGCCCTCAGGAAGGAGGCTGTCGGGCAGGTTCAGTTACATTGATAACCATGTCAGATTAAGTTAGGTTTGATATTTTCCAAGTGTGCAATCAGTCGCTGAAGGCTTTGAAGTGGGAAGCGTGATGCAATTGAGTCTGAAATTCTCATGGTGTTCCTGAGCAGAAGAGGAAGTTTCTTTCTTAAAGGTGTGGGCACAACTTCTAGCCTGTCTCCTCTTACTCTGCATCAAACAGCATCAGGCTCTGGAGAGAGGGTGCAGTTAAGGTCACTTCTTTCAGACACGTTTCTCAGTGCTCAGGAGAAAGGAGCTGGTGTGGAAATGCTGCTGCTTCCTTCTCCTCCCATTTTATTTGGTCACAGGGGACATGCAAAACCTGAAAGAAGGCTGTAAGACATCTGAGCCATTCGCAGGTAAAGCTGATAGGATTTGATCGATCATGCTTACCTCCTGCACCCTCTGTTCAGACCTGACCACCTGATTATCACATCCCCTATTAGGACTTGAAAACCAGGAGTCGCTGTGGCATTAAATTAACTTAGGGATAAAAACTGTTGAGCATTAACCTTTTACTTCTACTTTTGGCAAATTCTATGGCATGTTTCTACAAATAAATCATAGGAGTCCTGGCCCTAAGAAGATATGGGCTGACACTTGTGCTCAACATTCTTGTCTCTGTTCATTTCTGAAGACCACTGAAGCTCTTTGGGACTGTGTGGAAGTACAGAATTAGCAATTTGTGGTAAACCTGAAAAAAAGTCTCTGGAGATTCCACGTTCCCACAAGGCAACAGAGGCTAGACAGCATAGTGAAAGTGAAGTCCACCCGAAGAGGAGTCATATTATCTCATCTCCTTACAAGTCTCAGTAATGGTCACACAATCCACACACAAGTCACTTGGTGTGATGTTCACCTGACCACTTGGATCAGAAAACCAGAGCAGCAGAAAGCCCTTTTCTCCAGTGCTTTGCTGAGGCTCCTGCTTCCGTCCCCATCCTTTCTCCTCCCCGCTCCCTGCTGGGCTACCCTGGCCCTTTTCCTTGTCTGCGAGACTCCAGAGTAGTGTCAATGGTCTATAGCTAGTGAGGAGGAAAGGGACTGATGAAAATGGAAATTTGAATGGGCATGTTGTGGATCTACTCTCTGGCTGCCTTTCCTACTTGCAACTCTTCTGCTGTCTCACACACTCTCTCAGCTCTCTTTTCTTATTTCAAGCCCAGCTTCCCACTCTGTCACAAATTTCCTCTCCTGCCCTGAGTTATTTCACCTTTGTTTTCCTACACCAAACCCCAAGGCTTTCTCCCATTCATTGTTGTTTCTTCCATTGCTGCAGCAGCTTGAATAGCTTTTCTGTGCCAAGGTGCCTTGATTCATCCCCGCTGAAAGTTATGATCCTGTGGCAACCCAGCCCATTCTTTAGAGGCAGTACAGTATCTCCAGTCCTCCATGACAGCTGACCTCAGACTATCTTGTAAACCTCAGACTGGTTACAGTGCTGTCCCCAGTACTCTTCCCAACTGAACCACATCCAGTGTGAAGTCCTTTATCGAGAGCTGCCTCCAGTTTAGGCCTAATGAGTGGGCATAATTAAAGCGCAAGGATTCCTTCATGTGTACTGCAGACAGTGTTCCTAAATTTGGTATTTATTTTATCTAGAGGAGTATGAGGATATTGGTGTATTTCCTTCCTGGTTTTTTTTGGAGAAAAGCTGCAGAGCCATTCATTTATCGTAACTGTGGCAGATGACTTCTACTTAAGTATAGAGTTTTATATTTGTCCATCTCCAATTTTATTCAATTTTTTTCATTAGTTCCATATAAAATTTTTCAACAATTCATATGATGGAAAAGAATAAGGGAAAAAGGAAGGACAGAATGTCTTCTTTTAGTACTGAGAAATATTATTTCCTTATGAAAAATTATGAGCTGCAGTGTGATTAATATTTAATACAGCTGATTCATTTTCAAAGGTTTTCTTGTTAAAATGGTGATTTCCTGCAAAACGTATCACTGAAAGACCACATTTAAAGTCATCACTTCGGAGTTATTTTCAAAATGATGGTAATTCAATGTTTTGTGACATTAACAACAGACAATGTGATGAAGTGACGTGATGACTTCATGGAAGCGAGTGACATTACAGTGACAGTTTGGGAGCAGTTGCTTCATTTATGAGCTTGGTTTTGAAGAAAAAAGACAGATGAAGATTTGTAAATCTAAAACTTCTCTGTGTATAAATTGCCAAATATCCTAACTTCCTTCTGACTAAATCTACAGCTGAAAGAAGATAAATATTTCAACAGTACTTCCTCAGGCCCATTTACTGTAATATCCATTAGGAAAATAAGATTTATACCCGTACTTTAAGTTTATAATACAGAATAAACACCACAGTTCAGTAAAGGTGATCTATCTGAAGGATCTCCCAGTAGGTGGAAAGCAGAAGAAATAATTTCTAGGCAGGAGAACATGTTTGGTTTTTTTTCTGGTTAGGTATGAAATCATCAATCAGAAAAATTTCTCTTCTGTTTTTGAATCAGCCCTCTTGGATAAATCCTAAAATTAACTTTAAAAAAAATTATTATTCAGTAAAATGATGCTAAGACAAAAGATGTGCCTTTCTAGAACATCCTTTCTTATGCTCTTTGTCAGAAGAAAGAAGAGGAAAGAAAAAGATTTGTACATTTCCAGCTGTGGTATTGAAAATTTATACAGGGCATCAGCACATGAATAAATGCTGCTGAGCAACGTTTCAGTCAATGTGAAGACTTGTGTCAGCCCACAATAAAAATAATGAAAATATGCCAAACTCCACCGTTCCAGCTACCATTAATGTCAAACAGAAAGATGCGCAAATGAAACAGGAACAAAGAAAGAAGTACAGCAGTATTCACAGTAGTGGACAGCACTTGGAGAAAGTCCTTGGAATGAGATATGGAAAGGTCAAATCTTTTGTCCTGAGCTGTTACATGTGGTCAAACAGAAATCCAAACATCTTGTTAGAAGTAATCCAATGGAAGACCGTTCCAAGGAAATAGAGAGCACCTCCGGAAACACCAAGTCAAGAGTTGTGTACAAAGGCTGGAAGGGGACATACAGGCGGGGAAAGGGCAAGGCGCAGTGGACAGAAGTTGCAACAGCAGAAATTGAAGTTAGACATTTGTAAACAAATGTTTCACAGTGAGTTTGGTCAAGTGTGGAGACAGGCTGCTCACAGGGGCTGTGAAGACTCCATTCTTGGAGATATTTAAAAGTTGCTGGATGTGGTCCTCAGCAACCTGATCTAGCACTGAAGTAGGATGTCCCAGACTTCGACTGGGGGTTGGTACAGAAACTTACAATGCCCTTGAGCTTCTTGCATGTTCAATAATATTCTGAAAATTTTATTCAGTAGAGGACTGGTTCCTTCCTGACACTGGCATGAAACATGAAACAGTACTGTTGCTAGACTGGGCAACCTAAAGAGAAACTTGTCTGGTGACCAAGTAGCTCCTACTTAGAGAACTAAAGAGAAAAAAGAAAGCATGACTGTTCGATATAAGAGTTTGGGGCCACTCTAAAAGTTCGTGCAATAAGTGCAATTTTCTGACTTTCAAACCCTTTGTGGCCAATGTGGCAGCAATGAATCAGAAAGATGAGGGAAGAAACAAGTTTCCTGGAACAGGTTGCTGTGCAGCGGGGTTCACACTAGGCAAGTGGTACAGCAGCGTGTGCTGGCAGATGATGTGAAAGGTGTGATCTGAAGTGCTGAGCGTGCACAAAATTTAACAGTTACCTGCACACTCGTAGATCCCGACTCACCCAACCCAATGGGAAACTGGCATCTTCGCCAAAGATTATTCATATCTGGTAAATGAATAGTATTAAAAAGATGATTCAGTCAGGTTCTCACATATATATTAAATCCTCGCTCATTATAATGCCCTGCTTCCCCATAGCCTTCTTGCTCCCAGCTGCTCCTGAACTTCTACTGTCTGTAGGCACAGAGTTCCCTGTATACAGGAAAGAGGGATATTTTAAACTCTAAAAAAAGATTTCAGGAAAAAAATAGAGCCAAAAGAACGGGGAGAACTGCCATAGCAAAGTCCCAGCAGAGAACAAGAGATGTGGATAGAGGCAGTGCTGGGGTGATCATCCTTGCTGGTGGGAGCGAACATTTGTAGCAGAATAAGTGCAAACTGTTTCAAATGAATCATGGAAACATTCCAACATAGGTTGGAAAAGACCTTTGAGACCATCAACTCTGGTGCTTATTTTGGAAAAAAAAAAAAAAGACCAAAAAAAAAAAAAGGAAGGATTACAAGGAGACAAGGAGCATCTATCAGCATATGATATCATTTATATCATATGCAGATGATAGAGAAAACACTAATGGTAATGGGTACACCCACACTGGGGTGTGGGCTGGTCATTTGGTTTCACAAGCTAATCTTTGTGTGGTGCATGCTGATTCTTGTCCCATAATACCCACCTGCCACCTAGGGTGTTTATCTTTCTAAGGAACTCAGACTGTGATCATTTATTAGCATAGATAGTTTGGGCATACCCTTGCTCTTTTCAGAGACTCACAGGTTTATAGTTAGAAGCATCTCATTGGAGGCCATGTATGCCACGGCCTGCAGCACTTCCCATGCTGGTGCTGGGCTTTCAAACGTCACTTGGAACTAACTTAAAGATGTTGAGTGAAAAAAATCTAGATCCCTGCATGTCTTTTTTGCATCCCTCAGGGATCAAAAGCATCTTTTTTCAAGGTCAAGTGCAGCTCTTTTCTGCATCCAGGATTTTGGTTGTGTTGTTTTGCCTTTGTCTGCTATAACACTCCAACCTTGGAAATCTCCCATGTAGATATTTCTATACCTTACTCATGATATGTTGTCATGACCTGTCCTCTCAGATAAATTAAATTGATTTATTATTTAAATACCTTATTGTACAGCATTTTGTTCCAACCAAGTCACTTTTGGTCCACATGTCCTCGGGCTGTGTCAGCACAATGCTTTAGTCAGTCATATTTCATACTCCTGAAAGCTTCATCAAGCTAAGACCACTTTGGCATGAAGGAGGGAAACCTCAGCACAGGCTGGCAAAATCCATTTGCATGTGTGCAGGCAAAGACAGAAAGCTCCTCTGCCTTGCCTTTATTCAGCTGTAGATCTCCCTGTTTGTCTCTTCCAGGACATGGTAGGTTTTCTGTCCCAGCTGTAACCCAAGTGAAGGGATACTCCCATCTGCCACTACCTTTCACTCAGCAGGCAGTCAGTGAAGGCACCTCCCAGAGCCTATCATGGCCACCAGCCTTGATGGACAGTGTCAAGCGATGGAGACTCAGGGAAGAGAAGGTTGAAGCCAAGTTCCCACCCAGGATTCCTGGGACAGGTTTTCTCCCCAGAGATGATCCTGGAGAAACACAGCCACCCAAATCCAGGGCAGCCACAGACAGTTGGAGGGAGGACAAGGCAGGATGAGAGCCCGACCATGTGCCGCAGTGAGTAATTATCACATGCTGCAGCGAACATGTGGTGGCTTTTTCCCTGCCTACTCCTCGCGAGCCTACGACCTTATTCTGTTAATTTCAGTGGGAAATGTGTTAAGTAGGTGAATATGTCCTCTGAATTGGTATTTCAGGCAGAAAACATTAATATATTTATATTTGATAATTGGTGATGCATTTCTTAATTTGATTTTTTGGGGATGATTTCCTATATACTCACACATGCATGCACGCACACACACACACACACACACACACACACAAAGGGCAAAAGGTTTTTTGGCCGCTGTACTTTGTATATAACATAGCAAGGTAAATAGGGGTTGGTGGGGATTTTTTCTGCAGAACATATGAAAACTGCTAAAAGTTATTAGAAAGACTCCCTTTGAAACTGAAATTTCTTGTGTACTCTGGGAAAAAGATTACACAGGCAGTGCTGGCTACTCCCAGATCACATCAGTAATTCTTGGCATCACCCTTTATTTACAGAGAAAACCACATCTCAGTTATCATTCTCCTTCAGTCTTTACATCCTTTCTTGTGCTTCCAGAGAGGAACTGCTGTATTTTTGTGATGAGGTTGTCTGTCCATTTTTAACCCTGTTGATACAGCTTGGTGATGTTGTCAGACTTGGATGCAGATGTCTAGGAAGCCAAGGAAGGGGAGTGTGCTGAGAATTGATTTGAGCCATTCTTTTTGCTGCTGACATAAATATGCTCAGCTCTCACAAACCTGTTTGTCCCTGAAGATTCCCACCACCTATGAAACAGTATCTCACAGGCTTGCAGAGGTTCACATCAGTGCCATCAGATTTCAATAAGGAGCAAGGCAAAAATTCTGAGTTTAAATATTCAGGCTTCGGAAGTGTTTGGTTTTAGTTCTCACAAATCCCTTGTTATTCTTTCCTTTAACATTTGATTAAAACAAGTTCCTACCATTTCTCCTCCTTTTGCTCAGCTCCTATTATTTCCCTTCCGTCTCCAGTATAAAAAATTCTGTATATTGGATAGAAATTATCCAGGCAGCCATTGTTCCTAAGTTTTGGGAAATCTGAACAGGACACTTCAGTTTTATTCCATGTCTCACCACACTGATTTAAAAAAGAATTTAAAACTTTAGTTTGGATTTTAGCTTGATTGATTTTTTTATAGCAATGACAAAGGAGCAGAGATAAGGCTAGAACAAATATTTCCAATGAAAATGCAGAATTAGAAAGACCAGCACAGAACTTAGATTATGAAAAAACAAGCTAAATGGGAAGACATCGGTTCACCTGAAAATATAGTCTTAAAGCTCCTCATTTGTATCTGTTGTACTGACATTTGCTTTCTGTTTTCCATTTTTAGCTATTAAATTAAGATGAACTCTAAACAATAGAATTAGCAGTTGTGCCACGTGAACCGTATCATCTGCTACAATTCTGGACCTGCTCACCTATCTCAGACGCTCATCCCAGAACATTCCGATATCCCAGGCCTTTGAAAAGAAGTATTCCAGCAGGGAAATGTGCTATGCAACTAACCTGAGCAGTTCCATCTCACCCTTCCAGTTGTCCTTTTCCTTGGGTGCACCCCTAACTTTCTGAGAGTCTCACCAGGTAAGTTCATCATTACTTTTGGAGGAACAATTTCAGCCTAAAATCTATTTAGTTTAGTCTCATTCAATCAGTTGGAATAACCAGTACAAACATGCTTAGCAAAGGACCTATTTTCTTCAGTTTGTTTTCTTTTTTTTTTTTAGTCTCAAATAAGCTTTTTTTTTTCCTTTGGATACTTTGAATCACTGCCCATTATGTCATCTTGGTTACTAGGTAGTGGTAAACACTTTAAATTTCCTTAGGAGCTGCTAGTATAGCTGATTTCGTCACTTCTTGAGAGTATCTCTGAATTCTCCACCTGTCCTTGCTCTCCACTCTTTCTCTAGCTCCAGTTCATGATGTTGCAGAAGCACAGCAGTGGTGTGGAAGCTGTGCAGCAGATGGGAGAACCCAAATCACTTGTGCCACACGGGGCAAGACTAATTAAACAAAACAACCACATCCTTCCTTCCCACTGATGAACCAAAACTGTCATGTGTGTCAGAGTTGTATTATACACCTGGATAAGAGCACATGAGCACACTGGAGAAGTGTCCATCTGCATCACCAGCAGGCTTGAGGTAGTTATCCTAAGGACCATAGGGTCCATCTCCATCAGAACTTATGTTCTCCTAAACCTCCTTTGGGTTATAAGCACATGTAGATACACATACACACACATACACTTTCCAGTTCAGATCTCCACTAACTGAAGAGCAGTAGAGATATGAGTATTCTGAGATTCCCCTGGTGCAGGAAGCAGTGAGAATGTTAGCACAGTGCTGGTCAGGAGAAGGACCAGTGCCTCTGCCATCATAGAATCATAGAATTGGCTAGGTTGGAAGGGACCTTTAAGATCTAGTCCAACCATCACCCTAACTCTGATAAAAAAACATCACTAAACCATGTCACTAAGCACTATGTCAACCCGTCTTTTGAATACTTCCAGTGGCCTCAACCACTTCCCTGGGCAGCCCATTCCAATGCTTAATAACTCTTTCAGTGTAAAAATTTTTCCTAACATCCAATTTGAACCTCCCCTGGCACAATTTGAGGCCATTTCCTCTTGTCCTATCGCCTGTGACTTGGGAGAAGAAATCAGCCCTCACCTCTCTACACCCTCATTTCAGGTAGTTGTAGAGAGCAATAAGGTCTCCCTTCAGCCTCCCTTTCTCTAGGCTGGAGGGTCCTGCTGACCCCAAGGCAAGTCAAATCTGTCTGGATGTTGCTCCCTTCCCTTTGGCAATGGCAGAGGGGTTTTTTCGAATACTGCTCCACTTTCAGTGTTTTTGCATTTCCCCAACCTCTTACTGAACTCTGGGATGAAAGTCATGAACTGAAGCTCACAGAGCTCCATTTCTGGCTTTCCCACAAAGACTTCGTTCTACAGGAAATAACTCTTTTCTACAAAAAGAATAACCATATGAGCTACTCAGGCTTAACAATGCTCATATATCAAAAGGGACAGTGTGAAGAGGGCACGAGTGACTTATTTTCTCAATGGGTTTGCTCATCCTGAATAAAAGCTGGCATCCTCCTAATAGACTGAATTCTCTTTTCTAGAGAACAGTCCAGCTAAACTGACAGGCTTCTGAGTACAGCCTCCTAAATAAACAACCTTGTCTCCTTCTTGTGGAAATATTACAATTATTATAAATACTGCAGATGGGAAAACAACTTGAAGGAAGGGAAACTGGCAGGCACCAGGAAGGGGGAGGAACCGGCGTGTGCACTTTGATTCACAGGAAGGGTCCTTTTGTGAAAAAAGTTAAGTAGAGCAAGTATTTGTGTACACTTCTGCCTCTGAAATAACTGCTTCCAGAAAATATTTTGTTATCAAAGATGATCTACGGCCAAAAATTTACTTTATCTAGATCTTATGCATAATGTCAAATACAAATCAGTTCAAACAGCAATATTCGACAGTACATATTTGAGCCAAGAGAAATCCTGTTTTTTCAGTCTGAGACAGCTCAGAGGTGGATTATAACCCTTAGTTTGTCCATTAAGATTAAGAGCTTTCCTGGATACCATTCTGGATTAGCTTGCAATTTCTTCTCTGCATTTCCAGGCCAAAGATCTCTCCAGCCCAACTTGTAAAATAAACAGTGCTAGTTCTTTTAGATATAGTCTGGTCTGAGTGATTTAGAAAGCCACGAGTGCACCAACCACCAGCCCTACAGCAGACAGTGTGCTGGTGCTCCAGGAGATATCTGCAGGGAGGTCTGTATGTGTCTACAAGCTGCTGTACTCCTGCCCACTTACTGAACAGGTCTTCAAAAGCAGCAGAAAAACCCATACAATCAAACAATAAAACCAATTTTGTTTAATTCTTTCATTAGATTGGTCTATTTTTGTCTCCTGCCCTTAGCTCTGAGACTTTTTTGCTGATAAACCAGTAAGAAAAAATAATCCCTTTTACCTCTGGCTTTTTTGTTTTTTCCCCGTCTGTCTTTTGTGCAATTCTTTCAAGATTTGGGCACTTGGAAGCTGCGAGTCGCAGCTCAGGGGAAAGCTGATCCACCTACTCAGACTGGGACATGGGATGGCCCCTGGGATCCCAGGGCAAAAGAACCCTTATCCGCCCCAAGTCTCTGTGCCACCACTTGCCAACAGCATGCCCTGAGCTCTTGAATCATGTCCAGAAATCCTACGGCATATTCCCCAGGGAGGCATGACCAAACGCCCCTCAGCTCTGTGAGTGCTCAAGGTGCCAGTGGGCTAAAACATTGATCTCGTTAAGCATATCTGAACCCAAGCCCAGCAAAATTAACAGTTCTTCTCTTCACCTTTGTGTATTCAGTTTTCCCACTTTTTCTGCTGTGTTTTCACTTTCTTGATTACTATTTTGCTACAATAATGCAAAATACATATCAGAAATGGAGTGGCTGATCAAAGGGGGCCTACAGGAAAGATGGGGACAATTTTTTTAACAGGGCCTGATGCAATAGGACAAGGGATAATGGCTTCAAACTAAAAAATGGTAGATTCAAACTAGATAAAAAGAAGAAATTTTTCACAATGAAGGCGATAAAACACTGGAACATGTAGCCCAGAGAGGCAGTAGATGCCCCATCTCTGGAAACATTCAAGGACATGTTGGATGGGACTCTGAGCAATCTGATTTAGTTGAAGATGCCCCTGCTCACTGCAGGGGGTTGGGCTAAATGACCTTTAAAGGTTTCTTCCAATGCAAACTATTCTATGATTCTATGATTCATTAATCTGTCTTTATAGCATTTCTCCTGAATCCTCTTTGGTGAAGCAGTTTGCTGTGCTTGTAAATAACCTGGAGACTTTCAAATAGAAGACCTCTGTGTTAATAAAATGTGGACAAAATAGTAGTGACTCATCCATTTAAAAGTCAACTGGATACCTGATGTCCCAGTTTGAGGTAAAACCGAACCACTTTTGTGTTCTGCAATTTTACAGTTTACTTAGGCCTCCTCTGACTCTCTGAAATTAACAGCATATTGTAGAGAAAACTGCTCGTTCTCAGGATGATAAGGCCAAT
>JAOQGH010000001.1:190367754-190395467 GCA_025769975.1 Gallinago jamesoni | reverse complement strand
GAAAAAGAAAAAGAAAAAGAAAAAGAAAAAGAAAAAGAAAAAGAAAAAGAAAAAGAAAAAGAAAAAGAAAAAGAGGAGTAAACACCAAGGCATTTGGTGGCCTTTTCTGGCACTCTCTGCATTAAATTCACTAATTGATTTCAGCAACAATAGTGCAAAATCAGTCTTTCCTCCTCCCTCTTCTCCCACCTATCACTTATGTCAAGGGTTCTGATTGACATGGAGTAGGATTTTTGAGGGTATTTTTGTGTTCGTAAAATATCAGCCCTGGATCTGACTCTGTCTCCTTGGAGCACTCTGTGCCTTTCTGAGGGGTGCTTCTGGGGGCGTGGGATCTGGAGAGGCAGGTGATGTTGCTGATGCTCTTTTGTGGCAACTGCCTCATAAATTCTATGAAAAGGCAAAGAAATGTGAGTTATCAGCCTCTCATTCCTACTTGCAAGGGGGAATTTATCTGATAGACTTAGAAACCTCTTTTTTGGGGGGAGAGAAACAGAATATGAACATTATTCAGCTACATTTTGAAAGGGCACCTGACAGACTATTGCTGCTTTCAAGATGATGCAGACGCCCAACATCCAGTACTGGATTATCCAAATACCTGGCATCGCAGCAGTGTTTCAGGCGACTTTACCACCAGGCAGCTGGCAAATAGCCTGATGTAACCAAGAGCCCTGTGTTCTACTTGGGAAAGTTCACAGGAACCCAAGACTTAATTTTCTCCCCTATTTTGGGCTTGTCATGCTATGCCACAGAGCTACCAGTGACCGAGAAGCTTTTTCAACACCTGAGACAGCTCAAGGAGAGTGATACCGGCTTTCCTCTTTTTTTTGCCCGGTCTTGCTGTTATCCTGGAGACAGCAACAGAAGCAACATGCAGGACACCATCACCCAGTCCCGTAGCTCTGAACCCTACAGGTGGGTGCTGGAGAACTGCTTCACTCGCAGGTTTGTCTGACCAGTAGGACTGCTGTGTGAGACCCCCTGGACTGCTATCAGCAAGGTCAGGTGGGTTCAACCAACTCTGCAGCAAAATACGCAGCCTCCCCACCATGTCTCTAATCCAGGGTCCAGCACAGCCCGGCTGCCCAACCTTCCCCAGCTCATGCTGATGGGAAAATCACAAAGTTGTGAGGAAAAAGCTCAGAAAGCTTCTAGAGAAGAGTCAAGTAAGATAAGGTAAAACTACAGATGGAGGTGAGATTGTTCAGATAGGTGTTAGCAGCACTTCAAGAATTTAAGGGGGGGAAAAAAACCACAACATACTAACATGGAAAGATTAAGAAATACCAAAGCAAAAAAAAGAAAAATACTCTCAGAGATGGCAACTTAGCACCAGCAAAGAGCTATGCTGGGGAGCCCTGGAGAATGACAAACCCTTCCTCTCCTGGCTGATGCCTGTCTGGCTAGTAAAGACACCTTGAGGTGGCGAGGATACTAATGAGAGTTCATTAATTCCTAACCATCTCTTGTTTGTCTTAATAAAAAAAATCTTATACCTTGTGTATACATTACTTGACTTGCAGCGTCTCTTTACACACAGTGAAAGTTGCTCAAAATGACCCAGAAACAACCCATGATCCCTTACTCAAGGAAAAGAAGTTGCTTTTGAATGCGACCATGCTTTCTCACATGTGTCCTGCTGGGAGCATGGCTGCTGTTCGTCCTGGGCTGTTCTTGGGGATCACATTTACGACCTTGCCCTGTGAGCTTATCTGGCTGTTTTTAGGGCGCTGTTAAGCATTAGCCAGTCTGTCTTCAAACCACATTGTGAAAACCCCTGGATGCACAGGGGGTAATGAAGGGATACCCCTTCATTAATGTCTTAGCCAGGCACAAATTGGTGAAACCCATCACTACTAACAGATGGCGAGAAACTGTCTGAAGTAGCCTTTATTTTACCTTCATTATTTGGCCTCCTGACCCTAAAGTTACTGACTAGAAACCCCTTAATGGAGTAGTGGACTTGATGGCATTTATGATGCCTCTTCCTCTGTATGTGTGTGGTTTCCCCCTTGTTTTAAAACTCTTCCCAGTATGGAAAGGCCACTCATTACTTACAATCACAGGCCCTTCTTTTGAGCAGGAGTCCAAAAGCTCTCCCTCTCCAATTGACCAGGAACCGACCTCATGCATATGTCCCAACTTCAGTGACATTTACATGGTCAAATCTTGTCCTCAGGCTTTGCTGTTGGGATCCCAGGTTGGTAAATCAAGCAATTAAAATTTAAGAGATTGCAGATTAGTGTTCAAAGATATGACATTTAAATACAAATTACCATGAAATGACTGCTATTTTGGTATGAAAAAAGCAAGCCATAAAATTGATGTATTAAACTCTGTAATTTTCTCTAAATTTTATGTTGAAACTCTATTTTCAATGATTTACGATGATACTTAATTTCACCATTCAGTATTTTCCAAAAGGTTTTTGTATAACCAAAGGATGCATCATTGCCCTAGGAGGCTGCATAGTTGTTAAAAGAAATAATTGCTTACGTACTGCTCTATTCACATTTGGAGAAGCGTTCAAATTTCTGGAACAATTCTGAAATGGTTCAGATTTATCTATTTATTTTTCCTCAGAACCTTTAATGCTCTTGGGGGCATCATTCCTAGGATGTCCAGTGTAAAACACGTCTCACTACCCTAGTGATTAAATCATTCATCTGGAGTAAAAGATGAAGACAGAGGTGCTGGCATCAAGCAGCAGCGTTAACTACCTGTCAAGAGCCAGAGTCAACTCCTGCTCCTTCCTGGCTGAGCATTTCTTACAGACAAGACAATAGGAAGGTTCTCTGTCCTGGCTCAGTCCTTCTGGTCACTACCTCTTGCACGACTGGCTGTGCTGTCCCTTGCTCTTACCCACCCTGTTTGGCAGTCAGAATAGTTATCCAGAAAGCTGGTCACCTCAGGATACAGTGATCAAGAAACCAAAGTTATCCCGCCAGCTGGGTAAATGCTGCATGCACGAGGCAAACCTGACAAGCTTCCTAAATTCTGCCTCTCTCATAGTTTAAAGGGAAAGGATAAATAACTTCTCCAAATCACAGAAAGCTATTTTTATTATAAATTTGTTTGATACGTATCAGGGAGCTTAAAGTTTGTCACTTATTTCAGGGCATTAGGTTTACCTGGCGAGATTTTGGTCACAGGGGGGCTGCAGAGGTGGCTTCTGTGAGAAGCTGCTAGGAGCTTCCCTCGTGTCCAGTAGACAGGAGGGAGGAGGAGGTGCTCCAGGCACCAGTGCAGATTCCCCTGCAGCCCATGGTGAAGATCATGGTGAGGCAGGCTGTCCCCCTATAGCCCAGGGATGTCCATGGTAGACCAGATATCCACCTGCAATCTGTGGAAGACCCCATGTCAATGTAGATGCATGTACAGGTGACCCCATGGGAAGACCATGCTGGAGCAGGCTCCTGCAAGAGCTGTGGACCCATGAAGCAAGTCTGTTCCTGAAGGACTGTGCCCTGTGCAAAGGGCCTGCGCTGGAGCAGTCTGTAAAGAACTGCAGCTCATGGGAAGGACTCACAGCGGAGAAGTTCATGGAGAACTGTATCCCATTGGGAGGGACCTCCATGCTGTAGCAGAGGAAGAATGTGAGGAGTCCTCCCCCTGAAGAGGAAGAAGCAGCAGAGACAACTTGTGATGAACTGACCACAACCCCCATTCCCTGTCCCCCTCTGGGGTGGAGTGGCAGAAGAACAGTATCCAGCTTTCTCTTCACCTATAGCTCTGTTTCTCTGTGAAGAAACAGCCTCAAGAGCTATTTTGGATTGTAGTAATCAAATCTGTTTCCATTGTAGAAGCACACTTATTTCAGTAATAAAAAAAACCCAACACTTTCCTTACAGAATAAAAGTAATCCTGTAGTGATATAAATATATTTACTTGCACGAGGATACACATAAGTCACTCAACACAGATTCAGATCTAGTATTTTCATCATCCGAAGTTTCAAATGGAGTCAGCAAAATATAGTTACTTGCAGAAAGAAGAAAAATGTAAAGTCTGGCTCAGTTGGGATGTAAACATGTATGAAATAATAGAAAGCTCCCTTGATGTGTTTTCGGGGGTTTTTTTATTATTTAAATGAATACATTGCTTATGAAAAATACTGATGGCCTTCAGCACTGACCATCTCTGTTTGTCTAATTAAAACATGCTGTTGGGTGTCAGCCATAGAAGCCTCTTCTGGCTACCTCACAGACACGACCTCAGTGCTGGCCAGGCAGAACTACAATCAAGAGCGCTCGCGTTCAGGCTCAGTGCTCCTCAGCCTGTGCTGAGCCTCTGTGGCTCCGCTCTCCAGCCACCCACCACCACCTACTGTCTTTCTAGGAACAAACCAAGTCAAGGAATTTACTTCAGGGGGTCATCACAGACTTATGGACAGCATGCCTAATCAATCAGTGCATCCCTATGCTATACTAAGACAGGTGCTATATTCCATACAGCATTACTAATGACCTGACCAACAGTCCAGCTTACAGCAGGTATGGTTGATGTGTAACTTTATCTGGTATGAATACTTCATACAAAAGGAACAATACTATTTTCTGCTCTCCCATTCAAGCCATGGAACAACAGTAAAAACAACTGCAGTACTTTCACTTTTAAATAATTCCTGAACTCTTTCCAATTGTAGGGGTGGAAAAAAACCACAAAAAGGGGAAATTAAGTTTAATGAATCAATCACATCATGATTCTATGCTACTGTGTTCTGTCTAACTTTTACTTACTTACTGTGTGGGCTATTATCAGCACCAGGCCCTCACAACATATGGTGATTTATTCTGATCCTTCGTTACTGTTAGTACAGTGAAGAAAGTACAAGGTTCAGCCTTGATTCTTCTCAATCTACCTATGAGAGGAGGACAATAAACTAATACAACATGATACTGAAGACAAGAGAACATAACACTTAGTTCTGATACACTGAAAAGCAATTTCACACATAAGCTCATTTATGTAGGCACACTGACATACTGAGCACCATTCTATTGTCCTTTTTTTTTTTTTTCCTTTTTCAGTTTAACATCAGCATTCAACTCTGAACAGAAGAATGTTAAGTCTCCAGGACAGTTTCAGTATTAAGAAAAGAACTACCTCTATTTTACAAACATCAAAACACTAACATTGATACTTCAGTCAAAAAGTTCACTGCAAGTGACCCTCTCTCTGAATTCTAAGGCGCTCCTTCTCCACTTGCAAGCGTTCTTTCTCAATCTGAAGTTTCTCTGACTCAAACTTTAGGAACTGCAGCCTCTCTAACTGCAAACGTTCTTTTTCAAGTTTTAACTTTTCAGTTTCTAGATCCAGAGGTTGCACAATGGGTTTTTCTGTCTGGGTGAGGTCATTTTCCAGTACAGGCTTTTCAGCATGCAGGGTCTCTAGCCTGAGCTTCTCCCATTCAATCTGAAGTCGCTCCTTCTCAATCTGAAGTCTCTCACGCTCCAAGTCAACATGACGCAACCGTTCTTTTTCGATTTGCAGGCGCTCCTTCTCCACTTGCAACCTTTCGGCTTCAATGTCTAGTCGCTGCTTCTCCAGCTCCACCTTCTGCTTCTCCAGATTTATAAGCAAGTGGGAATCTTCATAGGCTAGCCTAGCTTGAACAGAGCTCAGATTTCCAAACTCTTCAATGTGGGGGAAGTCCGGTAGGTCATTTTCCTTTCTTGAATCTGGCAGAACTGATGATAAAATTTCTTCTTCTTCCTCAATAGGAAACTGCAGAGAGGAATGAGACAGACAAGAATTACATTGCAGTCTTTATGCCAGAATAAATTTGTTACACGCAATTTGACTGAAAAGAACATACTGGGTTTTTTCATCTTGAAATCTTCTCAGAACTGTTTAACTCACATACTGTGAAATAACCATGTTACATAAAAAGACTGTTTTCTACCATTACACAGGTAGAGAAACACACTTTATCTGCAAGTTAATATCTGATAATGACAAATGGAAAAATCAGCTTGTCAGTGGACATGCAAGAACACACAAAATACTGCACAATAGGTATTACAGAGCATTCAGAACCACTGACAGAAAATAAAACGGGATCAAAAAAAGCATATGCTGTTCTTACTTTTCATATAGCTAGTGACATTTACATAAGCCACTAGGAATTTCTTGTGACTAATTATTTATCAGAGCAGCTGGACCCACAGGCTACATACTGTGTGAGGTAACCCAGCCTTCACTAACTTGAGGATGTCTTGTCTAAAAAAAAAAAAACCAAACACTTAACACTGACATTTTTAGGCTCCTAACCCTTCATGCTATATTAAATGGGTTAATAAACAGGACTTGATTAACCAATTTTGTATTATCACATTTGCTGTGATGCAGATGACTAGCTTGTTAGGACCATTGTCTTACACTAAATATGCTGTAAAACAAAGGCAAACTGAGGAAGACATGGATTCAGAAAATCTTAAGGCAATGAAAGCCACTGCCAGCCTTCTAGCACTAGAGCAGAGAGACGCTGTTCTTCAGCAGTTGTCAGACAGACTCATATCATTTAACAGCTTGTTCTGATTTTTTTCCCAGCACACATCTCAACTGAGCTAAATCAGGAGTTGCTTCCTCCCCTCCAAGAAAAACCCCAAACTGAAACTGTTTGAGTACCCCTTTTTAAAATGACAACTATACATTTGTACAGGCACAATAAAACTATCCAAACAGTCGACTTCACTCCAGCTGGCTCCACAGCTACTTGTCAAATTTACAAAAGAACTGTGACAGAGGAATAGCTGACTTATTCAGGTAATATTTTTATCTCCTGTGGGTTCATTTTAAGAAATGCAAAAAGTACTTTATTTCTGTACCTACAGGTAACAGATGCATTCATTTGTTAGAGGTGCCTTTCTCTTCTCCATTCATGCATCCAGTCACCCTAAGTATTAAAATAACCAGTTTCCTTCATCCTACTGACTGGACTAACCCTTCGCTATGGCACATACAAATGGAAAATATATGTGCAAATACATATTCAAACTTGAGGGATATCAATTCAGTCATCAGCATCCAAGGCCTTTCACACAATTGCAAGTTTCTAGATTTGAATACCATCTCTCTGAAACATATTTGTTTCTACAGTTTCTTTAATTCACACATTCACAAAAAAACAGAAACAGATGCTATAAAGAAACACAGCAAAAAGCCTCATGCTGAAATAAGATGAAGGCCATATTGCATATAACTAACGTATGTCAGTCACTCACTTCAAAATTCTGTGGATCCTCCTCTTCTACTTTGATTTCTGTTAAAGATCCACCAGCTTCTCTGAAGTCAGTGATATTCTGCCATTCAAAACTAGATTCAATTGCAAATCCCATTTTCTCATCCATGTCTTCATTGAGAGAGTCATCTAAATTGGATGAAGGAAGGTGAAAGCCAGCACCTACTACTTTGATGTTTGCATTCAGACGTTTTCTCTTCATGAGTGCTCGCCAGTCAAGGTATCGCCTTTTCACTTCTGTCCCTGTTCTTTGCTCTCCTTCACCTACAGCATTTACACACTCTGCTATTTCCTCCCAAGCTTTCCTTTTCATCTCATTAATTGTTGTATTAAGTTGCTTTGAAAAGAGTACTTCTCTCCTTTTTCTGATTTCCTTAAGGAGAGTTTGAGTTTCCTGAACGCTAAAATTGCTTTTCCTTTTTCTTTTTAATTGTTTCATTTTTTCCAGCTTTAACCTAGTAATTTCACCACAGGAAACTACAGACATTATCTGAAACGAATCAGTTATTTAGTAACATTTAAAAGCCAATGAAAGCAGAGTTCTTGTGAAGTGAATTTTCTCTTCACTTTGTAGTATTTTCCTATTTGTCAGGCTTCCTAAGAGAAAAAGAGCAAACAACATAAATCTCCAAGATATACATTGTATATTTTCATTTAATGAACTTGACTCCTAAGTCATCATTTAAGGAATGCATATTTTGAACTGATCATTCATTCAATAGAAGAAAACCCATTTTGTTAAACTCTGAATATAAAGTAGCTATAGGTACCTTCTCTAATCTCACTGAATTAGAAATCCGTTAACATATCCATGTCACAGACTGTTAAGGTTGAGTTGGTATTTCCATTACAAAAATACAGCTATTTTCCTTCAAGCCTTACAAGTTTTGCCAGTCAGGATTTGCTTAAGGCGGAAATTTGACAGACACATTTAAGTTTGAATGCTAAGTTATTTCCAAAAGAAATTAAAATTGTTGTATCATTACCTCAAAAACATGAAATGCTTAGGGGATGGAAATTTCTGAGACATACTTTAATGAGACACCATATCCAGCCCTGCCCCTCACCCAAAAATAGATTAATTTGCAAAGTTGACATTTTAGAGGCTCTTCTTACTTATCTTAATCACAAAAAAATAGAACCGGGTAAGTTCTGCTGAGACTCAAAAAATAACTATGAGTTCAAACAAACATCACGCATTAGAGATGTTTCAGCAAGAAACAGATTTAGGAATAAGCCACTATGTGCCCATGGTAAAGCCATTCTATCCTTCTCACACCGCAAAACACCTCATGTTAGATGTGGTGGCAGGCCGGAAGCATGTCCAGTCCTCTGCCCTCAGCAACAGCTGGTCCTGTGCCTGATGCTGAAAAGAAAGCTACACCCCAGAACACACCTGAGAGATTGTGCACAACTCTGTACAAAGAATGGAAAGTTTGAGTGGGAGGAAGAGGGGACTACTAATGCAGTGATGAATGTATCATAAACCATATTAGCAAAAAAAAACCCAACCAACCCTATAAAAGAGACATTTGAGAATAAAAAATACTTCTTGGTCACGGACTGCTTGGTAATGGTTGAATTTAGGATTTATTTTGAACTTTTTGTACCATGTTACCTACCACCCTACTACTTTGGGTAAGTTTAAAAGGCTTTAAACCAAGTAGGCCAATGAGTCACCACACTACTTACAGTTTCAAGCTGTTACATTTGTTCACCATTAAACTAGAACAGAATTTTCATCCATCTGAAGCAAATGGCTTGCAGATTATATACAAGACTGTTACTGGTTAATGGACTTAAGAATTAAGTAACTTTACCTCAGCTAGAAAGGATTTTTAAATTAAAATACAATTAAATCCCGTCACTCTCCTAAACTTGTTTTAAGCATATACGTTACACAAAAACTTCCACTGTATCTGCTAGAATGATGTCAATTTTTCCTGAGACCTATTATTCGGTATTTAAGCTTCTCCCTTAACCCTCATTGTTATGACTTTACCATGAAAAGATACTTCGGCTTTCAAGGAAGCAGCATCATATTTACTTGTCTTTCAGTAAAGCAATTTATTTGGTACTTGCTGTACTTTTCAATCACAAATCACAGCGTTAGCGTTTTTCTATTATTATGACAACTGAAGTTGTTGGCCTAAGTATCAAATTTTTAGTTCATCTTGTGTAAGTTGTTTTTTGGTTGTTTTTTCTTTTTCAACTTTCAAAAAGCCACTGAATGGGTAAATTCTTCAGAAAAGTCGCCTGCACATAGAATGAATTAAGAGCACTTTTATAAGCTTTACTGTTAATAAGGCAATTATTCTGGACTGGCAAACATACAGATTGGACCAAGTACTCATGTCTCCATGCTGGCTTTAGAAACACGCACATTTGCACTTACCTGTTCTCTGGGTGGGGAGCGTGTGTGAAAGATTCAGAGGTATCCATTTTGAGTTGATCTTCTAGGTAAAAAGAATTACATGGAGTTCTTACTTACAACATAAGTTGCACAAGAATTATAGTATTTCTGACTTGTTACTACCAAGAGACAGAACCTTCAATCATAAGGCCACACTTATTTTTACTGAAAACTGTAAAATTTCAAATTTAAGCATCTACTTAAGTGAACATTCAAGTACTTTGCTAACTATGAAAATATGGGTCAGACTTTCCAAAGCTAGCTAGATATGTCAAACCCTTGAAAGTACTAGTAGATTGTTAGTTGTCTCTTAAGGTATCTAAATATCAGACTTTTGCTGAATAACAGACATTGTTATTTCAACATATACACTGGCTAAGTCCTTTAATTAGCCCCAGCTGGGATAAACAAGGTTCTAGTCACTCCTCTATAACAGGGAACCACAGGATTTTAGAGACTCATGGTATCTCCATTTACCCTGGCCCTCCCTAAACTTTTCAGTGCTAGCAGAGCAGGGTAAAGTGGGTACAATCCCCCCCAAAAACCCAATCCTACAAACAAGAATTTTTCAAATCAAATTTTCAGTGTTATTTTCTAACTATAATTCTACATGACTGCAGAAGACACAGACAGCCAAGCCTCCACCTTAGCTCCAGAGAAGGCTGAGTTAAAGCACAGAAATGTCAGGTTACACTGTGGGTCTGTCTCCCTGCTCCTTGCGCAGGTGCTGGGCATCACCTGCCTGATCTCCACAGCCACTCTTTATGAAATGCCTAATCTTGGCTTTGGATACTCAGCCATAAGCCAAGCATATAACCTTTAAAACTTCTGGCATCCAATCCTTTGTTATGTAAAGTTCTCCTTTATTTTTTTTTTTCCTACAACATGTCGATACAAGGCCCTGAATTTCCCAATAAAACAGCAGCAAAGCCTACCTATTTTAAGACACATTACTATTAACTTTCAACTGACAAGGACATCTTACATGTCTAACTCTTTTCTCTTTGACAGCATATTGCCTCCTTAAAGACAATTCCTTTCTTATTAATCTAAATTGGTTAGAGCAATTAATTAACACCAATTAACAGTATACAGACTCCTGGAGTTAAATCAACTCCACCATGGGACCATTTACCTTTCTGATATATTCATTAAAAAGCATTGTTACCTAACTAAAGCTGAGGTTTGGGATATATCGGGTTTCCTGCCATTGTTGATAGTCTCCAGGATATTACTCGCAAAAACACAACATACAGCATGCTTAAGGTCTGCTTTGATATGAAGTCTAAAACACTGAATGCATGCACTTGGAAAAAACCAACACAGTAGACAGATGTTACAGTTTTTCCAAAATCAGAACTGTAACTGCTCTACATTATCTTGGTTTTAGTAGAGGATTCCACAGCAAATATTTGCTGAGTGCACCAATTGGGAAGATGGGCAGTTCACTCCAGAAAAAGCATGTGGAGATAAGAGCAAGAGGTGAGAAAAACCCTTTTGGTCAGATCAAGCCATCTACACCACTATGAAGGTAAGATAAGAAGACATCTGCAAGAAAAAAACAAATTCTCCTCAACTATATGACCAAAAGTACTTCTGGTACGTGACCAAAGACATCAGTTACCTGACAGGGAACAGCTACAGCCTGGTCAGTCAAGTGACCAAGAAATTCCTGGGAAATAAGAAAGGATGCAAAGCGCCCACAACAGCCCATTTGCCACATGCAAACAGCCACGCAGTCATCACAGAGTAAGGTTCTGCTGGAAGTGCAAAATGCATATTCTTACAGTTTGGGCAGAAATGCAAAGTGCTGGCAAAGAAACAATTCCAATCATATGATAATTGAAAGATTTCAAGGTGACAACATACAGCTATGAGTTTGATGCAGCCATGTCAGGCCAATGGCCAAGAAGGTCCTTATCACTGGGCTAACGAAACATAAACTATTTGTCAGGACTGAAACAAAGCAAGTATTGCAAAACTAAACTGAGCACTCCATAAACAAACAAAACACACATACACTGAATAACTCTGACATACTTAATGACACAGGCCTGTGTCTTTGTGTCTCCTTTGCTCACAGCTTATTGTGTAAGCACGTGCTGAACCAACAAACAAACAAACAAACAAAAAAAGTCCATGCATACATGGGGATTGAAGGATTGGTGTTCGCATCAAGTTTTAATTATTCTTCAGAAAAATAATGACTTCAGTATGATGCCTTGGTGGTTTGCCCTTTTCTCTTTTTTTAATCTTTCAAAGCTTATGATCGAAGAAAAAAAATCCCAACACCTTTACAACAGGAGGAGCTGCTATTTACATTGTTTTAAATAAAATTTGAGCGCCTGAGGATCTTTACATGATACTAAAGCCTAGGGCTTTCTGGAAAACTTCACATGCGATTCTTAATGGGTGGCTACACCAGCATGGAACAACTCATGCCCTTGTGCCAAGGGAGGCTTTAGCCCAGGAGGGGCTCGTGCTGCCTCACACAGGTCACCAAACGGGACAGGCCTCCCCGCAAGGCTTGAGCGCCTGAAAAAGGCAAGCGCTAAAAGCAACCACCACCACCTAAAAAGCTAATTTATGGAACCAGAGAAGAGGTACCGGGGATGGAAAGCAGCTGCAGATTCGGGCTGTTCCCCTTCCCCGGGACGGGAGAAAGCCTCCCCCCTGCAGCAGGGAGCCGGGAGCCCTGGAGGGGGAAAGGCGGGCGCAGCCCCCAGGCTGGGGGCGGCCTCATCCCTCTCCCACAGAAGCGCCACGCAGCCACGCGGGAGGGGGGCGAGGAAAGGCAACAAAGGCTGGTGTGGGCACAGCAGGCTTCCCCGGCCGGCACGCCCCCGAACCCCGCCGTAGCTGCTCCGCCAGGCCGGCCCCCGGGAGCAGGTGGGCCCACGGCCTCCCCCCCCCGGCAAGCGACCCGCGGGGCCCCGCGCCTCTCCCGGGAAGAAGAGGGCCTCCCCGCGGCGACACCAGGGATGCCGATGGCAGCAGAGCCCCACCGCTCTTCCCCCACGAAAAGGCCGCCTGCACTCCGCACCGGGGAACGGCTGCTCCGGCCCCGCCGCCGGCCGGACCCACTCCCCATCCGGCTCAGGTCCCCGGGGATCCGCACCAACTCCTCACCTGCGCCCGACTCTCCCCTCCAGGTCGCCGGCCCTTTAACGGCCACCGCCCTGCTATTGGACGAGCTGCGTGCCTGTCAGTCCTTCCTGCGTGCTTATTGGCGGTCCTTGTCCGCCGCTTCCCCCTCCGCCCCGCCCCGCCCCTTGCCGCCCAGACGCGCCAGGCGGGACGGACCACCCCCCCCCTTACGCCAGGAACGCTGCAGCTCCTGACCCAGCGGAACCTCCACCATGCACAGCCCCCAGGCAGCACTGGCTGTAGTGGCTGCTTGTCTTTCCAGTGCCTGCCGGTGATTGGCTAATGGCTGTCAAGTCCCGCCTCTCTCCTCAGTGAGCTTCCGGTGGTGGAGATGGCGGCGGCTCACGGAGGAGCCAGACAGGGCGGTCCCAGCGCCGCTGTCCCTCCTGCTTTTGTCTGAGGGGGCGGTGCGGGGGGGCGGACCCTTCTCCCCGGCGGGCTCGAAGCGAGGGAGATGCGTTGTCTGCGGGCGCTGCCGACCCCGTCTGAGGGAGCGGGTTGAGGCCACGGGCCTCCGCGGCCGCGTAGGGGGCAGCCAGAGAACAGCAGTTGGAGCCATTGTGACCAGTGGGCTTATGGTGGCTGGGCTCACGCGCAGCAGTTTGTGCTTTGTCTTAAACTGTGCGGCTTGAGTGTATTGTGGGTTTTGAGATAAATGGTAATATTTGTAGAAGTACCCTAATAAAAATTTTCTGGGAAGCGCCACGTGTGTAAACCACCGCGTGTAACGCTTCTGTGGGTCTTTCTGGTTGTGGGCGCTTCCTTGTTGCCTCCTCAGCCACAAATGAAGGGTCTGGCACTTGTTCTTTGTATTACAAGCCGTTGCCTTGGTAACATAACCTCTGTGCAGGCACTACTTGCAGATAGATAATTCAAAATATTCTTTTCCTGCAGTTTGCTACCTCTGCTCTGCCCAACCTGATGTATGAATGTGTTCTTTTGCATATTTATTAACAATTACTTGCTCAGTCCTTTCAAATCCAAGTTATGGGTGTGTTCAGTATTTGTACTTAAGCACTGTCACTGGTTGGAGAAGTTATTTGATTAATATAGGCTCTAGTGAGTATAATTGTGTGATGAAATGACAAATCTTTAAAATGCTATTTTCCAGTTTCAGTCAACACTTCTGTCAGTGAATTTCCTGAAAATATTTATAGAAACTAAATGTGGAAAGGCTATGAATTTTATCAGCTTATTTACAGATAACGATAGTTTCGCTGCCATACTTACCCATTTTGTACTGAATAACATGAAACTTTAAAAAGGAAAATAGTAAGGAGTAAGGTAGCAAGACCGTTGCTGGCAATATGTTATACAGGGGTATTTCTCATTTAGATGTATGTATAAACTAGGCTTCAACTTAGATTATTACTGGTATTTTGACAGCACTCAGAAATAGGGTGTGAGCGTGCCCTAAAGGTCTTGCAAGCTAGTTCAAACTAGATTCAGGAGCAAGTACGTGGAAAAATGATAGAGAGGGAAAGTCATTAACAGGCTGAACCTCTGCCAGTCTGCAAAAATAATTACTGCTAATTATATCTCATTGAGTATCTTTCCTTTATTGTGAAGCACTAGAATGCTAAACATGACTAGTGTCCATTAAAATAATGTAACATATGATATGATGGAAACATATGATTTCCTGGGGTGCACATAATTCTAAATAGCTCTACTTTTTCCCCCTATTGCTATTCCATTATTACAGAGATGATTGATCACTGGTGAAAACTCTTAGTATGTACCGGCTTTCTCCAGCAAAAATCCTTGGACTTTCTTCATTTATGTGAACTGTCTTGAATTTATGTGTAATTTATATGTATTTTATTCATTAAATCCAGACTCTGCTTCCTTGTTTTTGATGACAATGAGAAAAGCCCCATACGGCCAACTTAGGTAAAAACTGTGCAAGTCCGTGGTGAATTCCCTGGATCTGTAGAACATACAAAGGCAATTTTGTTCTGATTGTGCACAGGGTCGCACAACTACAGCTTTCAAATTTGGTCTGAGTATCCCTTCATTGTTCAATATAAGTTTTTAATGTTGTGAACACTGTTGGAATGTTTTGTATGTCTCCAAATGGCTTTTGCTAGCAGTGGGCAAAGGCCTGAGATTGTTGGAACGTTAATTTCTATTGTTGTAACTCTATACAGAGGTTTGAAGAACACAGAATATTAAGTCCCAGAAGAATACAAGGCAGCCCAGGGCTCCTTCACTAGGAGCCCCTTCACCTCATTAGAAAGACTGTAGGTTTGCTGTATTTTGAAACTCACTGGAAAAAAAAAAATCAGACCCAAGGAGGATTCAGTTGCTTGGTGCTTTTATTTCACAAAAGAATGAACATCTCGGCAAACATGTAGTATGATACTTTCCACATACCAGCAGAGCCCAGGCAGCAGCAAAATGTTACTGATCTCTATTGGATGTTAGAAGAGAAAAAAAGTTAAGTGTAATGTTCAGTTACAAATACTGTCAAATATATCCCTGTATTCAGTCTGTTTTAATTAAAATAGATCTTATGCTGCCTCCTGTTGGTCACCTACAAACAAAAATGTCTAAAATTAGACTCCACATTATCAACTGCACATTCTATAGCCTATACCTTATCTACTATCTACTACTAATCAGAGGAGGTATGCAGCTTTTCTCATGGAGTAATATCAGAAATAAATCTGACCCAGTAAATCTATTTCATTTTGTGAATATAATGAATTTTTAACAGCAGTAAACTGGCTTACTACAAATGTATTTAGAATATAGAAAATAAATTCATTAGTACATAAATAATAGAGTAATCATCAGGTCTGTGCAAACATAATTAATATAAACACCTGAATAATTGATATTTATTATAACAACTAAACCAGTATGATAACATTACCAAAGTGCCATAATGTTTTGATAGCATTCTTTAAAAATTAAGATTATCCAATATAATCATCACTGGATATTAAAATCCCACATACAATATATATTCATGTATATTATACTGGTCATGCTTATAGTGTGTTCTGTGACATAGACTACTATTAGAAATGTTTTGGTTACATCATTTAAGTGCAAACAGTAGAGTATAACTTTACATGCAATTTGTGTTTTAAACATCTTACTATATTTCAGTGAGAACATACATAATCATTAATCTAGTCATCGACTATTTTTAGAGGAAGGTACCTTTTCATAAACTACTGTGAGCTTTGAAAAGACAGAAAAACTTGCTTTGGACTAATTTTGTGATTTTTTTTTTTAAAATTGCATAACAGCTGCATGAAGTAGACTGAAAAATCTGTTTGATCCAGACCTACAGCAGTTACTCGTGCAAGTAATCCATATTCTTCTGAGTAGTGGAGTTGACTTCACTGAGATTTCTTACATCATTAACGAATAATTACAGGATTCAGAACTTAGACCCCTAATTCTATCATAAAACCTTGGTTTTCACCATGACTTTCTAACACAACTTCTTCTGCAGTCAGTTCTGCTATCAGATGTAACTCTCTGTATGCAGAATTGTGGCAAATGACTTTTTTTCCTCTGTGAGAGTCCCAGCACAGGCTTAACTGCATAACTGAAGAAAATTTGTACTGTTTCACAGTAACTTTTCTGTAAGCAATGGTATGAAGCAACTGACACTACTACATTATTTCCTGATCACTGAGTAAGAGAGTTCGACTCGATTTGAAATCCATGAATGATTTGTCAAACTGGGAACTGACGTTAGTTCCTGTGCAAATGTAGCATAGAATATTAAAGAAGCATGTCTATTTTACAAATTAAGCTTTGTTCAGTTTTCACTAGACATACTAATAATGAGTAATTTACCACATACGTCATTGCTCTGGCTGATGGTATATGCCAGAGGCTTATACATATAGCAAGTGGCTGGATGGAAGACTGCCAAAAAAATTTGCTGTAAGGAAAAACTTGGAGGCAAGAACATCACCTGAATTACTGACCCACCGTTTATGTGACCCAGCAATTTGATCATGACAGCGGCAATTAAAAAACCTCGCAATTCTCTAGTCTCTTCCAATTTGCATAGCTATTTATACCCATGTACTATGGGCATAATATGTCACTTTTCTCATTGCATAAATTGCATACTTGTACTACTTGGGTGTAAAAAAACCACAAAAACTCAAACAGAGGAGAATTGGGCATTGTATTTCTGTTGAAGTGACAAGTTGACAATATTTAATGAAGTCTCTATACTACCACGACTAGCCTTACTACTGCTACTGTTCTTCTGTATATCTATCAATTTTTCTCCTACCGTTTCAGTAAGCAGGAATAGAATTCACCATCTTTCCTAAACTATTCAATGCATTTGCTTTGCACTAACACAAAGTAGTGTTGTTCCAGTATAAAAATGCTTGCATTTCAGAATGGTGATGGTAAAGATTACCTGGCTAAGTGTAGTTCTAATATGATTTGGAGACTCACTATGGAAAGAGCAAAATGAATATGGAAGTTGCCTGAAATACTATAACAAGCTATTTACTTCTATAGAACTCACACACATCTTAATACAAATAAGTTATTGAGTGGGAGAGTTCCAGTCTATTATGTTGTCCAAATGTGCATAATTTTCATTTACATCCTTATGAAAATATTTATGATGAATGTTATCTAAATTTATAAAGGTATAAAATGACAAATTATAGTCAATTACAGAACTGGAGCTTTCCATTGTTTACCGTTTAAAACAGAAGTATGTTGTCTGGCAATATTAAGCTTTAAGCATTAATATTGAGCTTGACTTTTGCAAAAAGTACATGCAGTAGTGATGTGATAATAAATTTACCACAGTCATCGCAAGCCATATGAAAGATGTTTTAGGCATCTCGCTAAATTTTGTTCATTTTTAAACTGCTTGGAAAAGATGTGCTTAGACAATTAAAACCATTCTGTCTGGCATAAGACAACCTTACTGCTTAAACTATACTTATGTGGAACATAAGGACTTCCAATATCTTATTCAAATAGCTGGAAAGAAAGAAAATTCTCAGGCTGTGGAAGATTAGTAATAAATTTATGAAACCTAGTTAATTTCAGTGTCCTTATGTCAGACACTGTATGCATGAGATCAAATTGACTTCATAATGTATGCCTAGACTAGTATTAATACTAAAAATCATTACAATTTTAACATTATAATAGATGACTACTGAAAGTTTATCAAGCAATATATTGTGTAGTGTTTACCATGTAATATTTTAACACTTAAAATTACCATGAATCATAGAATCATATGGGGTTGGAAGGGACCTCTGGAGATCATCTAGTCCAGCTCCCCCACTGGAGCGGGTCTACCTAGAGCACATTGCACAGTAACTTGTCCAGGTGGGTTTTGAATGTCTCCAGAGAAGGAGACTCCACCACCTCTCTGGGCAGCCTGTTCAATGCTCTACCACTCTCACAGTAAAGAAGTTCTTCCTCATGTTTAGGTGGAACTTCTTACATTCAAGTTTGTGCCCATTTCCTCTTCTCCTGTCACTGGGTACCACTGAGAAAAGACCAGCCCCATCCTCCTGACACCCTCCCTTTAAGTATTTGTATGCACGTATGCTTGTATGAAATACAAGATGAAAGTGTTTTAATTTATTTAAATCACTACAGAGGTTAAAAAAGTAGTTCTTTCACTTCAGAAATACTATTTACTCTGACTTTAAACGTGGGGATTTATATTTGTAATTTTGTATTTGACATATGACAAGATATAAATTTTTCCCAGTTAACTGAAGCAACGACTAAAATTTATTTTACAGCTTGCTGCTGTAGGCAGCCTAGTGGCTGCTTAGTAGATAATGCTGGAGACTTCAGAGATGGAAGACTTATATTAGAAAACATCCTGAAGTGCTTTTTCTTTAGTTAACAGCATGACTGAAGCAAAGGTACCACATGAATCATCCACCCTGTAGAAATCTTCACCACCCTGCACTATGTGATCACAATTTATCTTGCCACAGTTAATGGGATGAAAACAGAAAGTACAGCTACTACTAAGGCACAAGGATGGAGAAAAACTGGTGAACCTGAAGAGCTGAAATAAGATGATAGGAATTATCAGTCTCTTCAAGTTAGATACCTGGTTTTGATGCTGTGAAGGTCACTTTGGCTCTTGCCCTCGCTAAGGTCATTCTAAGACAAAGCTGACAATTCCTCTTATAGGTTTATGAATATTAAAAAACCCTAAATAAAACAACACTAATGTGGATTTCTTTTAAACTTCAGTTACATAGGGAAAACAGTATCACAGTTTTCTCACTCAGCAATTTGTCTTCTGGGACAACTGCAAATGTTACAGAAATAATGGCACATATTACAATTAATTCCTCATGACAATGCTTTTTTTAAAATATAATATCATTTTGCAAAGCATTCAGATAATTACAGAGAAGACTTGCATATAAAATTAAGTAATACTTTCTTTATAATGATGAGCCTGAAATGACAATTTAATGGACTCTTCCAAAAGCAATTCTATAGCATACAATTTAAACTGAAGATTTAAACAAACCAGAACATATTTTTTTGGTCTGTAAATTAATACCTAAATATCTGTTCTAAAACTTGTGCATTCAAATTGATTTTTATCTCAGGAGTTTCAAAATTCTCCAGAGCAAATTGTCAGAACAGATGACCAGGGGTCCCTATATTTATTGAACTGAATGACCTGACAGTAAAACTCAGTTAAGGCTCTTGGCATTGGTGAAACTTCTTCCCACTCAGACCTGCTACTGTGGTAGACTTGAACTTCATCTGTGATTTCTTCTGGAGCATAATCACCACCTAATATATAAATTTTGTCTTCTGTCCCAACTGCCCCTGCATTAAAGCCAGCACATTCAAAAGACCCTTCCCCTTTCCAAACACAGGTTTCTGGGCAAAAACTGTAGACCTTGTAGGTGGAGAGATCACATATGTACAATGTACAGTTCACTGGAACAGCTTTGATTAGTGTTGCATGGAAAAACTGCCCAAATTCTGCTACAAGCTCAGACCACTGATCAGTCATAGCATTGTACTTAAAGAAACAGTCAAGAGATGGATTAAAGGCATCAGTAATCTCTACTTCTGAGCCAAGGACGTAAATTATATTCTGACATGCACTTGCTTCTGGATAGTAGATACCTCTTGGTAACTGGCTTACAGATTTCCAGTCTTTGGAAAGAGGATTATAGGATTCTACATCCAAAAGACTTCGGGTTTCTTGAGCTCCTCTGGTCTTTCCCCCTATTACAAACAGCTGGTTTAATGTTACAACAGACGTGTGCATTGTCCTTGGTTTTTTCATAGCTGACACTATGGAGAATTCATTGCTGACTGGACAGTAGCACCAGGTTTGGTCAGTAGCATCATGAAATGGCTCAGCAATATGAAGCCTGACAGTTCTATAACAATTCCCTTTGCATCCTCCAGTTATAAATATTTTTTCTCCATAGCTAGATAAACTTGACCCTGGAAGATCAATCATGTGCGTATGTGGCAGTTCTTTCCATTTATCTGTTTTGATGTTGTAGCAGAAGGTATGTCTGTTTTCTCCATCTTCATCAGTTTTATGAACAAATATATATTTTTCTGTTGTTGAAGGACGTGCATCTGGAAACAATCCACTAAAGTTTTGCACACTTTTAACTGCATCATTGATTATTACTGAGCAATTAGCACTTTCAAGTAAGTGTTCTTCAGAATGTAGAAAGTCCTGCAAAGTCTTTTCAGGTAACTGGTGTAGTCTCACTTTTTTAATCAAATTAGGCAGATATTTCTGTCGCGTTTCTAAGTTATGTTTGGTCCATTGAAGGACAGCTTTCAACACTGATTCTTCCTCAGGGACATTTAGTTCGTCAGCTTCAAGACATTTTTGTAATATCTCAAAATTCATCTCCAAAAAATCACTTGATCTGAGTAGCAAGGAAAAGTGATGCTGTACAAAATCTAATGCATGATCGAATAAGCGGACAGAACCATAACTTTCTGATAGAGAAAGCAACTGTAAGCAATTCACAAGATCAATACTTTTTATTAGAAAGTCACTGCAAGCTTTGGAAAGGAGTGAAACTTGAAGAAATGACGACAGTTGGAAGAGCATTTCCACATTATCATTTGTTATCTCTGTTTTTCCTGTGTAAGCGTAATCAAGAAAAGCTTTCACTGCCTTGGGTGATAGATTACTAATAGTAACATTGCCATCATCTCGTTCTTTCATATTAACTTCAAACATGGCTCTGTGAATAAAATATAGAAGATACACACACAAATTAAAGATCTAGCAAACAGCAGAGAACACTGATGTGAGAGGAAGGAGACAATCAGGGAGGTACAATAAGGTGAGCAGGCTGTATAAATCTAAAATGTGGAGGTTCTCATAAGTAAGAAAAATGCATTTGCTTGCTATGGTAAAAGAAAAAAAGAGTGGTGATAAGTACATATTCAAAGAGATGGCTCATAAAAGTGATAGCAGCACCTGTGCTTTGTATGGCTTTTCACAGAGTGTGATGAAGTCTACAGCTCTCAATGTGAGAGAAAATGTGACATCTTTAGGGGCAGCATCAGTTTCAACAGCTTGAGAAAGAAAGGCTGATTTAAAAAATATGTAATTAAAAAGCTCCATGGTTTAGGTCATGCACTGTGGATGAATATAGACAATTAAGTGAAAAAAAGGCTCCCAAATTGCAGACTGAGCAAATGGCAGGATGGATGATGGGTGCGTGCCTTGGTAATAAAAGTGGGTGAGAGGTGAAAGAGGAAAAAAAACATGAGGAAACTTAATTACTGCTTTAGACAAACAGATGTATGGGCACAGGCAGATGTCAGAAAAAATGAGGTTTTGACATAGGATTGCATGACACAATGAAACATGCAGAAAGTAGATTGTGA
Source organism: Gallinago jamesoni (assembly GCA_025769975.1). Lineage (NCBI taxonomy): Eukaryota > Metazoa > Chordata > Aves > Charadriiformes > Scolopacidae > Gallinago > Gallinago jamesoni. The sequence continues at coordinate 190,373,784 of JAOQGH010000001.1, read as the reverse complement.
CTGAATACAAAGACGATGGTTGAAATCGTGCAACAAGCATTATTGATCAGCAGATTTGTGCAAATTTTATTACAATTTTGACTACTTTATTAGTAAGTATGTAATAACATTTAACTATTTCACACAATCTAACATGGCAAGATAAAACAATTATGTTTTTTCAAGCCGGTAAGTGCTGGCAACAGAACAGTGCTACCAGCATCACTTGCCCTGCCCTCCCAGAGCCTAAGCATCAGGCTGTGATAGCAACAGCTTCTGAATTTAACAAAAAATGGTAGTAGAGAAAAAATTAGATAAATCATCAAATACTAAGTATATAATCTGGATTATTAATATTTAATATTTCATAGTTAGTTCCTATTTTAAAAACCCACAGTATTATGTCATGGTTCAGTTATACAATTAGTATCTGTATAGTGTGTGATTTTTAAAATCCCATACTTTTATGAGAAAAAAAAATAATCACTATGTATAGCATACTCTTTGGGAAGTGAACATCTGGTAAAGCAGGAACTTGTCTGACCTCCTGAACAAGAACATAAAACTACAACAAGACAGTTATGTCCCAAAGGCCTTTTTGCATACTGACGATCCTTAGAATCCTTTCCTCATTAACCTAAAAAGCTATGATACAAATCTCTAAATTACAGAGTAAAATATCAACTGAACAATACTAGAAAGAGAGCAATCTAGGCAAAGGCTTTTATTCTGAAAGCTAACAGGGAGAAAATGTTGCTGAATCTTGGGTTTACGCAATGAAACCAAAACAAAGAGAAATCCAAAGGCCAAGGAAGACAAAAGATGTTTCATTTTAAAATTTATCTAGTGGACCTAGATACTTTTTATTCCCTGATGGTAATAAATGGGCCTTGCATTCCAGGGCAACTTATGAATTTGATGACTGCTGTTACCAACTGTTACATGCAGGGAGAGGTCTCTCCTGGCAAATTTTATCCGGAAGAGACTGTAGGTAGTGAAAAGGCTACATATGTTACCATGTGCTTAACTTCAGTTCTAAAAATTCCACTGGAAGCTATTTCATACTAATATTCCTTTCTACCAGAGCATCTCTGTGCTGTCAAGCAGTAAACACTTGAAATGCAAGTAGTTCTGTGTGTCAGAGGAAAAACAATCAGCTGCTCCAGTGGAGAAATAGCTTATTTCATCTGCATTTCTTCTTTTCTCAGTAGTGCTACGAACACATCTAGCCAATGTCCTGTGTCATATATGGCAGACTCCCACAGACCATAGGATGCCCCAGGCCTTTTGAAAATAACACCTGTCACGTATATATGGGCAACTGAATCAAGCTCATTAACTCATTCGAGGAGCCCATTTTTAAATTGTTGGGATGTCTCAGCTTTGTGTTTTACTAAAGGCTGTATTTGGAAACAGACTTTCAGTGTGGAATTGCAAGTGTGAGCCTCACTAATAAAATGGTTAGCAAGGATCTTCATAAAGTAATATGCTGTATGTGAATGATCTGTCTCTCCCTTAAGAATGTATAGCTTTAAGCACCAGAAGGAAGATCACAGATAATTTCATGCTGGAAAGGTGGAAATCTGCACTTCAGAAAAAATACAAGGTATCTGTTGAAATACTTCTAAAGACAAACTCTATTATACTAACCACTCATCTTAGGCAAATGAAATCCAGCTCCATTCCAAAACCATACACTATTTATCCACAATTGCTCCATGCAAAATGTATTTATAAACAACCTGTTATGTTTCACAATATTAATGTCAAAGTACATAGACTGTCTCATACAAAGTCAAACAATACCCCTGCAGACTTTCAAGCATAGGCGATAAGTCTAAAAAGTTACGCAACTTGTGTCAATTCTACCTAACAGCAAAACCATGCACTTAGTTAGACATTGGTATTTCAGAGTATAGACTCCTGTCTGAATCTCAAATTCATAGAAATCTCATGTCACTTTGGAAATACAAACAGATGAATTTGGGGTATGGCTGGGCATCTAACACTGTAGTCTTGGTCTGGTTCACTTTTTTTTTGCTATCCTTAATACAATGTTTGAATGCTTTGGTCAAAATTCTGCAGACATGTAAGTTGTGGAAATATGTTTTTTAATTTTTGTAATTATATTCCTTTCCTCCCTCCCAGAGAACTTTCAATCCATTTCCTGAAAACTCATGCCAAAATTAGGTTTACCTGAAAAAATCACTGCATGCTGCCAGTACACAACGATGACAAGGAATTATTTCATCTTTCACAAGAATTTTAAAGTCAAAAAATATATTTTGTTCTCTGAACTTTTGTAGCACTTTTAGAATTTGTTGTCCATGACCTTCGGCCACTAGGGCATTGATTTTATTTTCAGGAACAGAAATTCCATTGCAAATAGGTCTGCTAATGTAATCCCGTTGATTGGCCATGGTTTCTTCAATGTATTCCTGAAACTGAAATGGAAAAATAAGTACTTGATTCTACAGTCTTACTATTAAAAAAAACCAACAAATCAATATACCATGAAACAAAAACACTCCCAGCATTGAATTTGGTTTATAAGTCCTATATGCACAGTTCTAAATTTGTGTTAGAAACAACTTTTACAATTAATTTAATTTGATAATGCTACTTCTACTTTGCAAAATATATACACATAGCATACTTTGAAAAGGAAAATAGCTGACATGTTTCAAAGAACAACTCTATAAATAGTACCCACCTGTAGGAATTATTTCAATAAAGTCCAAAAGAAGTACAACAAAGAGCGTGTTATAACTTTAATGGTCATTTAAGAGAAAGATTAGTCCTAGGTTTACCCTCAAAAAACAAATTCTTATTATTTGATGTAAAATGAAGATGGAAAAGGACAACTTTGCTACATATTTTTAGATTACAAAAATCTCATCTGTGTACTACAAACCCCCAAACTCAAAGCAGACCAATGGTCTTTCTTCAGCTTACAGTGTAGAGATACAGGCTACTAAACTGTTTTCTAAGTGGATTTCACTGAGGCACTCCAGACTAAAATAACAGAATACAAACAAACACCAGCAGGCTGGCCTAATCACAGGATTGCTAGGGCTTACCAAACGGGGTCATTTAGACACAGTTTGGTGACAGTGCAACTTTGAGCATTTAGTCAATTCATACCAATTTCATCTCACACCTCTAGTCTTGCTGTAGAGCTGGATGTTTGCTTACAGCTTGTGCTGCACACTGTGTGCTTCCTTTACAGTGCTGTAAATTAAATGGCTTCAGAATGGATTTTGCGCCAGGGGAGGTTCAGGTTGGATACTAGGAAAATTTTTTACACTGAAAGGGTTATTAAGCATTGGAATGGGCTGCCCAGGGAAGTGGTTGAAGCACACCATCCCTGGAGGCATTTAACAGACTGGCAGACATAGTGCTTAGAGACATGGTTTAGTGATGGTTTTTATCGGAGTTAGGCTGATGGTTGGACTAGAGGATCTTAAAGGTCCCTTCCAACCTAGACAATTCTATGATTCTAAGATACTAAATTTAAGACAGCGCAATCTCCATTGCAGAAGCCAAGTTGTTCTGGTGAAAAACTCTATACTGAAGTGCATTGTTTGTACAGTAAATTGGGCTTCACTATTTTTTACATTAAAAATATTTTACTCCATTTTGACAGCATAAAGAAACCTTATACATGAGTATATTTTATTTAAACGCATTTAAAGAGCTATTTCTACTGCTACAGATGCATAACTGCTCTTACTGCAACTTTGAGTCAAGTTTGCCTATTTTAAATCTTAAGGAAACATTCTAAGGTTTTTCCATTGCAGGATTCTGATTCCACAATTCCACTTAAAATTAGCAACAGATAATGGCCCACCTGAATTGACAAAGAAGGGGATAAAAAATTCCAAGCCAAACCCGGAAACCAGAAAAATACTGGTTTTCTAATTTCATGAAAAGGTTTATCTGATAAAGTGATACAATCAGAGCAAACTAAGCCATCAGGCAGTCTTCTTTGTGGGAGATAATTCCATAGCAGACTGATCTATACTTTATCTAGTCAGGTAGCTTCAACCACAAATAGAACTCCATGTCTCCTGGAATAGAAGAGATCCATTGATCTTGCTGCCAGCACTGGCACCCTTGGAGCAGGCATCTTCTCCTTCCCATGGCCAGACAATCTCACGTATTCACTCTTTCCATTCTAAGCCTGAGGAACTAGGAAAATACAGAAGAACAAGACCACCATTTATTCTGATAATGTATGGCCTCATAAACTCCAACTTTCATAAATCATAAAGCTTTTTTGTATGTCAGAATTCTCTAGAATACCTTTTTCTTATGAACTTAACGGAAAAGCCTGTTCCTCAAAAGACTGAATCTTCAAAAGCAGAGTTGATTCAGCAAAATTAGTTTCTCACATTTGAATGAAACTTTTAAAAAAATAAGCGAATTCCACGGTTTACTTGGCATCATGTAAAGTAATAGTTCTGAAGGAAATGTAAACCTTTTCACAAAATTTTGTAATTAATAATAGACAGTAGATGTGTTCCTTTTACACACAGTTTCTACAGTAAGATCTGACCTATTATTTGCTCTTTGTAGGTAAAATTACCAATTTGAGTAATATTAGTCTTTGTATAATGAACACACAACCATCTAATGTCATCAAGTTCATCTCCGCTATTTTAGGCAAAGACATCATATAACCACTTTCATAAAAGCAATCTATGTTTCAGAAAGTTTTCTTTTACTGCCACTATTTCTACAGAAAGAGTGTCCGGTACGTTGGTGCCAAGACTACAAACCTTATTTTAATTACACAATCAATGTATTAATTGTTCTTCTGTCAAAATGGTCATCTCACTGAATTTTCCTTTGCATATTTATTCACTCACAATTATCAAGAGTATTGATATCCCCTCTCAGCTTTTATTAGAATGAACAACTGTCAAACTTTCCAAGGTCCATTTATAAGACCTTTTTTGGTCTTTTTATAAGACCTGAATTTTTTGGTCTTTTTATAAGACCTGAATTTTTGGTTTCCTTATTATTTTTTGCAGTTTTCTCTTTATCCATTCCAGTTTGATCTTGTATTTCTTTCACTGATATCAGATTTGTTGTACATAATGGTTAAGATCTCATCAGTGTCTCAGTTCTCTAATTTGCAGGTTACCCAGTGCATCCTAATCTGTAATAGCAGTGTCTACTTACTTTTTATTAAAAGCATATTTCAGCAGTGTACATCTAATGTTTTTGTCCATCATTAAGACAGATACTTATGAATACTGTGCTATGACTTAGTCTAACTCATGATCCCTTCCACTCCATTAAAAAAATCAGTATTAAAAAATTCAATTCTCACCTCCCTTGTAGCCAATTCCTGCTTTATTTGATAATTTTCATACTAATTCATACTGATTTACCACTTTACTGAATCTGTTGATGATGTTAGAGCCCTCCAAAATACCTTAACAATTCAGCTAAAACTTGCTATGTTAAACAAGGCCAACTAGCATTTATAATTATTTAATGCATTCTTCTACAAAGCCATATGAATTAAATGTTATCTTTATAAATATTTTATCAAGTTACTGACAAAATGGTAGAAAACATAGGGGGTGCAGACACACATTACGTAGGTGCAGAGTTCAGAAAAGGTGGGCAATGAACCTTCCTCATATTTCCTCCATTGACTCCCACAGGATTCTAATTACAAAGTCTGTTTTTATGTGGATTACCAAGAACCAAACTCCAATAGATGGTTCCTTAGATTTTGGATCTCCTACTTTTGTTTCTTAACATACAATTGTGTGCCATACAGCTTCTTGCCATGGCAGTCAAAGGCTGTATACTCAAGCCCTCTTCCATCACCTGACCCACTGGGCACTTGTCACAGAATCACAGAATCACCTAGGTTGGAAGGGACCTTCTAGTCCAACCAATAAAAAAAACCACAAAACACAAAAAAAACCACCACATCCACACCACCCAAAACACCACCCAAAACTAATCCATATCCCCGAGCACCATGTCAACTCGTCTCTTGAATACCTCCAGGGATGGTGCCTCAACCAC
>JAOQGH010000001.1:190343789-190362493 GCA_025769975.1 Gallinago jamesoni | reverse complement strand
CCCCGCCCCGCCCCGCCCCGCCCCGCCCGCCGGCAGGAGGGCAGCCGCCTCAGCACCCAGACTGCGCATGCCCACATCGCCCGCGCGTGCGCCCTGCAGCGCCTCCCTTCATTCTAAGGGAGGACTCATTCTAGCAGGACAGGCGGGATGCTGCAAAGGGGCTTCCTTTCGTTTCACGGCGCGGCCGCCGTGCCTGGCCACCGGATGTGGCGGTCTCCAGCGCCGCCGCTTCTCCGCAGCCGGCGAAGAGCTCGTCCTCCCCCTTAGGTCTCCCTCCGAACAGCGCGCACCCACCTGCCGCCAACACCAGCAGCTCGCCGACCCGTCTGGCCCACCCGCCGCAGCAGCAGCTCCAGCAGATTGGCTGCTTCCGATGTCATTCTCCCGTTTCTTGCACTCGCAGTGGCTCTCCCGGCTGTCAATCAAGACGAAAGCCCGCCCACTCTCCCGAGCGGGTACCTCTCCGGGCTCGCTGACGACAGCGCGGGTGTCGCTCAAGCCGCAGGCACCGCCTTTCCGTTAAGTCGGTACCTGGTGCATTCCCCTGTCACTCACCGGGCGCTCTGATACCGGATTGGTTACCGTGCATCGAGGGTGGGTCCTTCTGAGGCGGAGGGTTAAAGGCACCGCCCCCGGCCGCCTCCCTTGCGGCGGCCATGGGGAGCGTACGCTGGGCCTTCCCCTGCGCCGCCTGGCGCCCCCGCCGCGAGGAGTGGCTGCTGGCGGCGCGGCTGGTGCAGCCCGAGGAGAAGGACCGCATCGGCCAGTTTGTCTTTGCCCGCGATGCCAAGGCCGCCTTGGTACATGATGGCGGGAAGGGGTCGGGGGGGGAGGCACAGCGAGGTGCGGCTCTCCCTCCCTCAGGGCTGGCGGCGCGCACCTACTGGGCGGGACTCAAAGGGCCTTGTTGGCCGGAGCGTTCCGTCTCGGCCGGCCCCGCTGCTGCAAGCGAGTGCGGGTGTCGCCGATAGGGCTCCCAGGGGAAGGGGCTGCCCCGCTGACGAGTGTCCCCACGGGAAAGGGCCGGTCCCTTGGGGAACGCAGCTGCCTCTCTGCAGATTCAGTGCTGCCCACATTTTTCACTCCTCATGGGGAAAATACACCCTGCAAAGGCATTCTGTGGAAGTTAAACGCATTGCGAAGTATTAATTGCCAGCTCTGCTTACACCTTCACATAGGAGGAGGAAGGGATGTTTGCAGTCTGGGATGAGGAGTTACTCTGAAAGACTTTGCAAGTTTTTTGTCGTGATGGCAAGTTGGGAGATAAAATCAACATACTCGAGGAGACTGTACATGAAGGCAGTAGTGTAATGTGTAACAGAATAAAGCTGTGTTTACTTAGTTCAGGTTTAAATCTCAGATAACAATGTGGTAGTAATACAGACTTCTACTAATAAGTCTATAAGAAGTTACTTATGCTATTTAGCTGTCCAGCATTTCATTTAGTGCCTAAGTAACTGAATGTACTGAAAAGAAAGCGGTTGAGACAGTTTTACTGTTCAGTGTGGTATAAAAATGCAATAAAGTATCCTAAGTAAATAAGATAGAGAAGGAACTGTTTTATGTGATTCTTCTGGGCTGGGACTGCTTTTTATTGGGCCTTGTCTTTATGGTAATAGTGATAAATGTATTATATATTTGGGTCTGGTGATCCAAATAGTTAACACAGGCTTTTATAAAGGAGAAATCTAAAAGATTTGGCTAAAACACTCTTCCTTTCCATTGGCAATAATACAACCCCATTTTTTTTAAGGCAGCTGGTTTTCTAGCAACCACAGATATTTTCCGCATAGCATAATAGTACTGTATGAATCACTTCTATTTCATTTCATAGGCTGGTCGCCTGCTGATCCGGAAATTAATCGCAGAAAAGTTGTGTGTACCTTGGAATGAAATAAACTTGCAAAGGACATCGAAAGGAAAACCTTTCCTGGCAAATAACGTATTCAGTATCTATTCAAATTACAACTTCAATGTCTCTCACCAAGGAGATTATGCAGTTCTTGCAGCTGAGCCTGAGCTTCAAGTTGGCATTGATATTATGAAGACCAATTTACCAGGTAATGCATTATGGTGACCAAAGCATCTTGTTTGTTATTGTTTAGGTGTTGAACATTTTAATGTTTTCTGAAGAAACATCCAGTGTCCTGGACATTTAGTGTGATTGGAAGAGAATGTATTAATGTATTGTGTATTTGCCTTTTTTTAAATTGTTACATGCACTCCTCATGTTTATGATTTTCTGTTATGCCGGATATGGATACATTTCCAGTTCAGAAAAGCAGAACACTGGAAAAACAAGGTTGTGAATCTTGCATCTGGTTGTAAATGTGGCATCTGCAGATATTTTAATTATTGGTTTGCTGTCTGTTAGGTAGAAGCCGGGACAACTTTCCAAGTAGGGATAGTAAGATCCATCCCCATGAGAACTTTACAGCCTGTGACTGTGAATGTTACTCCCTTGTCCCATAAGTGTGGACACTGTATGTGTCAGAACCAGGCCCAATACTGTAGCAAACTGTCATCGAAGATGTGCTGTCAGCGTGCAGAAATCCTCAGATAGAAGGAATCATGTGGGAACATTTGAGGTGCCCCTGTTAAAAGACTAAACTTCACAAAATTTAGTTGTTGTTTGTGCTTTAGCAATTTGTGCTAACCTGACTATTTCAATGAAATTCAGGACCCAAATAATAAATTAGAATTGTAGCAAAGTGTATTTTTAAATACAATTTTATGAAGATCATATAGTTCACAAATGTTCATCGATGCATGACTGGGTTAAAGGAGAAACATACTGGGATTTACAATTTATTGGAATTTTAGTTTTTGAGAAGTCTCCTCAAATGTTTAACCAAGTATGAGAGTAGTAGCTGTGTTCTTAGAAAATTTCTCTTCATAATCTTCAATTTGCTGAACATTTTATGCCACAAAATAATCTGTGTAGTAAATATCCCTGACTGGATAACTTTCTGATCACTTTACACCTTTTTAATGATTCTTACAAGTGTACATTTTTGGGTTGGCATATTTAGCTTAGAGGGACAGATGCTTTCCTGCAATCCAAAGTGAAGTTGTTCTTCTCTGTTACTCCCTTCCATCTGCTGTAGACCCTCACTCTAAAGATGGTGGTCAGCGTGTGGTGCTTTCACTGTAGTAGAAAGGCTCTGTAACCACGCCAGAGCAGATGTCTGCACTATACCCTGCAGAGAAAACCACACCAGCACAGTTCTGTATTTTGTGGGAGGAACTGTGGCCCATGTATAAGGCTTCACTGGAACAGATATACCCCTGAAGGGACTGCAGTAATGCTGGGCCCAAATACCAGATTAACCTCGAGGCTGGTGCTTTTCTCATGGCTCTCCCAGGAAAAACAAAACAAAGTGATGACCCAACTGTGTCCCTTCCCAATGTCTTGCACACCCCCAGCCTATTTGCTGGAGAGGCAGAGTGACAAAGGAGGCCTTGACGCTGTGCAAACACTGCAGCTGTAGATAAAATATTGGTGTGGTATCAACACTGGTTTAGGTGTACGTCTAAAAAATAGTGCTGTACAGGCTGCTGTGAAAAAAATTAGCACCCAGACCCAGCACTGTCGGAAACACTTTGGTTGACCCTGCCACAAGCCTTACCACAAGACTCGTTACTCATTTTTAAAAGCTTTCCTGTTACAGCAGGTAAATAATGAAAATCAAAACATTCAAACATTCTTCTTAGAATTTTAAGTTTTTCCTTGGAAATGAATAATTGAAAGATATTTATACATGCCATATATGGAGGTAGGGATGTCCTCTGCTGGCATTTTATGCAGCTGAAAATGTAGCTGACATTGTAAAGACACATTGGTGATGTCCAGATGACAAATCTTATGAAATATGTTAAAATCTCCTTCTGAAAATAGGAAATAATTGTGAAGAGTAGAGGCTTGACTTTACACTTAGGTTTAGAAACCTATATTTGTATTACTTATTCGTTTGGGAATATAATTCATTCAAATTTGTAAGGGAATATATCCTTAGTTCTTTTCCAGTTAATAGAAAAAATATCTTTTAACTTCAATATTAGCTGTCTTTATTAAAAAAAAAAACAACAACCAACCAACCAAACAACTCATCTCTATTGTTTCCTTTCTCATGTATTTTTAACTTATTTATTCACTATTCCTGCCTCATTTCCCTCGTGTTAAATCACCAAAGTACTGAATAATTCAGTGTCCCTTGATCTATTGCTCATTCTGCAGACAGTCAGAGCAAATCAAGGTTCTTTTACCTTGTGTCTGAATGTATTCTTCTTTCGGTGTCCATAGTCACTGCTGTCATAAGAGGCATGGAATCAAAGTTAGGCTGTCAGTATATATTGTCACTCACTCTTAGTTATGTCAACTTTACAGACTAAATTTAGGAAAAATATTTCTTGAGTTAACTTTATCAATGATGCTTTAGTTGCTAATCTGCTTCTCCCACGTAGCTTTGTGATTACTTGTCCTAGGGTTTCCAAATAACAACATGAAGCTGAAGTTTGAAGTAGAATTTGGTATCAAGGAAAGGGTTTAATCTCAGCAGAAATATAGAAAAAGTGGTGAAACCAAACTCAGTTTTTAGTTAAGTACAAACAGGGTTTAGATACAGAAGAAGTTACGAACTGAATGCTTTAACAAGAGGCTCCTGCCAGTGTGTCCTAGGATTGTTGATGGCAGCAGTCATGACCTCTTACCATAGCACAAATGTTGTCACATCCACCCCCCTCCAGGGAACTGCACTCAGCAGCTGTGTGGATTTAAATTGGGAATATAAACTGGTGAGACTAAGTAACACTGTGAGATCCAATACAAACAGGCTTCAGTAGTTTTACCCATAGGGAGAAAAATAGTGTTTATTCTGGTAAGGATTCCAAAGACTAAATGATGAAATTAATTTGGTGCTTTTGTAATCAAGTGATACTGAAAAACTGTGTATCCAGGTGAAAACAAGCCAGTGACAGATGCAGCCTCTTAGGATTCCTGAACATGGGTCCGTTATGCACAGCTACTTTATCCACTTCTTCCTCGTTCATCAGAAGTCTCGGTATATATTTACGGAAAAAGGGACTAGTAGGGCCTCATGGTATCCATACTCTGAATCCACGGTGGCAGGCTTCACAGTGTATACAGACGAGTACAAAATGCATTGTTACAAAATCTCTGGTTTTCCTTTCCATTATCTGAAGTTCCATAGCTGGCATCGTCTGTTCTGAACTGATTTAGTTGTTAACAACTTCTATACATCTTTTCTATCTTTTGGTAAGGAGAGAAAGGAACTATAGTGCTTGTCATTATGCATAAGAAATAACTGTCATGTGTCAGCGCCTGCTTGTGCAATTGTTCTCCACTTTATGTAACTTTATGTAAATATTCGTGAATTAAATAAAGAAAAGCCCCAGGTTCCAAATTTTTAAAAGATTTTGTTTACGGCCATGCGTTTTCCTTTTTGGAATTATAATTTGTAATTTTTGAATAGAAATATGACAGCAATGAAAACTTAGTAACTGTATTTGGGAAAGTGAGCCAGCAAATAGGCAATAAAGGATGTAATTTAAAATTATAATCTCTGTAATATGAACTAAAGCTAGCAGTTTTTCACCTATAATTTTTCTGAGAAAGATTTTGGTTTTAGTAGAATTACCTGGAGCTGTTTTTACTGTTGTGCTATCAACGTATAACTTTGACTGCCAGTGTTGCTTTATCTGATAGTTCCACTGAGTGGTGCTCTTGCTCTGCAGCTGCTAAGTAGATTGTATTTCTGAGAGTGAATCCACTATAAATCTCTTTCTCTGGAATAGCTACAAGGACAAAGAGTTCCTGATGTACAAAGTACATTACAGTAGGTTTGGTTTTTTTAAGTACTTCATCTTGTGATGTTATCCAACAGAATCTTGATTGAGGTCTCCAATGTTCTGGTTCTTATATTCCTTTATTGTTCAACCAGTGAACAAAATATGCAGTGCAAATATGCAAGAGAGTATCATTTAGATGAAAGTTTTGAGAAATATGCTATTAAATTGCGTGCTAGCACGTAGCAAGGAGACCTGGTGCACATAGACTTTTTATGTCCCTTCTTAATCTGTGCTATTTTTGTTTTACTTATAAGCAATAAGATGGCATCTCTTTCCATATTACTTCTGCTGCATTATTAAAATATGAAAAATTAAACTACTGCAAGGCATACCCTTCTTCGAATGTGAAAGCAGACCACACAAGAAGCTGTTCTTAGCAGTTGAAATAGGGACAGTTTGACAAAAGTTCCACAGGTATGCAATAGTTTATCACCTTTTTTCCTCTATTCATATAGTGAACTAAAGTAATGTAGTAATGGTAGAAAAGGAAAATGCCCTCTTTAGCTATTGTTGCCTTTTGCTTATCTGTCAGATTATTGTTGTAGATTTAAATCGGGGAATTAAATGGAATTTAAATGGAATTTTTTTAACCTTTTCATAAAATAAATGAGAGGGATTCTCACAGTAAATGCTGTCTCCTGTGGAAAAACTCAGCTTCTGATAATGTAGTTGATTTTCAATTTACAGACAGGAAATTTTGCAGCATGTCAGCTTGGTTTAAGTGATGTGTGGGATGTTGATTTACCAGTCACTTAAACTCTATAAAGTAGAACATTTTCAGAGACTTAAGAAATAATTATAGCTTAATAAAGATTGCTTTGAGCATTTAAAAAAGTTTAGATCTTAGGTTCAAGAGCTTTCCTGCTGTGCAAATGAATTTCTTTTCAGTAATACAATTTTCTAGCTTAGATGGAATTACAAAGGTAAATAAATTAACAGTTCATTCCTGTTCTTTCATAACCAGCCTGCAATCTTTCTTGCTATTGCATTACAGTTACTTTGATCCAGACATCTCCAATCTCAGTGTAATTCCAGAATTAAATATTAAATTCCACACAATAAAATTAGCTTTTCTTATTAATCTTTCGGTCTTGTCCTAGGTTTGCTTATTAAAAGACACAAAAGGGTGAATTTTCTGTGTGTGAATTTTACAGAAAATTAATTTGATCTAAAAATACTTTCTGAAATGCTTTTTTAAGACAGTAGGTTATTATGTGCAAACACCCGATTGCTTGAAACTCTTTTTCTCCGAGGCAAAGAAATAGGAACAAAACTTAACTCATTTGTCTCTTTTTGTTCTCATTATTTCATCACTGAGGTGAGATAATACAAGAGATGATAGAGATCTCCAAATCAGAGACATGTCACACGTGAATCAGAGTATTGAAGTTCCACACCAAGAAGCTAAGTACGATGCTTCAGTTGCTGGGGAGGAAGGCTTTCTCTCTCCAGCCAGTTGTAAACTTTGTGCCATTTCTTTTGGTAGTGATAAACTAAATTGAGAGTTAGGCACCCCTACATCATAGATAAGATATTTGCTGTGTCTTTTATCTAGCAGCCATGTTTGAGTTTTTGAAGTTGTAATGCTTTTTTAATTGCTGCTTTTCAGCTTTTGCAATAAGAAACTCTTGACCTAAAAAGAAATGCCAAAACAGGTTGTTCTTTGGAGTGTTTTTGTCCATATGGTTCCTTAAATTTACCTGAAGCAAAGTTTTAATTGTTTTTTTGGTTTTATTGTTGTATTTCAGTAAATCTCATAGCAGCAATCGGCATCTTTCACTACAAGAGATAATTGCCAAATTATTAGCTAATAGCAGCTGGTACATGTCTACATATCTAACAGCTGTAGATTTGTAGACATGCTGTCTGGGATGAAGACATTAATGAAGGATTTAGGTTAAATGTTACTTCTAATTAATTAATGAAATAAAACTTTATAAAACCATATCATTTTTAGATGTAAAGTAGTGTTAAAAGGGCTAAGTAATAATCTTGTTGAACTAATGAATCACAGTGGTTATATACCCTTACATTTACCTGAGTAAATGGAATAATTTCTTTATTCTTGTTCTATTTGAAAATAGGAAGAAACAGCCAATTTAAACATATTCTTAAAGATTACATATTATATAGGAATTTCATTATTGTGCTTTGTTTAGTCACATTTCTAACACTGTTTTAACCTGGAATTACATCACATTTGTAAAAACTTGGACATTCTGGTAATTAATTAAGCTCCAGTGCTTGATAAACTCTGAAAGGAAAAATTTCTCTTTGAGAGGAAACTGTTTCTTTCTAAAAAGCCTATCTTAATCCTTTATTATTGTTTTTTAATGGGAAAACATAAACCCATTTGGATCAGAATAGAAACTGATAGGAAAATGTAGAAGAGTAAAAATGAACTTGTGGAGAATAGGTATGTTTAAAATAAGGGATAAATTTACAATTAAGACAGCAAAAAACTTAAACCAGGAACTTCTAGTAAAAGTAAGAGGTGGAACAAAGAAAAACTACAAGAATGATTGTTTGGTTTTGGGTTGTTATGTAGCTTTTTTCCACTGAAATATCCTTTTGCACGCTGAATTTACAGTAATCACAATTTATTCCTTACTTTGTCTTTTGGGAGATTAAGTTATACATTCAAAATGAGGGGCTAAAGAGAATTGATTTTTTAATTTTTTTTTAACGAAACTAAAATTACTTCTCAGCCGGCATTAATGACAGTTAGCTTTGGCTTTCCAAATTAAGGAAGTCTAACAGAAAGATGTAACAGGAGGGCCAAGGTTAAGTAATTATTATGTAGGTATTAAGAATTTTCTTTGTGAGGAGTTTCCTGCTAGCACTGCCTCTTTCCAATAGCTTCAGCTCTATAGATACATGTATTTCTTGCAAGAGTTGTAAAAGAGAAGTTTGTTTGGAAATTGTCTGTGCAAGAAATGCAGTTTGGAGCTCTTATTAGTTTCCAGATTGGGGGGCAGTGTTTTCGAGACAGATTTGCAGATGTTTAGGCAGGTGAAATGGTAGAAATGTGTCTTAAATATTTAACATCTTCCCTCAGAAATTGTAAAGGAATAGCTTCAGCTGGATTCCCCTGACATATTTCCTTTCTAAGAGATATTTTTAGTTTTAACAAGGAAAATATTTTTGTATTTTCTCACTGAAGGTTACAGGTTGCCGCTGTCATGTCAGATTTTCAGGGAAGTTTAGGACCAGGAGACTTCCACTACTTCTGTAGTATTTGTCTACTGTTTTCTTGCCTTATATCAGGTTGATGCTCTGAATTCTATGAATTCATGCTTGTGTTATGCACTGAGTTGTATTTTGATGGAAAATCTAATCTTGTACTGAATTAAAAAAATTACTTGCCCTGTATAGTTTTTTCTCTCTGTTCATAACAATTGCCAGGGTGTGTATTAAATATGTGTATCTTTTTCCTAGCAAAACCCAATTTAATAAAAACATAGCAAACCCTTGGAGACAGTATCTACTAGAGTAGGTATAACTGATAAGATATGAGTGTACCATTGAAGTTCATCAGCTTTTCCGCTGTGGGTCACACTCTCCTTTTGCCACACTGCAATACATTTATCTGCCTCTTGCATCTTTTCTTGTACAGTCTCTTGGCTGGATAAAAGACAGCTCCTGCAGTGGCTGGTCCAGAGCTATGCAAAAGTTAATTTGTGTGTTGACAGGGGGGAAGGATGTGGGGGGACAACATGCTGAATGACTCGCTGACTGCTGTCTTTTCTCTGTGGGAAGATCAAACAAAACGTGCTGGGTTTTAGCTGTCAAGTGGGCCAAACAGTCTTTCAGTCGCTGGCAAGCCAAACAAATGGTTTTACAACTTGTTTTTTTTTAAAGCGTGTTTTTACATGGTTACTTTCACTCTTATATAGGAGAGATTAATTCCCAAATTTAATACACTTAATACTGCTTCTGTCATCTTGAGGGTTTTTGGGCTTCATTTTGGTGGGGGAAGAGAGGGAAGGATGGTGTATACACTGAACTGGGGTTTTTTAAGTGTGAAAATGATATGGGATATTTTTACTGTCTCTGTGAGATTCATGCTCTGGGACAGGCTTCTGTGCAGTGTCCTGACTTCAGCCATCTGTTGTTCAGTGGCTTCATTCAGTTCATACTGAACTCATGTTGTTCAGTAGGATATCATGATGTGGAAGGACATAGTGCCAGAATCTGTGTCTCAATACTGAGGACCAATTCCACAGCAAACACTGAATTTAGAAGAAAGCTCTCTCATCAGGCTCTTCCAGAGAAGCAGGTCAGTCTGAATCAGCTTGCGTTTTCTAAGGTCGCAGAGCTTCCTAGGAGGGCAAAAAACTGCATTAGTCAAATCAAGGAGGTGTTAGGAAGTGTGAGTCATATAATGAAATATACACATAGAAGGTGAAGATGACCTGGGTACTGAGAATTGGCTGTTTTTCCCCCCTCTTTTGTCAGTATGCGCAGATCCCAATATACACATCCCAATGCACCCCCAGGTTCTGCAGTGGTACTAGTTTCTTAGAAATGGGAATACTCTCCCTATAAATCACATTTTCACTGGAGTACCTACCTTTTCCTGCTAGTTTTATCTTAATACTTTTATGATTCAGTCACAACCACTAATGATACCATTTGGGTAATGTTGTTTTGCAGTCAGTCTGATTCAATGCAAAGATAGAACCGGGTGTCATCCCCCTTATGCTGAAATTTCTGTCTATGCATCTCACGTCACCGCCATACATACATACATATATACATACTATATGTGTGTGTATATGTATGTATATACACATAAATATATGCTTTTTTATATACATAGAATCATAGAATTTGGGTTAGAAGGGACTTTTAAAGGTCATCTAGTCCAACCTGCCTGCAATGATCAGGGACGTCTCCAACTAGATCAAGTTGCTCAGAGCCCCATCCAACATGACCTTGACCGTTTTCAGGGATGGGCTATCTACCACCTCTCTGGGCAGCCTGTTGCAGTGTCTCACCACCTTCACTGTAAAAATTTCTTCCTTGTATCTAGTCAAAATCTCTCCTTTTTCAGTTTAAAGCCGTTACCCCTTGTCCTATTGCAACAGGCCTTCAAAATGTTTGTCCCCTTCTTTCCTGTAGACCTATTTTATGTACTGAAAGGCCGCAATAAGGTCTCCCCAGAGCCTTCTCTTCTCCACATAGATATATATATATGACTTTGGGTGTATAGATATATATGTACACACACATATGTTTTATATTGTATAATATAAAGGCAATCCTGCTTCAGCAGGGGAGTTGGGCTAGATGATCTCTATGGTCCCTTCCAACTCTAATAATTCAGTGAAATTCGGTGAAATATAGGAGTTAATCTGATTTGTCTTCATTGGATGTACGAAGTGATCCAGTTTTGATACTGGGTGGTCATGCTTGAAGCAGTGGGGTTTTGCTTGTCTGTTTTCTGGGAATAGAATCACAGAACAATACAGGGTTGGAAGGGACCTCTGGAGATGATCCAGTTGAACCCCCCAAGTAGTGGTAGTAGAAGATGGTATTATGTAGTAAATTTTCTTTAAAATATTTATTTTTAAGCAAAGGATTCATTGTCAAAGGGTTCAGTCAATATAATCTTTCTGTATGTGTAGAAAGGCCCTCTAGTACATTATTTCATAAAATGTAATAAAATGTTTGAGAGATCTGGAGGCTTGGTAGTACTAACGTAGTGTAAGTCTGTAGATGGGCAGGTACTTATCTCATATGCGGGTGCTGTGGCACTAGCAATTCTTGAGGTTTTTGTTGTTATTTTAAAGAGTAACAGAAGAATTAGCTCCATTAAAACATATTATATTCCTAAATGTCTATTAGCCTTAAAGAGATCTGAGCATGTTTGACTTTTTTGACTTTTTTTTTTTTTGCATTTCTTGTTGTGTTGCCACAACTTGCAATCATAACAACCTTAAAAAAAAATAAGTCTATATTTATTTAGATTTTGGGGTTTTGGGTTTATTTTTAATGTTATGTATTATAACCTCATGATTGCTTAAATGCAGTAGAGTTCCTGCTGTTCTGACAAAATGCAGTGATTGCTTTAACTGTTTGATAAGTTCTATAATGGAAAATTGATTAAAATGCCATTTTCATGGGGAATTTATCTTTTTGCTGCAATTCTGTGGCTACCTAGAAGCTCTGTTAGCTGTGGTCATACAACCTCTTGGAAAAAGCTTAAGCAAGTAAAAGGTGTAACTGTTGTCATAGACAAGAAAGGCTTTCTTATTTTATTTCCGCTCCTTGTCTTTTTTGCTATTACTGTTTAGTTATAAGTAAGTACATTTCCTTAAAGGATTTGAGGTTCCTGAGTCATCTTAGTGATTAAGATGTATATAAATAAAATACTTTTATTTTCTCTACTCAAAAGCAAGCTAAAACCATGTCTTGCACTCAGGTGTGATTATGTCAGTGAGCCCTTCAATGGCAAGTCTATTTTCCAGTTGAATGTTTGGCATAGAAAGATCATGTAAAACTATGCTGAAGTCTGAACAGAATTTGAGAGGATCTAACATTTTTTGTATTTTCAGAACAAATCACAAGAAGCATGTATCTGTAGCAGACAACGCACTACCGGCCTGTAAATTGTTCAGATAAGAAGTATCCAGTTAATAGCTTGTGACTTTTCTTCAGCTTTTTTTTATCCAAATCATACCTGTTTTAAAGTTACTATTTCTCCAGTGCAGATTTGTAGTATGTATGTAATGTATCTAATCCATTATGAATCTTTACTTTCTTTTGTTTAACATTGACTATCAGGACAGCTTGGTTAAATAGTCATTGCTGCTGTTAGACCCAATCACAGTAACATGATTGAAACCTTAGCAGTTTCTCTAATATTGCAAAGACTTAATGATCCTCACTGCAGAGAAAATATCGAACATTATCAAATTATGTCAGTCTTTGCATGACTTTTCCATTTCCAACTATCTGGGAAATGTTGAGTAATTCAAAGGAGACAACTTCAGATTTTCTGACATTTTAAAGTTAATGCTTCTTCTCTGAGGTACCCCAAGTTAAAACATATCATCAGTAGTTACGTGATGAGAATAGATGTTTAACATACGCATCACTGGGAGAATTGTGAGATACTGGCAGAAAGTCGAGAGGTCACAGAATGCAAATCCGATTTCCAATTCACACTAAAGCTGTGTGAGCTAATAGATTTAAAAAGCATGCTTTGTTAATTTTCTGTCTGTCTTCTAAGTAAGTAATTTATCTGTCTAATTATTTGTCTTGTGTTGTCAGTTTCTGAACATCTGTGCAAGGGTTAGTTGGTATTAATAAACAATTAGGACCTGGGCATCTGTTGTGGAAGAAGTGTTTTCTCTGTATTAGTTTGCTTTGGTTTCCTGTAGAGATAGTAAAACGTGATCAGATAGGGCTTGTGTCCTACACCAAAAGGATTGTCAGCCCAAGAGCCCACAACTCTAAAACATGTTGATCCCATACAGTTTGTTAGTTTGCAGGATTTATAGCTAGGCTGTGTTTCATGTTAAGTAGATTGACCTGTTCATACTTCAGTTGCTCATTTTGCCAAATAGTGTGTTTTACATTGCCACTTTGCCTGTTTAAAATCTGAAAGTATTGATCAGTTATTAGTTCTTGATCACTGACCTGTTTCTTTCATGCAGTTAAAGGCAATCAGCAGTCTGTACAGTGTTCCAGGGTTTGGTTTCTTGTTTGTTTTTGGTTCTTTTTTGATTGGGGTTTTTTTTGGGGGGATGGGGAGGGTGTTTGGTTTGTTTGTTTGTTTTTTGTTTTGTTTTGTTTTGTTAATCAGGGGATTAGTTCATCAATGAACTATCAGTAGTAGCTTTTAGCTTTCAGTTTCCATAGGTTTGGGTGTGGACCACAATATAAGATAGTTAGTTGGTATCTGACCAAAACAATTTGAAGACTGTAAAACTGATAAAAACTTAAGTGTGGAAGGTTGGTTATCTAGTCTTCTGTTTTTGAGATGGCATGTCATAGTTTTAATAACTTCAGGTACAACAGGACAGTTACTACCTTTGTTAAGAGTATATTGTATTACCAAAGCTGATTTATGATTGACCTGATGTTTGTAGCTGTAAACAAAAGACCAGTATGAAGGTTTCTGTATTAGCCCTAGTGATGGTAATCTCCACTATTAATTCACTATTAATGGATCTTAATTCTGATTGTCTTGTATCTTCCTACAAAGGCAGCTTGTTTAGCTTATTTTATCAGGTAGAAAAATGGGAAAAAATATGCCATATTTATTTACTTTTTCTAGAGTATCTTCTCAGATAGGACTAAGGAATATAGTACGTTTTCTTGTTCTTCACTCCTCCATCTTTTTATAATCAATCTTTTATAGCTGGTCTGAGGTTTTGCTGTTTTACAGGGAAAAGGCAAAGCAGATTTTTGACCTAGTCTTCAAATTATAAATAAATATAATTAAAAAATAAATAAAATACCTACTTTTCATTGCAGTGGAAAAGATGCATTATATATTTCAATGTAAATGGTTTGGGAAAAAATTCCAAAATGCACACACTTAGCTGTGTACAGCAGGTTTACTATTGGACTCTTTTCCAGTATTGCTCACTATTTCATCTCCTCACTCTTCCTGAAATTTCCAGGGTATTGTGTATTTTTAATTTATTTCAAAAACTTAACATTTGGTTTAGATTTTTTTTTTAAATGCCTAGAAGACAATTTTTGAAGGATTACTCAGATTACACTTTTAAAGATCGAATGTGCTTTAAAGTTCATTAGCATGTTATAATAGCTGTATATAGGTAAGAAAGGTATTGCCTTCACAGCTGTGTTAATTTTACATTTAATATTTATGTAAACTACTCTTTTTTCAAATCTGTGTTATGTTGTGATGGGGTGTGAGACTTAAATGTCTGTAGATTAAAGAAAAATCACTGAAAGTATATCTTGGTCTCAAGGATAAAACCTCTAGCTTCTCTTGTGAATATCAAGCTAATTTAGACACCAACTGGAGGAACTGGTCAGGGATTTGCTGGATGCCTTTCCTCTGTTGGCTATTGTTCCCTAAGAAGCAAGTTAATGACTGTTAGGGGAAGGAGGCAGAGTTCTACTTACTCTAACGAAAAGCATTTTTAAAGGTCAGCCATTGAATAGCTACACCATCCAGTCAATTTTGTTCTAATGCAAATGAACATACAGGCTTGTATTTTTTAGGCAATCAGATACTGGGACAAATTGGCCAGTTAGTTGGATATTACGAAAAGAAGCTGTAGTATGTTTTGATTAAATTTATTAAGAGTTTTCTAGTTGACTCTTGCTTTTCAGCAAGATGATTCAAAGTAAAAACAAAAATTGCTTCCAATATTTAGAACGTCATGCTTTGTAACAAAAATTTTCAAGCATGGAGTTTACAGTAGAGAAATATGGTCAGAATATTAGCTATTATGAACAAATGCAAACACAAAGAATGCACAACAATTTGTGTAAAGATGAGAAAAGGAGTGAACCGTAAAAACATCCACAAATGAGAATATATTTTTCAAATGAGAGGGAAAAGGGTGATACAATTCTGCTCAGTATTAAAATGAATTAAAGTTTGTTTCCCAAGTTCTCTTGAAAAGAAGCTGTGTAAATTTTGAACAGTTTATTAACTCTAAGTTAGGAAATTAAGTGGCATAGGCGAGTAAGAATTATCTGTACAAAGCATTGGAAGTTGAAAATTTGTAGCTGTTAGCTTAGATTTTCATATGGTTTGTAGTGAAATTATTTGGTTGATGACTGAACAGATATATGTGTTTCTGAAAAGAAAAAGTGTCTTTAACATTTTTATGATTAGTCTTCCATACTAAATAAAAATCTTATTTTTAAGGTATTAATAGAGGGTAATTGTAAAAGATATATTGTTAAATATTTGACAGAATACTTACAGTAATCAATACAATAAATTTCAAAGCAAGAAAACTCTCAGTTACAGTGGAGCTTATTTTCATTAATCCCCTAGACCCAGGCAAGTTTGGTTTCATGTTTAATTCAAAAATCTCATCCCTACCCTTCCACCCCCTTGTTATGTTAATAACTTTTGTGCCATTGGCTCAGTGTTTCTGTCTGCTGAATTGCATTCCCTTGATCCCCTATAGAATCTAAATCAACAGTTTTCTCATTTCTTTTTTTCTTTTTTTTTGAAACATTTTATCTGTCATTTTCATAGAGCTGCTCCTATCACAATTTTTCTTCTCTTAAAGAAAAACAGCAAAAGGTGAACAACTGTTCTTTCAAGCAGTTTTAATAGTTGATGGGGATACATATCTTCTCCCATTAATCATGAGCCATCTGTGGAAAAAGCTTCCTGTTTTTCTCTGCTTCCAACTCTACTTAGATTTGAAATCTCATACAAAAACAGGTCTTATATCTCTTATGTATTCCTAAAATCACAAAACCGAATTTATTCCATTTCAGTTATGAGCCCTCACCTAGTCAGATGCTTGACCAGTCAGATAAATATTGTGCAATTTACTTATGCTCACCAATTTAAATAAGTAATTTACATACATAAATATTTTTTTCTGAAGTGCATATTTTGTGTGTTACAGGAATCTCACCATGCCACTGAGATGGATAAGACTGCTTTAAGTATATTGTGTTTATTGGAATCAGAATCTAAATTCCAATTCTTCAGAAGCTGTAAATATGATTTACAAGAAGGGATATTTGAAATGCAGTTTTGAGTGCTTCCATTAAATTTTTCCACATAGTTGTATGCCCAGCTAATTTTTTGGCTCAATGTTTGTTTTTTTTAATAACCCTGAACACTGGGAAAGGAGTGCTGGATTAAACAAGCAGGGGCTGAGTACTGTGTGAACCCAGCTGTGTGGCATCTGCTCTGAAGCGTGTTAGTACATGGATGTTGAGAAGCACAGACAGTTCAGATGTGCAGTTTCCTATGACATGCGTAGGTGTATCTTAACGGAATCCTTTTTGTTTAGTGCTGTGACTTAAATGGGAAACAGTGGTACAATTACATAAGTTTCAATGAGCGTCTGGCCTTCTCGTTGATCATTGAAAATATAAAGACAAAGTATTCCTGGAAGTATTTATATTATATGAGTGCATTAAATAAAAGCATTTGTTCTTTCAGATAATGTTTTTCAAGTTTTTACTGTCAGTTCCTTTTTATTGTGCTTCTCCAATTCATAGATCTTTTTAGAGAATTTTCTTAGAATTTGCTCTTGGAAAAATACTAAAGTCTGCATGCAATTAAGGATTTTAGAGCATTTATGTACCAGAATCCCACCTGCATCCATCCATACATGTACACTGCAACCAAATTTCTATTAGAAAGTTGGTAACATCTTGCAGAGAAGTTAGTTGGCTAATAGAAGTCTTCAGATTTTTAACTTACCTTCAGGTCATTTGTGTCATTTTTGTGGTGAATACCTTGCAAGTCTTGGGGAAGATCCTCTGAAACTTTTAAAAGTACTTCTAAGAATAATTTAATATGTCAGGTTGATAATCCTTATAAAACCTTCTTTGTCTTGGCTTTATTTCACAGAATCAGAGAATTGTAGGGGTTGGAAGGGACCTTTGGAGATCACTTAGTCCAACCTCCTGCCAAAGCAGGATCATCTAGAGCAGACTGGACAGGAATGCGTCCAGGAGGGTTTTGAATATCTCCAGAGAAGGAGACTCCACAACCTCTCTGGGCAGCCTGTTCCAGTGTTCTGTCATCCTTGAAGTAAAGAAGGTTTTCCTTGTGTTGAGGTGGAATTTCCTATGTTCCAGCTATAGTCTGTTGCCCCTTGTTCTGTCACTGGGCACCACTGAGAAGAGTCTGGCTCCATCTTCTTGACATCTGCCCTTTAGGTATTGATAAGCATTGATGAGTTCCCATCTCAGTCTTCTGCAGGCTAAACAGACCCAGATCTCTCAGCCTTTCCTCGTAAGAGAGGTGTTCCATTCCCTTGATCATCTTTGCAGCTCTCTGCTGGACTCCTTCTGGTAGTTCCCTGTCCTTCTTGAACTGGGGAGCCCAGAACTGGACACAGTACTCCAGATGTGATCTCACACGAGAAGAGTAGAGGGGGAAGATGATCTCCCTTGACCTGCTGACCATGCACCCCATGATGCCATTAGCCTTCCTGGCCAAAAGGACACATTGCTACCTTGTGGTCAACTTGTCCACCAGGACTCCGAGGTCTCTCTCTACAGAGCTGCTTTCCAGCAGGTCAGCCCCTAACCTGTACTGGTGCATGGGGTTATTCCTCCGTAGGTGCAGGATCCTAAGCTTGCCCTTGTTGAACTTAATTAGGTTTCTCTCTGCCCAACTCTCCAGCCAGTCCAGGTCTCACTGAATGGCACTACAGTCTTCTGGTGTTTCGGCCAACCCTCCCTGTTGAGTGTGAGTCTATCTTTCTCTGATACTGAAGCAAATATGGGGCAATGGACTAGGCAGGCTGTGATACTTTGTAATTTGTGGAGACTAATAGTTCTGGCTCCTCTAATCTGATCCATTCCTCAGAGCACAGCAACTGTGTGGTATTTAGAAGGAAGCAGGAGGGGAGAGTAGTTCAGGACAAAGCAGTGCCTGAGTTTTTCAGATGAGGGACATGACAGATGGCTGGAGTGGAGGGGAAAGTACTTTATAAATCTGAACATAAGTGTCAAGAAGAGTAGCTGAACAGTTGAAGAAACCTGAGACAAAAAAAGGGGTAAGTAAAGAGTAACAAGGCAGTAGCATGTGAGTTTGATAAACTCTTGGTATACTAAACATTTTAAGTATTGAGTGTATTCACCATGTGTGATAAAGCTTGGATGGCTGAAGGACTGACAGTGTAGGAGGCATTGAA